>CM076576.1:247124681-247724681 GCA_034641835.2 Pinus albicaulis | reverse complement strand
AGTTTCACGTGCAAGGGAAGAAGATCCCCTATACGTTGCGCTAGGCGCAGCAGGGAGGGAGGCAGTGCCACGAGAAAAATTATTTGGACCATATTGTTCAGTGGGTGAACCCGCCCATGGTTTTTTGCATGGGTTTGCACATGGTTTTGGGGCATGATGGTTTTCAGCCCCTGGTATTTTGTAGATCTGGTCAAGGGAACTACGTTTATGTTCTAATACAAGGTTAATGGATTGGGGTTTATGAATGCTTCGACATGTATATATGTGTTGCAACACTAAAAGGAACATAATGAAAAATCAAGCTCATAGTACCAATTTTGGATCTAGGGGAAAATATCTATGTATATTTTTTAATGTTTTATTCTCTCATTATTGTTTATTTTTTGTTTTTTAAGATTTGTTTGCATATAATTTATGTACAGGGTTAAAACATACAATTGGTATCGGAGTTGTTTCAGATTGAAGGGGATGCCTTTGCTACTTAGGGGTTTTGTTCTCGAGCCTGTGGTAGATCCTGTTCAGTGGGAGATCTGCAGGATTGATTCTTATGGTGAAATAAGATGGAGAGAAGTGAAAAGATATAGATCATGAAATTTAATGGTTTGAGTTTTGCATTGCAGAAGCTCAAGATGGAGGATCTGTCGGTGGATAAAAATCAGTGGATCTCAATAGATCTGAGTACTAAATCAACGACACTGTTAGATGAAGACCGAAAGATGTTGGATCAGAAGGAAAAGAGCACAATACGGTTGTGTGTCTCTGTGGGACAAGCTAGGGACTTTTTACCAATATAAGTCTCTGTGAATAAATTGTTCCTGCGGAAAAATATTTATAACCTGAGGATGAAGGATGGAGACTTAGTGAAAGAGAATATGAATGCCTTCAATATTGTGGCGAGTCAGTTTTCATCTATTGATATTAAAATCTCAGATGAATACAAATGCATCGGGTTTTTTTTTCTCTATAATATTTGTGGGATATCCTAGTTATTGTAATAAGTAGCAATACAAGTACCTTAAATTTTAATGAAATTATCTCAGCCTTTCTTTCGGAGGAAATGAGATAGAGAAATATTGAGGGATAGAATTGAGATGCCTTATCTATATGAGGAAGGTCCCAGAACATAAAAAAAATTAAAAATTGAGTGGGAGATCTAAATCTCCAGGAAAGCATGTAAAGGTGTGTTGTAAATGTGAAAAGGAAGGGCACTACAAAAATAAATACATATCTAAAGCTCCTCAAAAAGGAAGGGGATCTGATGATGCTCCTTCTGGAGAGGAAAAAACCACCTCAGATGAAGGTGGGGATGTCTACTTTCCTTCTTCTTCAAATACACATGTAGATCATGAGGCATGGTTGATTGACTAGAGTGCATCCTTTCACTTCACTCCCCCAAGGGAGTGGTTCTACGAGTATGAAAAGTATGATGGCAGTTATGTCTTCTTTGGGTATGATAGGAATTCCATAATCATTGGACGTGGAAAATTCAAGGTGAAGCTGCAAGGTGGAAGGATTAGAACACTTCCTAGTGTTCTGCAGATTCCTACATTTGCCATAAATTCTATTTTTGTAAGAGAGATGGATGATGCATGTGTAAAAATAGTGTTCAAGAAACATACCTACAAGATGGCTCGGAGAGCACTGTTATTAATGTGGTGATTTTGGATTGGAACTCTATACAAGATTCAGGGTAGCACTGTTATTAATGGGTGCAACAGTTATGTGCTTCCAAAATGTGGAGCGGAAAGCCTAGTGGTAATGGACATAATAGAGAGAAGGGCCTTTGGATACTGCATGGTAATGGTATGGTAGAAGGTATGTCCAATTTCACTATGTATTTCTATTTCTGTGAACATTGTGTATATGGGAAGTAGAATCAGCTGAGTTTTCCTTTTGGTGCTAAGAGGGCGAACAAGATATTAGAGCTTGTGCACAATGATGTGTTTGGACCTGTGTCAGTTCCATCAATAGGTAAGTATGTGTACTATGTTTCAATCATACATGACTTCTGAAGGAATACATGGATATATTTCTTGAGGAATAAATTTGAAGTATTTGACAGATTTAAAGAATTTAAGGCTCTAGTGGAAAACCAGACATAGAAGAAGATAAAGGTGTTGCGGACAAATAATAGTGGAGAGTTCTACAAGAATGAATTTGAAGAGTTATGTAAGAAGTGTGGTATAGCACAAAAAAATAGTACTCCATACACACCTCAGCAAAATGGAGTTGTAGAAATAATGAACAGAACGTTGATAGAAAAGGCAAGAAGCATGCTCAGTGGTATTGGGTTAGGATAGGAATTTTGGGTAGAGGCAGTGGATACTGCATGTTACCTGGTTAACATATCACCTTCATCAGTGTTGCAGGATGAGACTCCACATGAGGTATGTACTGGTAAGAAACCCTCTCTTTCACATCTGAGTATATTTGGATATGATGCATATATACATGTTCCAAAGGAGAAAAGGACCAAGTTGGATAGTAAATCTGAAAGGTGCATCTTTACTGGGTATAAGGATGGTTTAAAAGGTTACAAGCTTTGGAACCTAGAAGCCAGGAAGGTTGTGTACAACCGACATATGGTGTTTAGAGAGGTGAAATATGTTATTAAATATGAATTCCTACCCGAGGAACCTGACAAGATATATTTTTAGCTAAAGGAGGATGAATCAGTATCTACAACAAAACAAGATTCAGAAGAAGAGGGGCCACAAACTCCATTTGTGAGAAGATCAGTTTGAGAAAGAATAAAACTAGAAAGGTATAGTCCATATGCTTTCTGTTCAAATTTCTCTTTAACTATCATTGGTCATGATCCCAAAACTGTTAGGGAGGCAATGGATTTAAAGGATGGAAAACTCTGGAAGGAGGCCATGGTTGATGAAATGGCATCCTTGAAAAAAAAGAGGAATGGGATCTGGTGGAGTTGTCAGATGGAAGGAAGCCCATCAGGAGAAAATGGGTGTTTAAGAAGAAGATAAATGTAGAAGGAAAGGTGAAGAAATAAAAATCTCGTTTGGTAGCAAAAGGTTATTCCCAGGTACCGGGGAATTGATTTTGGTGATATTTTTTCTCTTGTTGCCAAGTTTACTTCTATTATGTTACTTTTCTCTGTTGCTGCTACATTTGATTTTGATGTTGGGTATGTGTTATATTATTTCCAGGATTATTCCCACATCTCGGGTGTAGCAGCGGGTTCACAGGGCGGCGGCAGCCCCCCATGTCATGGTGTGGGGCAGCACCCCGAGAATTTTTTTTTTTGGTAAGCAAACCCACCCATGGTTTTGTGCATGGGTTTGCACATGGTTTTGGGGGACGATGGTTTTTGGCCCCTGGTATTTTGTAGATCCAGTCAAGGGAACTACAGTTATGTTCTAATCCAGGGTTAATGGATTGGGGTTTATGAATGCTTCAACATGTATATATATGTGTTGTAACACTAAAAGGAATATAATGAAAAATCAAGTTAGTAGTCCCGATTTGGGATGAAGGGGGAATTATTTGTGTATATCTATGTTATGTTTTATTCTCTCTCTATTGTTTATTTTTTGTCTTTAAGATTCGCTTGCACATAATTTATGTACAGGGTTAAAACCTATATTTGATAACAAAGTCGTTTCAGCTTCAAGGGGATGCCTTTGTTGCTGAGGGGTTTTTTTCTCGGGCCTGTGGTAGACCGTGTTCAGTGGAAGATCTATGAGATTGATTCTTGTGGTGAAAGAAGATGGTGAGTGGTGGAAATATAGAGATCGAGAAATTTAATGGTCAGAGTTTAGAGTTGTGGAAGCTCAAGATGGAGGATCTGCTGGTGGATAAATATCAGTGGATCACGGTAGATTTGGGTACTAAACCAACAATAATGTTAGATGAGGACTGGAAGAAGCTAGATTGGAAGGTAAAGAGCACAATACAGTTGTGTGTCTCAGATTAAGTATAGTTGAATGTATATGGGGAAGCTACGGTGAAGACTTTGTGGGACAAGCTAGGGACTTTGTACCAATCTAAGTCTCTGGTGAATAAATTGTTCCTACGGAAAAATAAGTATAGCCTGAGGGTGAAGGATGGAGACTCAGTGATAGAGCATGAGAATGCCTTAAATATTGTGGTAAGTCAGCTGTTATCTGTTGATAGTAAAATACCAAATGAAGATAAGTGCGTCATTTTGTTGTGTTCTCTACCAGATTCGTGGGACAATCCGGTTATTGCAATAGGTAGAAATACAACTACCTTGAATTTTTATGACATTGTCTCAGCCTTGCTCTCGGAGGAAATGAGAAAGAGAAATATGGAGGGCCAGAATGGAGATACCTTGTGTAAGTGAGGTAGGTCGCGGAACAGAAACAAGAATAAGGTTTCGCGTTAGAGATCTAAATCTAGAGGAAGATATAAATCTCTAGGAAAGTTTTTAAAGGTGTGCTGGAAATGCGGAAAGGAAGGGCACTACAAAAAGGACTGCAGATCTAAATCTCCTGAGAAAGGAAAGGGATCTGAGGATGCTTCTTCTACAAAGGAAAAAACCACCTCGAATGAAGGTGGGGATGTGTATTTGGCCTCTTCTTTAAATACACATGTAGATCATGAGTTGTGGTTGATTAACTCAGGTGCATCCTTTCACTTCACTCCCCATGGGGAATGGTTCTGCGAGCATGAAAAATATGATGGTGTTGATGTCTTCTTAGGGGATGATAGAAAGGCCAGAATCGTTGGATGTGGAAAAGTCAAGATGAAGCTAAAAGGTTGAAGGATTAGAACACTTCCTGGTGTTCTGCATATTCCTGCATTGGCAAAAAATATGATTTTTGTAAGCAAGATAGATGATGCAGGTGTCAAAATTAGTGTTCGAGAAAGATACTTGCAAGATGGTTCAGGGAGCACTGGTATTAATGTGAGGAGTTTGGATTAGAACTCTGTACAAGCTTCATGGTAGCACTGTTATTGATTGGTGCAACAGTTCTGTGGTTCCTGAAAGTGGAGCGAAAAGCCTAGCAGTCTCTAGAGAAAAGGCCATGCTATGGAATCAAAGGCTTGGAAATATTGGAGAGAAGAGCGTTCGGATACTGCATAGAAATGGTATGGTAGAAGGTATGTCTAATTTTTCTCTGGATTTCAATTTATGTGAATATTGTGTATATGGGAAATAGAATCAGGTGAGTTTTCCTTTTGGTGCTAAGAGAGAAAACAAGATATGAGAGCTTTTTCATAGTGATGTGTTTGGACCTGTGTCAGTTCCATCATTGGGAAATTCTGTGTACTATTTTTCATGCATAGATGACTTCTGAAGGAATATATGGATATATTTCTTAAGGAAGAAATCTGACTTCTTTGACAGATTTGAAGAATTTAAGCCTTTGGTGGAAAACCAGACAGAGAAGAAGATATACATCTATATATGTATAGAACAACATAAGACCAATCCATACACACCTCAGGAAAATGGAGTTTTAGAAATAATGAACATAATGCTAATGGAAAAGGCAAGAAACATGCTCAGTGGTACCAAGTTAGGACAGGAATTCTAGGAAAAAGCATTGGAGACTGCATGTTACCTGGTTAATAGATCACCTTCATCATCATTGGAGCATAATACTCCACATGAGGTATGGACTGGTAAGAAACCTTCTCTTTCACATCTAAGGGTATTTGGATGTGATGCATATGTACATGTTCCAAAGGATAAAAAGAACCAAGTTGGATAATAAATCTGAAAGGTGCATATTTATTGGGTATAAGGATGGTTTAAATGGTTACAAGCTTTGGAACCTGGAAACAAGGAAGGTTATGTACAACCGAGATGTGGTGTTTAGAGAGGTGAAATATGTTGTTAAACATTAATTCCTATCAAAGGAACCTAAGAAGAAGATTCGAAAGAGGAAGAGACACAAACTCTGGCTATGAGAAGATCAGTTCGGGAAAGAAGGAAACCAGGAAGGTCTAGTCCATCTGTTTTCTGTTCAAATTTTTCTTTAAGCATAACTGATTATGATCCGAGAACTGTGAAGGAGGTAGTAGATTTAGAGGATGGAAAACTCTAGAAGGAGGCCATGGTTGATTGAATGGAATCCTTTCATAAACACGAGGCATGGGATCTGGTGGAGTTGTCAGCTGGAAGGAAACCCATCAGGAGCAAATGGGTGTTTAAGAAGAATATGAATGTGGAAGGCAAGGTGTAGAAATACAAAGCTCCATTGGTAGCAAAAGGTTATTCCCAGGTGCCGGGAATTGATTTTGGTCATATTTTTTCTCGTGTTGCCAAGGTTACTTCTATTAGATTAATTTTATCTATTGCTGCTACATTTGACTTTGAGGTAGAACAGATGGATGTGAAGACAACATTTCTTCTTGGGGATTTGGAAGAGGAGATCTACATGAAGAAACCAGAATGATTTATGTTAAAGGGTAAGGAAGAACTAGTATGCAGGTTAAAGAAGTCTTTGTATGAGTTAAAACAATCACCAAGGATGTGGTATCACAAATTTGATACCTATATATAGGGACTTGGATTCACCAGAAGCAAGGAGGATCACTGTGTTTATTTTTAATTAATTGGTGACCGTGTTATTTATTTGTTCGTGTACATAGATGATATGTTGTTGATTGGAAATGACAAAGAAATCATCGAAGATTTGAAGACCCAATTTTTCTCCAAATTCGACATGAAGGATCTTGGTGCTGCAAACTATATTTTGGACATGGAAATTAAGAGAGATTGGGCAAAGAGGAAGCTCTGGTTAAACTAGAGGAAGTATGTCGAGACTATATTACAGAGGTTCAATATGCAGGATAGTAAACTGGTGAAAGTTCTTATTCCTGTAGGTGTAAAGTTTCCTTCTAAGCAGTGTCCCAAGACACAAGAAGAAGAGGATGATATGTCCCTTGTTCCATAGGCAAGTGCAGTGGGTAGCTTGATGTATGCAATGGTATATACTAGACTAGACATTGCACATGTAGTGGGAGTATTGAGCAAGTTTATGTCAAAACCAGGCAAGGAGCATTAGACAACAGTGAAGCGGGTTTTCAAATATTAGTGTGGTAGTTTGTGCTACTAGGGAAGACCAAGATTGTAAAGATTTTTGGAAATTCGTGGTTTTGTTGATGCAGACTGGGCTGGAGATCTAGAAAAAATAATATCTACAAGTGGGTATGTTTTTAGCCTATTTGGAGGTGCAGTCAGTTCGATGAGTAAAAGACAATCTGTAGTGGCTCTTTCAACTACAAAGGCTCAATACATGGCAGCCACTCATGCAAGCAAGGAAGTAGTTTGGTTGCAAAGATTGTGTTCAAGTATGCGATTGGTGCAGTGATCTATAAGGATAGAATGTGATAGCCAAAGTGAAATTTTTTTGGCTAAGAACCCTACTTATCATTCAAAGACAAAGCACGTTTATGTTCAAAATCACATCATGAGAGATATGGTTGAGGATAAAAGGGTGTTGCTGGTAAAGGTGGACACTTTGAAGAATGTTGCAAATGCATTGAAAAAGTCTGTGAGCACTCAGAAGTTCTCTTGGTGTAGAGAAACAATGGATTTTGTAGAGCTAGACTAATGATTAAGCTCTCTTGTGCCCCCTTGCAGAAAGAAAACAAGAAGTGGGAGAATGTGGGGTATGTATTATATTCTTTCTACGATTAGTCTCATGCATAGTAGGGAGGTGAAAGGGGGGGTGGCAACGCCCCAGGAATTTATTTTTCAGTGGGCGAACCCACCCATGGTTTTGCGGATGGGTTTGCACATGGTTTTGGGGGACGATGGTTTTTGGCCTCTGGTATTTTGTAGATCCGGTCAAGGGAACTACGGTTATGTTCGAATCTATGGTTAATGGATTGGGGTTTATGAATGATTCGACATGTATATATATGTATTGTAACACTAAAAGGAATATAATGAAAAATCAAGCTGGTAGTCCCGATTTGGGATCTAGGGGAAAATATCTGTGTATATCTATTTTATGTTTTATGCTCTCGCTATTGCTTACTTTCTATCTTTAAGATTCGTTTGCAGATAATTTCTATACAGGGTTAAAACCTACATTTGAGTTAGAATAGACGGATGTGAAGACAACATTTCTTCATGGGGATCTGGAAGAGGAGATCTACATGAAGTAACCTGAAGGCTTTATGGTGAAGGGTGAAAAATAACATGTATGCAGGCTTAAAAAGTCTTTGTATGGGTTAAAATAGTCACCAAGAATGTGGTATCAGAAATTTGATACCTATATAGGGGGACTTGGGTTCACCAGAAGCAAAGAGGATCACTGTGCTTATTTTAAATTAATTAGTGACCGTTTTATTTAGTTGGTCTTGTATTTGCATGATATGTTTCTTATTGGAAATGACAAAGAAATGATCCAAGATTTGAAGACCCAATTGTTCTCCAAATTCAACATGAAAGATCTTGGTGCCACAAACTATATTTTGGGCATGGAAATTAAGAGGGATCAGAAAAAGAGGAAGCTCTGGTTAAACCAGAAGAAGTATGTCGAGACTATATTGTAGAGGTTCAATATCCAGAGCTACAATTCCTGTAGGTGTAAATCTATCTGCTAAACAATGTCCCAAGACACAAGAAGAAGAGAAGGAAATGTCCCGTGTTACATATGCAAGTACAGTGGTTAGCCCGATGTATCTAATGGTCTATACTAAACTAGACATTGCACATGCAGTGGAAGCATTGAGCAGGTTTATGTCAAAACCAAGGAAGGAGAATTGGACAACAATGAAGGAGGTTTTAAAATATTTGTGTGGCACTAGTGATTATGGTTTGTGCTACCAGGGAGGAACAGGATTGGACAGAGTTTTTGACATCAGTTGTTTTGTTGATGCAGACTCAGTTGGATATCGGGAGAAAAGAAGATGTAGAAGTGGGTATCTGTTTAGCCTATTTGGAGGTGCAGTTAGTTGGATGAGTAAAAGACAGTCTCTAGTGGATCTTTCAACTACATAGGAAGAATACATGGCATCCACTCATGCAAGCAAGGAAGCAGTTTGGTTGCAGAGATTGTGTTCAAGTATGGGGTTGGTGCAATGAGCTATAAGGATAGACTGTGATAGCCAAAGTGCAATTTTCTTAGCTAAGAACACTTATTATCATTCAAAGGAAAACACATTGATGTTCAATATCAGTTTTTGAGAGATAGGGTGGAGGATAAAATGGTGTTGCTAGTAAAGGTGGACACTTTGTAGAATGTTGCAGATGCATTGACAAAGTTTGTGAGCACTGAAAAGTTCTCTTGGTGTAGAGAAACAATGGGTGTGGCAGATTTGGACTAATCACTAAGCTATCATGTGGCCCCGTGAGGAAATAAAACAACAAGTAGGAGAATGTTGGGTATGTGTTATATTATTTCCATGATTATTCGCATGCGTGGGGGGGGCGGCCCTTATAGGGGGGGCGAAAACCCCATATGTATGTTGCTTTGGTCACAGCAGGGGGGTCGTAGGGGGGTAGGCAGTGCCCCGAGAAATTTTTTTGGACCGTATTTCATGGTGGGAGGACCTGCCCATGGTTTTTTGCGTGGGTTTGCACATGGTTTTGGGGCATGATGGTTTTCGGCCCCTGGTATTTTGTAGATCCAGTCAAGGGAACTACATTTATGTTCTAATCTAGGGTTAATGGATTGGGGTTTATGAATGCTTCGGCATGTATATATATTTGTTGTAACACTAAAAGGAACATAATGAAAAATCAAGCTGGTAGTCTCGATTTGGGATCCAAGGAAACATCTATGTGTATATTTGTTTTATGCTTTATTCTCTCGCTATTGTTTATTTTCTATTTTTTAAGATTCTCTTGCAGATAATTTCTGTATAGGGTTAAAACTTACACAACTAACTTGTCAACCCAATCATCGTGGTGTAGTTGAATGGTTTTGGTGAGGATGGATTCCAACGCATTTTTTGTTGATTCCACCTGCTTGTTTACTTGGGGGTGGTATGAAGTTGATTTATGATGCTTAATCTGATATTTTTAAGTGATGGCCTTTACCAATTTGGATGTGAATTTTTTGCCTTGGTCAGTAACAATTTCCCAAGGAACCCCAAAATGGGTAAATATATCCTCAAAAAAGAAGTCCAAAACTGTTTTCTCTAAATTTGAATACAAATATTTGGTATCCACCCACTTTGTTACATAATCAGTGCATACTGAAATATATCTCTTATTCTTGGACATGAGAGAAATTGGTCCTAAAAAATCCAATGCCCATTTTTCAAATGGTTCTATTGATATTTGTGTTTGGAGGGGCATCCCATCTACCAGAACTGGTCTCCCCATCTGCTGACAGGCATCACAACTTGAGAAAATTTTTTTTGCATATTTGAAAAGCGTGGGCCAATAGTATCCTGCATGTAGAAATTTGTAAGTTGTTCGTTTATATGAAATTTCCTCCACAAGGCTTTTTGTGGAAATCTTTAGTACATCGAACATCTTGTCGTCTTGTACACACCTTCTCATAATCAAATTAGATCCTTGGTAGAATAGGTTCCCATCTATCCAGGAATAATTTTCACTTCGCTGAACAATATTATGTTTCTCCCTGGTAGAAATATTTTGGGGAAATTTTCTTGTTACCAGGAAATTATCCATGTCATCGAACCGAGGGGTAAGAGTTGATATTGCAAACAATTTTTCATCAAGGAATTCATCCTAAATTGATGCCGAAATTGTTTCTTGAGCGATATTTATTCGGTATAAGAAATTGACATCGAAGTTGTCTTTCCTAGGTCTCTCAATCATCGTAATGTTAACTTATTGCATTAAAATAAACCATCTAGTAATTATTCCATTAATAATAGTTTTTTCCATTAAAAATATAATGGTATAATGATTCGTATGAACAAAAGTCTCATAACCTGTAAATTAATTTCTAAACTTTCTAATAGCATGAACAACTGCTAACAATTCCTTTTCAATAAATGTATAGTTTAATTCAATGGGTGAGAGGTTCTTGCTAACAAAATATATGGCTTAAGGAGAGTGGTCTTCCCTTTTACCCACCATAACTCTAAGGGTGGTGTCTAATGCATCTGTGCAAATATGAAATGGGAGAGACCCATTAGGCCCTCTTAATACCAGAGAAGTTGTTAGTTTATTGTTCGCTCAAGGGGTCCTGACACAGGTTCGAAGGTGAAGGTTTATCAACAAACCCCTATACTATTGGCCCTTTTGGTAGTGACCCACTTGCGCAGGTCAAATTCTCACCCAAAGTAGTATGGGAGGGTGCTGGAACAAGGTTTCTGCACCCTGAGAGAGAGTAGGTAATAACACAAGCTCGCAATTATCAGATCTACACAGAAGGGTGATTCGCAGGGTTCCAAAATGTAACCAGACTATATTTCTTATTAGATCTACTCTAGTAGGTTCACATCCACGTGTGTATCACCAATTACAACCATAAAACAACATAATCGTAGCCAATATTGTCAACATTGTTTCGGGGAAAAACACCCTAGAGGTTTGTTGGGTCAAAACCTCCACAGAATCTCAAGGCATGCTATTCAGAAGCACTCACACACAACCATACTTAAATGCTAAAAACTAGATAACAATGATAGCAGAACTCACCCATAGTCCTACGTTCGATGTAGATCCCGCGGGGTCCAAACCCCCAGCAATTCTTCTTCCTGTCCAACCTGAAAAACAAGAAAGAACGTGCACGGAAACCTAGTTTTACAACATATATTTCTCCTAAACGTTAGTGTAATCCATGTGAAACATTATATAAACCATAATGAACACTTAATAATCAATCTTTTCACATATGCAAATAGATATAACATGTAAGTTCAGGAACAAGATGGTTCTTCATTATTATGAACAACATGTACAAAAATAAAGAGTGGAGAGATCACCTGAATCCTTCCACGATCTTCGAACAGACCGTCGTCCGGATCCATCCCGCCCTTGCCTCACTAAGATACTTTCAAGACTTTTTCTCTCAAGATGGCATAGAAATGGATGAACATCTCTAGGAAACAAGGGTTTCTTGTATAAATCTGGGAAAGTGCAGGAGGCACGGGAATTCAAACTTGAATTGGGATTCCAATAGAGTACAATGTCTATAAAATTTTTCTCTCCCTTAGGCCATGCACATGAGGGGCTTTTATACTCCCTCAAAGTAGTTTCAATCAGTTGGAAATAGTTGGCCACGTGCTGGGGTGGTTGAACTACTGGAGTAACCATTAACCCAGCCTGAAAATAGGGAATTTTTATATATTTTTTAATGATTTTAATGTCATACGCGGAAAAGTAAATGTGGACTCGCGTATACACGCGGAAAAATCTGGGCATACCCGTGTATGGGAATTTTAACACTTTTTTTTAGTGAATTTTGTTCAAGTTTGTAGGAATGGGTGCCCAAAGCCATAAAGACAATCATGAATCACATGAGGGTGAAAAATGATGCTATAACAGATGCCCCCTAATATATGAGGTCAGAAGAGGTACATGATGGCCGAAATGTATTATGCACATAGAAAGAACTTCACAAGGACAAGAGAGGACTTTGCCAGATTTCAGCCTGCTAAAAACCAATGAAAGAACACAGAGAGTCAACTCATGCTGAGGCGGGCATACCCATGCTTAGTAAAAAATACATCATATGGAAAGTACAAAATAGATCCAAAATGTATACAAGTATAGCTAAACTGAAAGTACACAATGAATCATCTGAGCATGGCCCGGAAGTACAAGTCATAATCAATGTCCAAGTATCACATATAGAAAGCTGATCAATGATGTTGAAACTGGATGTCTGATCATATAAGTAACTGAATCTCCAAGTACCAAATAATAAGGGGTGGAATAAACGGTACAATCACGCAACTTGGGAGCCAACATATCGGATGTTGTTGTACTGACACTGCAACATACAAGGGTGAACGGAATCACTAGCAGAAACTGAATGGATTGTCAAAAGTGAACCGAGAAATGCTGATGCAACCCGAGGTCTTTACCGATCACTATGGCACAATTCTACACAATGGGAATAAATGAGCTGAAGTCGACCATGTGAGAAATCGTTGGATTAACGGTCAATGATGTATACCATTAACCAACACGAGACAACCCACCAATAATGAGAATGAGTGTCAAGGTGCCCCAGTACAATATAACAAGTGCAAATAAATGAGTTGAAGTCGAACACTTGAAAGAATCTACCAATCAGGAGGCAATGATGAATCCCCACTGTCGATAGCGAAGAGTCTGCCACTGATGACTGCAAACCCTAAGGTACTGAAAAAAATACTCTAGACCTTATTCCCAGAGCAATGAGTCGGAGTTGGTGGGAAAAGATCTGCTAGAAGGAAGGCATTAAGGCATCCCACATCAGTCCAGCGCGAGTGTAACCCGTAGGCCAAGATTTGGAAGGAATCAGATGAAGTAGAGTGACGGAACCAAACTGAAGTACATTTCCGACATGCACAAGATGAAGCTAGTGCACGGAAGAAACCCTCTAAACCAACCAATAATGAAAGCTGACACAGAGGTGAGATATCCACTGATAGGGTCAAATGGAAATCAAGGTACTGCACGAATCCCAAGTGTGATAATGTATGGTGACGTCAAAAACACGGGAAACCACTCAGTCAAAGACCCATAATGATGATCAAATGCTGAGCACAAGGTCACCTATCAATGATGATAATAGGGCCAGGATGTGGCTCTAGGTTTTCTCTCAGAGCAATGTGTCGTAGTCGATAAGAGACAAACCCGCCAGCAAGAATTCAATGGAGACCTTCTCAAACCAGCATGAGCAGAGGACCAAAACATCTGATGTGATATAACAAGATACTGACAAGACTAGGAAGGCCAACTAAATAATGAGTCAAGAGACACCGCAGAATGGCCGACTCTGGTTAGACTTCCCTTGAACAAAAGCACGACTCATGATGACCATGGTACTAAAAAGTGACACTGTATAAGTCTGTTATGCAGGAGGCAGAAAAAACTCTCCATATGATTGGAAGAGATAACCAACCGGGGGAGGACTGACAAGTGAAACAAGGTAAAGGCTGAATCTAGGTCAAAACTAAAACCATCCCAAATGTAGGAAATATATAAGTGTATGTGCTTTGTTCAAGGGTGACAAACTGACACTGTACTGCCATCAAACAACGAAGTTACATCCTGTTCCCGCTCTTTTTGTTATATTTGATTTTTTTGTCTTTTTCATATAATAAGCCTGAAAAATAATAAAAGAATGCTATGGTACAATGGATAGAACGAGTATCAAGAAACAGATGCACTAGTTCCCGGGATTGGAACGATCCTATGCTCAATGCAAGGTGGCGGAAACTGGAAAGCGACACTCAGAGGAATGTTCCATCCATGGGTAAAAAGGGTGTCAAGTCACAATAGCCAAATGCATGCAATGGTTAACTTGTACAGATAGGCAAGGTCAAAAGTTGGCTGAAACATTGAGTCCAAAATGAAGCCGGCTAAAGGCCAGGATAAACAAGTAGCCGATATGCAATGCAGTAATACAACTCAACAACACCAGGGAGCCTCTAGGGTAATAGCCAGAAAAATGATAGCGAGGAAGAAGAAGAATGAAGCTTCAACAGATAAGCCATGGCAGGACTAAAGAGGACTCCCGAGCTTACATAAAACGCAGCATGGGAAACAAGTGATAGCGAGGAACTAACTAGGAAGCCCATGTAAAGGAAGGCTCTACCACCAAGTCATGATTAAATAATCGGCGAGTGAAATGGGTGCAATACTTGTGACCTGATGGGATCAACCCTATGGCAAGTGATCAGAATGGAGGCTAGTATGAAAAATGCAACGGAAAGTGGATTCCATAACCTATATGCCAGTTTTAGTTTATAAAAAAGAGATTTCAAGAAGACCAATTGAACTATCCGGTAACTAAGTTAAACAAACTCTGAATTTCAAGTATAACTTCAACAAAATGCTCAAAGCCAACCATGCCACTCTGGCAGCGGGGCTTTATACGAGAAAAATGGAAGACAAGAAACTCAATAAATTAACTCAGTACAATAGTATAGACTTGCAATAAAAACTTCAAAGAATCAAAAAGAGACTCTTCGAAAATTGCAATAAAACTAGTCTACTGAACATCAAGGAAACCAAACGCACCAAATAGGTAAAAAAATCAAAATATGAAGCAACACACAAGAAAGAGTAAATGAGCAGGAGCTCTCTATTCTGATTAAGCAGAACAACCAAGAATCTTCAAGAAAAGACCTTGGTACTCAAACCAAAATTGCAAATGTAACAACCAAAAATTTCACCAACCGAGAGAGTCTCCACACAAAGGAGAGAGAAATAGACATATAGACACTTTAAACAAAGTCCAAATATTAAAAAACACTGTAAAAATAGGTCACCATAGGTAGACAAGACCAGAAAAGCTAAAAATCAAAACTTCAGAATTTGCCCCCAGACGTACGTGCTTTAACAGTTTTGAAACAAGCGTGCATATGCAACTGTGGAAAAGGAAACCCATATATACGCGACCACCTTTGCAATTAACAGTCTGTATACGCAACTGTGCAGAGAAAAAACAGCGTATGCAAAAGCAAATAATGAAAAAATAAAAAGATCAAACCTGGCTAAAGAACCAGGTCTTCAGTTTGACTGGGAAAAAGTTAACTGGACTGGAAATAATAGTTAAAACTGTTGGAAACCTTTAAAACAGCTGAAACCACCCAACAGGGGAATCAAAAAAATGTGATCCGCAGTGGAGTTGCCAGTTCTATTTCAGGGAAAAACACCCTAGAGGTTTGTTGGGTCAAAACATCCATAGATCAGGGCATGCTATTCAGAAGGACTCACACAGAACCATACTTAAATGCTAAAAACTAGATAACAACGATAGCAGAACTCACCCATAGTCCTATGTTCGATGTAGATCCCACGGGGTCCAAACCCCCAGCAACCCTTCTTCCTCTCCAACCTGAAAAACAAGAAAGAACGTGCACGAAAACCTAGTTTTACAACATATATTTCTCCTAAACGTTAGTGTAATCCATGTGAAACATTATATAAACCATAATGAACACTTAATAATCAATCTTTTCACATATGCAAATAGATATAACACGTAAGTTCAGGAACAAGATGGTTCTTCATTATTACGAACAGCATGTACAAAAATAAAGAGTGGAGAGATCACCTGAATCCTTCCACGATCTTCGAACAGACCGTCGTCCGGATCCGCCCCACCCTTGCCTCACTAAGATACTTTCAAGACTTGTGCACTCGAGATGGCATATAAATGGATGAACATCTTCAGGAAACAAGGGTTTCCTGTATAAATCTAGGAAAGTGCAAGAGGCACGGGAATTCAGACTTGAATTGGGATTCCAACAGAGTATAATGTCTATAAAATTTCTCTCTCCCTTAGGCCATGCACATGAGGGGCTTTTATACTCCCTTAAAGTAGTTTCAATCAGTTGGAAACAGTTGGCCATGTGCTGGGGTGGTTGAACTACTGGAGTAACCATCAACCCAGCCCGAAAATAGGGAATTTTTATATATATTTTTAATGATTTTAATGGCATACGCGGAAAAGTACATGTGGACTCGCGTATACATGTGGAAACATCTGGGCATACCGACGTATGGGAATTTTAACACTGTTTTTTAGTGAATTTTGTTCAATTCTATAGGAATGGGTGCCCAAAGCCATAAAGACAATCATGAATCACATGACAGTGAAAAATGATGCTATAACAAACATAGATAGTTTGCATTAATTAACAAGGATGCAATCAGTAAGTGCAATAACACTCACATCATAGTAATATACTAAGTGGAGATACTTTCATACCACAAAGATAAAATAGACAAGTTCGCATCTTAATCAAACAATCTTAGTTCGCATTAATCATAATAGAACAGATCCAAACAACATCATATGTTTTAGAAATATTTCACATATATTACTTATCAAAATCCTCTTACATTCCCCGAATACCACCTATGCACACAGACAACAGGGTCCACACATAGCAGGACAGAGGATATTCTTGCACACAGCCAGTAGGAGTCCTAACCCAAACAACCCAACCCAAGATCTAGAAATTCATACTTCGCCTCAATCTCTATTCCTCTTCTACCTATCGACTCAAAATGTTTCAACTATTTATACTACTTTAGCCTACGCATCAAATGGTCTGCAAACTGTGGTTTGTGGACCCTTGGTCTACCGTTTACCTACTTACAATGCATTAGGGGCTTTGACCCACCACAAAACTCCTGCATTAGACTAAATATAATAAAAAATATATGAAATGGACCAATTTCGCAGCTTCATAGGAGACCCTGTTCCAATAGTCCCCCAACACAATCTTGTGACTCGTCCCAAGTCACCGAGGTGGTGGGACCTCCACCTGTGCCTACGATAGTCTGATGACTCCGGCTACTGGGGTAGCACAACGTCACTCTATCTGTATTCCAACTTCATCCCTGCTTCTCCCGTGTATCCCCCAGGTCTTCCAATCTTGTGGTTTCGTGATATAACTCCCATTGTGCCCGAGGATATACGAAGCCCACCACCAGTCACATAGTCATTTGATACGATATGATTTGAGTCGATTTCCATTAACATACCCGGGCAGTAGATCACCGTTCAAGGTAGCTAGTCGAAAAACCTCGCCTTTTGTGACTTCCTTGACTACATAGGGCCCAAGTCACTGATGTCAGAATTTCCCTGGGTGCTTTGAAAACTAGCTATCATATAGTAGAACTAATTCATCTGCAGTAAAGGTTGTTTGGTGAATATGTCGATCATGCCATGCTTTTTCCCATGCCTTCTGGACCTACTGATGGAAGTTAGCAATAAAACGATCTTCTTCTAAGGCCACGAGCTATGCTAACCATTCCTCCATAATGGCTAGCTTGGCCATGTTTGTAAAGGCGGCAATGCGTAGGCTGAGAATGATATATTCCATGGGCATGATGGCCTCCTTGTTGTAGACCATCCAAAACGGTGTTTTTCTTGTCAATTTTTTACAACTGGTACGGTAGGCCCAAAGAAAAAATGGGATAGGGATGTCCCAGTTGCTGCAATCGGCATTATAGACCTTATTTTATGCGTTCTCCAAAACTTTGTCAAAATCTTCAACCTCTCCATTCACCTGAGGGTCGTATGGTGTACTCTTTGCGTGTTGGATCTGGAATTCCTCCATTAAGGCCTATATTGTCTCATTAACAAAGTGTGTACCTCGATCTCTCATCAGGATCTTAGGACACCCGAATCTAGTAAGAATTTGTTCGAAAATTAAATGTGCAATGGTACCTGCGGTGCAATCCTTAACGGATTGTGCTTCGGCCCACTGGGTTACGTATTCGGTAGCAGTTATAATGTAGCACGCACCTGTCATCTTTCCAGGCGAGTTGATAGGGCCAAAAAAATTGATAGCCCACTTGTCAAAATCATGGATGGGTACTTTTGGTTACAGAGGCATTTCATCTCTCTGAGATGGATGTCCAGTTCAGTGGCATGTATCGTAGGCCTTATAGTAGTCATGCGAGTCAGTATGCAAGGTGGGCCACCACAACCCAGCCCGTAAGATCTTTTGCACCATTTCTTTTCCTGTGTAATGACCCCTTGCAACCCTGTCATGGGATTTTGCCAGGATGTCATGCCGTTCATGTTCTAATACATACCTGTGCAACACTTCATCCATGCCCATTTTATATCAATTTCCTGTAATTATGGTAAATCCGCAGCATGAGCTACCAACTCTTTCTTCTACTTCATATAATACACTACATATGCCATGCATGTAGACAAAAACTGGATGATGTTGGCAAAGTGCGCATCTACTACCTTAAGAGAAAATAGTTGTGCATTCGGCAGTACCTCCTCTAGGTTAGCCGGGTCCTCACCATTCTCAATTCGAGACAAGTGATCTGGCCGAGCATTCAGCCTTCCTGGCTTGAAAATGATCTCGAAATCATACTCCTGGAATAATAGAAGCCATCGGCATATTCTCCCCCCCAACATAGGCTTATTAACTAGGTACTTCAAATTTGAGTGATCTGTAAACATTTTGAAGTGACCGCCTAATAGGTAGCGCCGATACTTCTATAGTCCGAAAACCATGGCCAATCCTTCCCGTTCTGTAGTGGCATAATTGTGCTTTGCGCCAAAGAGTTTTTGGCTAGCAAATGCAACCCGGTGATCAATGTCCCCATCTCCAAGTTGCGTAAGGACTAATCTAAGGGCGATTCAGGATGCATCAACATGAATGTGGAAGATATTTTTCCAATCTGGAAAAATTAGGATATGCGCAGAGACCATTTTTTCCTTGAGTAGTTCAAAGCTTTTCTGACACTTGCCATCCCAAAAAAATGAAACATCCTTATTAAGCAGTTTTTCCAGAGGTGCTATAATCACTGTGTATCCATGAATGAATTTTTGGTAGTAACTCATATGTCCCAGGATCGAACTCAGCTATTTCTCGGTAGTTGGTACTACTAGGTTGATGATAACTTCCACCATCAAAAGGTCAACCATCAGCCCCTGTCGACATACGACATGTCCTAGTAGGTTTCTGAAAGGTACGTAGAAGATAGATCTGTTAATATTCAGGGATATTTGGTGCTTTCTACAGGAATCCAGCATCAGGCGTAGGTTCGACACATCTATCCTTACCAAGCCAAATATTTTCCAATCATCAAAGTATACTTCATGGAATTTATGGATGAACTCTTTAAATAATGCAACTACGACTCGAGAGAATATAGGAGAGGTGTTCTTGAGTCCAAATGGCATGACCGTATACTAGAAGGAACCCCATTCCGTGGCAAACGTAGTTTCGCTATGATCTTCTGGTGTGATTATGATCTGATGGTATCCGGAGAACCCGTCAGTGAATGAGTATGCTTCTGGGCCGCCTATGTTATCCAGGATTTCATCTGAGAATGGCATCGGGAAGGGATCATGTATGTAGGCATCATTCAACTTGCGCAACTCCACAAAAATTCAGATTTCCGCCTTAGTCTTCTTTTCCTAAACCATCATCGGACTTACCCAATCCGACTGTTCGACCAGTTCGATAGTGCCTGTGGTGAGAATTTTATCAAGTTCTTCTTTAATCTTCTGCTTATACTTAGGGTTCAATTGATAAGGTCGTTGTTTTACCGGGCGCGTATTGGGTTTTAGTGTGATGTGCATGACTCCTAGCTCCCCTATGATCCCCTTGAGTTCTAAGAACTTCCTGCAGAATAATTATTGATATTCTGTGAGCAGTTCAACTACTTTGCTAACAATTTCATCATCCCAATAGTCCCTAATATTAGCCAATTTGGGTTGCTCTACTGTGCCAATGTTAACTTCCCACAATTTTAGAGGTTTCGTTACATCCACAGTTTGTAGTGGGGGTCCGGCAATGGCATGCTCCCCCTCCGATTCTAGGATAGAGATATTACGCGGATATTCATCTTGCTCTTGTATAGTAATATTATGACAGTTGGTAGTGTTGTGCATCTGTGCCTCCGACGTTGGTGCCCCAAAGGCTATGTGGGGGCTGGGTTTCCAAAACACAAATGTGTCTATATCCTACAAAGCTTCATCGAGCACCTCCGAGCCTCATATTAGGCCAAATGGCCCTATGAATTCATCTTTCAAAGTTTCCCAGTGGCGGGTTCGCCTGTGTAGCTCCACATCCAAATACCATGCTGGTGGAATGGGTCCCAGTGCACGAATAAATAAGTGAACCGATTATTTTGTAGTAATATCACCCAACTTGTCCATCCATGAGACCAAGTGTACTCACAGTGATCCAGGTGGATATTGGTGGTCACCTGCCTATTCCACTTGGGGCCCCACCATTGCCTCTTTCAGTTTTTTTAACAACTTACTATTTTTAGCAGTTTTTCAGGTCCTGAACTTTCGGAGCCGTTTTGAAGCCCCAGATGGAGATAGTATGCCGAAGTTACGTCCCCACAAATTTGAAACACCAATTTACCCAAATGGGGCCAATAGTTTTGGTGCTTCATCTCCTAGGGTTAGGTTTTTCAACGTTTAGAGCTCTCCATTGTTTCTCCATAATAAATAGGCCCTCAAGACTCATTGTAAGATAGATCAGAGGTCTGTAGCCGCCATATCTCTTCTCAGAGATTCACTACAAGCACCCTACATGTTTTATTTTCGTCATGTTTGTAAGCATATTTCTGTGATTTGATATTCATGAAATGAAGCCTTATTTATGTTGTATTTCTATGTTTATGGTTATTTCTATATTCTGTTGCATTCTTGCATAAATTCAGATCAGTGGTATTATAGCGGTCTACTTTTTCTCGATCCTTCTTTGCATGTCCCTAATGAGGTCGGGGTATAATGAGTTAGGGCTAGATCTGGTGGAACCTTTGCAAGATCAGCCTCACAAACCTCGACGGATGCCCATGGGGGATGAAAACAAAGACGAGGGAGCAGGAGATCCTATCAAAATATTGCTCAAGGAGGCCCTTGAAAGACAAAGGAATGCGATGATGGATAACTTTGCCCAGATCCTTCAATGACTGCCCACCGGCAGTGCATTTGCATCCTGCAGCCACTCTGGAGGCGCGACTCCCTTTAAGGTACAAGTAAACTTTGACATTCCCATATTTGAGGGTAAAATAGATGCAGATGTTGTAGATAGATGGTTGAATCTATTAGAAGGATATTTCTCAGTTCATGACTTTTCTGACCGGGAGAAGATTATTTTTGCACTCCTCAAAGCTACCCCCCATGTCAAGGACTGGTGGGAAACCTACTGTAAGAAAATGGATGAGACAGAACCCTCTCTGTTCTTAGCTATACCAACTTGGAATTATTTCTAAGATGCCATCAAGGAAAAATACTATCCCGTGGGGAGCTATGAGGACAAGTACATACAATGAACAACGTTGTGGAAACAAAGGAATCAAGATGTGCATGAGCTAACGAATTTTTTCCATACCCTGCGCACAAAGTTGGATATGAAAGATACAAAGAAAAATTTGGTGCTAAAGTATCACAGTTGTCTACACAAATACATTCAGGAGGAAATGGAGTTCCTCGACATCTCCTTGCTTGATATGACATACCGGTATGCTGCCAAGATTGATCAGAAATTCAAACAGAAGAAGCGAGACTTTGGGCCTGCGAATCAAAAGCAAGGGAAAGGTGCTCCCAAACTATAGAACAAAGGACAAAGCCAAGGCATGGTATCCCAAGACAACCTCCCAAAGACACAAGCAAAGAACAACACCGTGAAGCTAAAGAAGGACACGGGAAAGTGGTGTGAGTTCCATAAGAGCTCCACTCACAAAACAAGTGAGTGTCGTGCCAAGCAGTCGCTAGTGGCTGAGATGAGGACTTATAAATCAGATGCATGCTTCAAATCTGAGTCAGAACCTGACAAGGTGAATGACAAAAGGAAACAAATTATTGATGTGGAGCCGAATTCCACTGTTGCCACTACGAAGATCTAGAAGGAGGAACCAGAAGATCTAGAGGAGGCAGAGCGTCTCTTCGACTCCTAGATGTGGGTAAAGGGTTCCCTGCTACGATTCATTGTTGAAAATGGGAGCCAAAAGAACCTCATTTTAGCAGATTTCATGAAGTGGTTGGGCTTTACGACCACAACGCACCCACAACCATACACCATTGGGTGGCTTCACTAAGGACGAGATCTCCACGTTAGCCAGTAGTGTCGCCGTCCCTATAGCATCAAGCCCTTCACGGATGAGGTATTGTGTGACATTGCTCATATTGATGTTTATAATGTATTATTAGGCCAACCATACTTGTGGAAGTGACATGTTGTGTATGATTCCCAGCCTCGCACTGTTATTGTTACTTTGGGAAATAAATTGTACAGGATATCAGACGTACCAACACCTCCCACTACCTCTTTGGTTAATAAAAAACAATGCGGTAAGCTCATTTCCCAAACCAGGAAATTTTCTTTCTTGATGATCCGCCCCCAGGGAAAGAAGAAGACTGTGGCCACGACCTCCAAACATGGCTCCTCTGCATGACAGAAAAAAATGGACAAGGTTGTGGAGGAGTAAGGGGACATCTTCACCTCAACCACAGGAGTGCCTCTACACTATCAGATCAAGCACCCCATTGACCTAACCCCAGGTGCATCACTACCTAATGGACCAATCTATAGGCACTTTGTTATGGAGAATGATGAAATCAAGAGGTAGATTTAGGAGCTGCTACAGAAAGGTCACATCAAGTCAATTTCATGACCATGTGGGAGCTCGATCATGTTGGTACGGAAGAAGGATGGGATTTGGAGACTCTGTATTGATTATCGGGTGCTGAACAAGATCACTGTCTGGAATAGGTACCCGATCCCATGGATTGATGACCTTCTAGACCAACTCAAACGGGAAAAATATTTCATCAAGATCGACTTGAATTCTGGGTATCACCAGGTACTAATCGAACCCTCTGATGTGTGGGAGAGTACCTTCAAAGCCAAGGAGGGCCTTTCCGAATCGCTCATCATGCCTTTCGAATTTACAAATGCTCCCACAATCTTCATGAGGTTGATGGATGACATCTTGCATCCATTCACCAAGTCATTTGTAGTGTTACACTTGGATGACATTCTGATCTTCAGCCAGACTTCGGAAGAGCACCTCCACCACATCTGAGAATTCCTCCAAGAACTGCAGTGACACAAGTTGTGTGCCAATTTGGAGAAGTGCACTTTTGACATGACCCAGGTTCAATATCTGGGATACATTATTGATGAAAGGGGGGTGCATGTGGATCCAGCCAAGATCCAAGTTATTTGGGATTGGCCAGCCCCAACCACCATAACAGAGCTTCATATCTTTCTGGGTCTTGCTAATTGCCACCGCAAGATTTTCCTGCTCCGATATGGGTGGTTCACCATCACCATTACTGTAGGAAACAATGCCTTTGAGCTCAGTATTCCACCATTCCTTGGTCTGAACCAAGTATTCAATGTAGACTGCCTTCGTCCCTAGTTCCCACCTCTATTAAACACCTCTGCCATTGTAGAAGAACTTACACCAAAAAATTTAAACCTATACTGTACGAAATAGGCCACCATAGACTGTATCATGGACATGAAAATCAAGAACACTCGCCGATAGAAGATCCAACTATATCGGGTTGTCAAAGATGGCCAACTCCTGCACCAAGGCAAGTGGTTCACCAGGGACCAAGTTCAACAAAATTTTCCTCATCTCATGGAGGAACTAACTGCAATGGGGACCATTGCTTCCTAAGGGGGGAGGAATGATCCAGGTGGATATTGGTGGCCACCGGCCTATTCTACTTGGGGCCCCACCATTGCCTCTTTCAGTTTTTTTCACAAATTACTATATTTAGTAGTTTTTTGGGTCCTGAACTTTTAGAGCCATTTTGAAGCCCCAAACAGAGATAGTATGCTAAAGTTACATCGTCGGGAAGTTGAAACACCAATTTACCCAAACGGGGCCCATAGTTTCAGCGCTTCATCTCCTAGGGTCAGTTTTTTGGACGTTTAGAGTTCTCCATTGTTTCTCCATAATAAATGGGCATTTGAGCCTCATTGTAACATAGTTCAGGGGTCTGTAGCGGCCACATCTCTTCTCAGAGATTCAATACTAGCACCCTAGCTATTTTATTTCCATCATGTTTGTAAACATATTTTTGTGATTTGATATTAATGAAATGAATCCTTATTTCTGCTGTATTTCTATGTTTTTGGTTATTTCTATATTTTTTTGTGTTCTTGCATAAATTTTGATCACGCGGATCCTTAGGGCCTAGGAACTTAATGACATGCACATCAGTTGGCTGCTCGAATCACAAGGTCATGATATCCCAGCATTCCTCCCAAGCTTGGAATGCCCCCTTATGTGTGTCCCACCATCTGACGAGTGTTGCACATAGAGCCAGATTGAAGGCCCATAGCCTTCATTCCCTAGGAACCTCGGCTTTGAATATTCGTAAAAAATCTTTTAAACTACCAAACCCATCAAAGTGGGGTAGGTCCCTTACCTCTGAGGATATATATCGAAACTCCCTTGTAATTCTAAGACATCGTAGTGCAGAAACATCGTGCAACCGATTTTGCCAATTTTCCATTTCTCCGTCAGAGTGAGAGAGCATGCCATCAGTCGTAGGGTTGATCCAATATTAATCCTGTTTAGTTAACTTGTATATGTGGTCTACCTCCTCGTCAATATGCACCGGCTCCGTATACCTTTCCACCTCTGTGGGGTCTAAAGGGACTACCACTCGTACCCCTCTGTTCTCAAATATCATGCTTCTCTTCTTCAAGTTGATAATACCTCCCATGTTGATGGCCCAGTCCAACCCTAGGAGCACAGGGTAAGGGTCCACATCTTCCATAATCTGAATGACTTCAAAGTCAGCCCGGACCTTAGCTCCTGTGATATCCATTATGACCTATGATAACTGTCCTAAAGGTATGATATTATGCTGATTGGCCATGCGCAACTGGATAGTGGACCATTCTAACTTAGGTTCTCCCATGTGCTTCCACGTTTGCTTGGGTAGTACGTTCGCATATGATCCTAGATCCACAATAACTTACTCCATGTCATAATCATCGATTTGTACTGCAAGCCACATTTCCCTACCAGTGCGTTTCTTGTACTTGTATAACTTTTTTACATCCCTAATTCCTAGGAGCGGGTTGGTCTTATCTGCACATCTGTCCAGTAGTGCCTGTAGGTTCTCAACATCTTGTTGGTTATGTAGTAGTTTCATGCATGCTTGTAAAAATGGTTAGATCCCCTCTCCTCCTTTGGTGGCCACAGGGACCTGTAAAGTAGATGCTTCTGTGAAGTATTGTTGAGTTGCGATAAAGTTTTCCCCCTCCTTTTGTAGGTCCAGGCCCTCTGATTTGATGATTTCTTTCCTAAACAGAGGCTCAGTCGCAAATTTTTCTTTCGCTCCCCTGATGGACAGGCCACTACAGGTTATGATATTAATATCTATTCCATTTTGTCGGGGCTCCGTCGCGACCCTTTGCACATTTTGCATAGGTGTCTGTTGTTTCTCCTGCACCTTAGCCATCAAAATCGGGCAATCCTTGATCACATCGTCCAACTGTATGCAATACCTATAGGATTTCCTTGTAGGGTTCGGTCAATCCCTTGCAAAGTGACCTATCTCCCCACAGTTATAATAGATTAGTTGGCCTCTTCCCCTACCTGCGCTTCTGCCTCGGCCCCCTCCGCTAATGGGGTAGCCCCTGATACGAGAGGGGGTCCTTGGTGACAAAGGATTTGTTGTAGTCTAGTTGGTTAGGACACTCAGCTCGCACCCGAGAGACTCAGGTTCATGTCCCAGCAACAGAACCATTTGTTGGCTCGAGGGGTCCTAACCCAGGTTCGAAGCTAAAGGTTTGCCAACAAACCCATATACTACTAGCCCTTTCGGCAGTGACCCGCTTACCCAGGTCAAAGTCTCACTCGAAGCATTATGGGACGGTGCTGGAGCCAACCAGGTTTCCACACCCTAAGAGGGAGTAGGTAATAACGCAGGTCCTAAATTATCAGATCTACACAGAAGGGTGATTAGCAGGCTTCTAGAACGTAACCATACTATAGTTCTTATCAAAACTACTATAGCAGGTTCGTATCCATGTGCATATCATCAATTACAACCATAAAAAATCATAATCGCAGTCGATATTGTCAACACAGATAGTTCGCGTTCATTAACAGGGATGCAATCAGTAAGTGCAACAATAGTCACATCACAGTAATATACTTAGTGCAGATACTTTCATACCACAGAGATAAAATAGACGCATTCGCAGCTTAATCAAACAATCTTAGTTCGCATCAATCATAACAGAACAATAGCATTTACAAAATTAAATCTACTTTCAGGAAATATAACTTTTATGGAATTCCATGTATATTTACTAATTTTAATTAATTTTGTAAGAAAATGGGTGTAAACAATTTCTAAAGGTCATTATGATTCAGTGAAATCAAAATCTTTTATCTCCCAAAATACATTGTAAAAAAAAATGAAAATTTTATGGTGCATTACATTGGTCCGTCGTCTATAATGGGTATTTTTTCGATTTTTAGTTTATAACTAATATGTTGAGAAAATTGACGCAGGCCAAAACATATTCAAAAGGTGTTGTTTTTTCATATTGGTTTAGTCCAAAAAATTCTAGTAATTACGATATGCATCAGTTGGTTTCGTAAATATAACGATCTCGAAGTAGACTCTCTCTATATTGTTGTAACACATTTTTTTTCTTTAAAACACAAAGTTTTCAAAGAATACACCAACGCGTCTCAACATGACATTTCATGAATCCTTTGATTGTTAAATAACACACACTCAAAGAATTTTTAGGTTGGCATATCAAATGAAAATAAAAAATTTCCAAAAAAATAAGTAACAAAAAGCTAATAAAATTTCTGACAAGTTCTATTTTTATCGTAAAATGAAATTCTAAACAGAAAAATTGTTTCAGCTTGCTGAAAGTTGAATAACTTCTAAAAATGATATTTCTTTCTCAAAAAAGGGAAAAAAGTGTAACTCAACTTCACATTTTCACCATTTGGGTTACACTTTTTACATTTTTTTGAGAAAACAAAATATGATTTTTAGAAATTCTTGAACTTTTTGTAAGCCAAAACAATTTTTCTATCTAGTATTTCATTTTATGATAAAAATAAAACTTGTCAGAAATTTTATTAGCTTTCTATTACTTAATCTTTGGAATTTTTTAATTCACATTTGATATGTCAACTTAACAATTCTTTGAGTGTGTTTTCTTTAACAATGAATGGATTCATAAAAGCTTGTCTTAGAAGCGTTGGTATATTCTTTGAAAACTTGGTGTTTTTGAGAAAAAAAGTGTTACAAAAATATAGACAGATTCTACTTCGGTATCGTTATATTTATGAAACCGAATAATGAATATCATAATTACTAGAATTTTTTGAACTGAACCAATATGAAAAAACTACATATTTTGAATATGTTTTGGTCTACGTCAAGTTTCTCAACATATTAGTTATAAACTAAAAATATAAAAACTACCCATTACACACGACAGATGAATGTAATTCACCATAAATTTTACAATTTTTTTACAGCCTATTTTGGGAGATACATAATTTTGATTTCATTGAATCATAATGACCTTCAAAAAAAATTTGCACTCATTTGATTACAAAATTAATTAAAATTAGGAAATATCTATGCAATTCCATAAAAGTTATATCTCCTAAAATTAGATTTAATTCTACAAATTCTAGTCTTGGTTCTGAAAGTTAATTCATAAAATTTGATGGAGTTAAACCATACAAAAGTTGAAGAAATGTGTTTAGAGCTGAGTTGCAACATAGTTGCAGATATTTTAGTTTGACATAACTTTCTTAGCCACTTCGTCACCTTATTTTTAACGACAAACAAAGTTCGCCAAAATTTTGATTGCAAATTTCGTCGACCGGATAAAATTTTATAAAGCCCCTCCAGGAAAAAAAAATTGACAACTTTATAAATACTCGAAAACATAAACATTATTTTCACACATTTCTTCATATTTTTTATTGTGTTTTACACACTCAATGGTGAGGTCCATATCATCAATACATGCAAGACAAAACCAATATTAATTTCGTTTCTGAATTGAGAATATATTTATCATTTTCTCACTTCTAATGGAGTGTAAACCTCTTGTTCCATGTATTTATCAACAATTATATGGCATTTATCTATTAACATCACCCAACAAAATATTCCAAAAGTACTTGTTTGATGAAAAATCTCATGTAAGTGAAATTTAGTGATTTTTAATATATCATTTCGATACAAAAACACATGTACATATATTATAAATAAATAAACACACACACACACACATGAGCCATCCTTGGATGGCTTAAATTTTTATTGCACTGATTAACATCATTTGAATCTACAAGTAAGGAAGCCTCTTGATTCAATTTATGCCCCCTAAGTGCACATTTTACGCATGCCCCAACACCATCATACTCTTCTTTTCCATGCCTCGTTTCAAATAAATTCCATGTATGACGAATGTCAATTTTTTTTAATGAAGGAAAGACATCCAAAGGAATGATTGTGGTGATTTAAATTGACCGACACAACCATATGACCATACCAAATATTATTTAAAAATGATCTATCATTCCTTTAAATCCTTTTAAATTATACTAAAAGAATGTTGAAAAAAACATGTACCATGTGCATGATAATCACTGATATAGAAATGATACTGTTTAATCAATTCATGATTATCTTCATTACTATCATGACTATTTATACCAAGCTCTGCATACCTATACCAAATTTGCATGATTATAGAGACCTAGTCTAAATGATAATATTCATTTTGTATTTCCATTTGTGGAGCGAATGTGTAATTCTCAGTAAAATCAACAACCAACAATATCGTTCCCTTTGGGAGAAAAATGCATGATTTTTTAAGCTGTAATTCCTGCCATTTTGTTGTATGAGAGTGATTAATATATTTATATATTTTCTCCACAAAATTCTCCACAAAATATTTCACAAACTTTCCGTCTTCATGTAAATTAATATTACTTGATGTTAACGTTCAATTTATAATGAAGATGTATGTAACATATTAATATCTTCTCCACTTCACAGTGAAATTTGATAATTGTGAATCATTAAGAGCAGTGGGATGCTTAGCATCAAAGGGTGCCAAATGAGAACACTTTTTTCATTTTATTCCACCAACGCACTCTTTATTAAATAAAATAATTGGTCATTTTATCGACAACATGATATATTAGATAAAAAATCACAAACACTTCAAGGAGGGGGATCATTGGACCAATAATTTATGCCAAATTTTAGAAATGTATCATAATATAATTGGAATTATGCATGGTATTGACAACAACATGTGTCATGAACAATCACATGCCTGACATACCATAGTTTAAGCTTCAAAAATATGGTAAGGGAAATATTCACATCAATGTTGTTCTCCATAAACTTATGAAACAACTTCATTTGATTGGCCTCTATTATATTTTTTGGATGATCTTCATAACACCCTATAGATATACAATGTCATGCAACATCCTTTTCATTTGGTAACACATGAGAATTAAAATTCCAAAACCCTTTCACCATGTCTGTTTCTTTATCTTCAAGTTCATATTCATAGGATTTCCTGCATATATTAGCCGAACATGCAAGCTCATCATTCTTATCTACTGGAATGATAAATTTTTTATGCCTCCATACACTTTTTCTAGATGCTTTTTATATTCTTTCTACCACTAAAAGCAACCAATCTGATGCAGTTCCTTTTCCAGCAATACCTATTAAAAATGGTCTACAATAAGTTTTTCCATCTCAAGGTTGGTGTTTTGCAAGTGTGCGAAGGGCCAATGTCATATTTTTGTATACCAACTGATTCACCCACACCTCTTTGGAATATATAATGCCTTGTAATTGAACTGCATCTCTTAGATATTTGTGTTTGAAAAGCATATGTAACATTTGAGGTAGTGCTATGATAGATTTACCTTGAAAAAACATTTTGATCACCTTATTTACTTTATTTCGAATTGTTCATTCATTCATTGATGGCCCAATTTCTTCAATTATAGTTGGGTCCATTGATGCAGATGCATATAACTTAGGTCAAATGTTTACTATATGAGTTACTTCTGAAAGTTAGGATTTTAATATTTAATGTATTTTTATATAGTTTTAGGAGAAAATTATAATTATTGTAAATAAGATAACGTTCGAGAGTATTTTGGAAGGTTTGAGAGATTTATTGATTAGTTATATCTTATCTAGAGATAAGGGATTAGATGACAAATTTTATGGATGATGAAAGATATTGTGGGAGTTAGTTTAGGATCTAGAACCTACTCGGGTTGTAATCCAATTTTATAAATCTAGGTGAGCCCATGAGGCATGTATGTATGTAGAGTAGATGTGTAAGGTGTGAGTGTGAGGAATGAAGAGGCCAAGCATGAGGCCAATAGTTAGTTTGTTGTAAATATTTTATTTTATGAATTATTTATGATATTTTATGTGCATATGCTTGGTGTGTGATCTTCACTTTAGTTTTATATGATTGTGTGTAATGCCCTATGGTTAGACCTGTGTCAAAATTTTTGTATTAGAGATTAAAATGTTCACGCTTGTTGATCGTTCTGTGAATATACGTGGCAGATTTTTTACGTAAGATTTGTAGAGGATGTGATCCATTATCGAAATAGTATTTGGAAGGAGCTCACTGTAAAATTCAATTACTAGAGGATATGTGTAGGTTGAGCGACACCTAGAGAAAATCGTGGAATTGGTTGAGACAGATTGTTGTCCGAGCATTGATAGTGTTGCCTAGAAGAGGACTGGTGTTTTCTCACGGTGTATACACCGTGCATACACTATTGTTTGCGTGATTATGCACACGTACAATCTAGAAGGTTGAACGTTGCATCTGTTGTTGCCTATTTTGGCTATACGACATTTAGAGTGTTGTATGGATCACAACGCGAGTATGGGCGGTGAAACAGTACTCTCCTCATCCATTTTTACATGTTAATTTAATGCATGACCCAACGTGGGCAGATCATAGTACAACGGTTCAGTTTTGTGTGTTGATTAATGTATCACGGAAAAACGTTAGCTACAATATGAAAAGAGAAACCTACGTAGGATTATGAAGTCGATGAATAGTTTCGTATATAATAAGTTGTGAATAGTGTAAAATAAGATTCAATTTCAGTGAGGTAGACACATCGATAGGTTTTTCCTCTGATTTATTATATGTTTCTTTCATATGGGAGACCAGAGGATGACCCGAACTGCGAAGGGATTGATTGATTTTGGGTTTTATGACCAGAAGAATTTGGGTACTTTATTGTTACCCAAATCAATATCTGTGCATTCTAGAACTTTTGTGAAAAATTGGAGGTTTTAGCGAAAATTATAGTCATAGTTATATTTTGCGTGGAGAACCTGCTGCAAGCTGAGCTACATAAATGCATTCGATTTGTAGATCTTCGTTGAAGCATGAAAAGAGGCACATTAAAATAGCGGGAAATCTATTTCCATAAAATAAATCTGTTACATATAGAATCTGCTGCGAACTAGTGCGTTAGAAGAATGGTTGCAAGGTTGTGGTAAGATAAAAGGTGTGTTTTCAACTTGGATTCATATTTACTTTTCAAGGATCATCGTCCCATTCATGACCAGCTTGTTAGACCCATTGATCATGCATAACAATATGTAGCCCATTTTCTATAAAATTTAGTTTTCTTGCTCAAAGTTTCTCTCTTCTAGTGACTACCATCATTCTTAGTGTAATCGAAGGTCCAACTAACCATGAAGTAGAGGACGAAAATGATTGTGAGAACAAATTCTGCAGTAGTTTAGATTTAGATCCTAAAGGGTTTCAAAAACCCTGCAAGTGGAGAGTTCATCCTCATAAACTATCGATCTCTGTGTGTAAAACTGTCAGCGGAAACAATTATAGTGACTTGCATTCCACGGATTCTGAATCTTCACATGGAATTCCGAGAGTTAACCTGAAAAAATTGGAAACAACAACCCTTTGAAAATATTGGAAGCTCTTTAATTTTGTTGAACTAATTGCAGGTTTTGTGTAGGCTACAAATAAATTGAAGACAATTTGTGGTTATATGCATGCTCCGGTGAAGGGTAAATATATACCATAAAGAAAGTTTGAAAGCTATGGGAGAAGGGATTTATATGGCACTTTGTTAAGAAGTTATGTTCTTTGTTTTAAGTTTTGTTTTAAAGGGTGATACCATAAGGATTGTTGACATAAGGTCATTGAGTCATGAAAGGAGTTGTAATTGTGAAGTCAATGTCTAAAGTTTGAGTTAAGTCAAGATAGAGTCTAAGTCCACCATTAATGATTGTAATTATTGTAATGAAAGGTGTAGTTTTAGTTATACTCAACACCAAGGTCCATTGATAATTTAGAAGTCTCGATTCAAAGGGAAAATTAAGTCAAGTTAAAATAGCACTCGATGTAATGGGTGCATGATGGACAGAGCCTAACACCCAAATTCTAGTCAATATATTGTAAAGACAATATGAAAAGATATTGCAATTGTTTGCAACTAAGGAAAAAAATGAGCAAGTAGTGCTCAGAAAAAAGGTTCAAGTGAACTGAACAATTTTTCAACTTCAAAGGAGATAACTTGGTAAAGTATCAGTTCAATTACAGTGAACAAGGTGAATTTCATGAAAGGAGTTGAGAATGAAAATGGATAGTAATTTACAGATAGGCCACAACAATGCCATAGCATTTTTTGTTAGTGATGAATAAATTGAGGAGGAGATCATTGAATTAAATGAATGATTTGACGTCTTGATGGAGCTAATACAAAATCAAAGACATGGATGGATAATGAAGAGAACACTTAAATGGTCAATAAAGCAGTTAAGACAGAAACAAAAACTAAGGAAAGCAGACAAACTCTAGATGAATGTTTGCATTTGTGAACGAGGTCAAGGACCGTTGCTTGGTGACGACAATGATGATGTGAATGTGTGTTTGATTCTCATAGAAGGTACTACCAGTTGTTCATAATATCCACATATAATGATTGAATCATCAGTGAAAGATACCAATTATGTTGGTTTTAAATCTAACATTTGGTTTGTGAATGTAGGATATGTTTCTCATATTGAATTTCTGTGTAGTAATGATGAAGAAATGAACTGTAAGGATGCTAAATATGGAAATATAATAGAAGTTGTTTATGAAATAGAAAATTATCACAAAATAAATGGTAAAATGTCAACATGAGAGATATTGCAAGAGAACTAAAGTTCCTAGAAGAATGGTTGGAAAATCTAAAGCTAGGGTATGACGTAAAGGAAATTATGGTGGGTTAAAACAGGTCTTCAAATCAAAAAATATATCACAACTAAAGCGTAGAGATGGATAACAAAGTTCAACAAAGAAACATTAATTCACAACACCTAGAAGCCAGAGTTAGAAATTGAAATTGAGGAATTAAGGAAACTTATGGAAAAACTTAGAAACAAAGATATTGCAGGATGGGGAAGAAAGGAAAAAACGTAATAAATTTTACTGCTTGAGTATACATCAATAAAGAATGAGGATAATTGCAGGATAAAATTTGGAAACTCAACATGTAACCATTGAAGCAGAACAACAAACAATGAATGATCAACAACAAACTAAAGTTTGGGATCCAAGAGAATTTTTATCATATTATGAAGACTTATGGTTTGTAGACCATGATTTTCTTTTACCTCATGAGTATTATGGAGGTGCATCTAACCTGTGTCAAATGTTTACTAAAGGATCTAGTTATCAAAGTTATGATTTTAATATTTAATGTATTTTTCTATAGTTTTAGGAGAGAAATATAATTATTGTAAATAGGAGAAGGTTCGAGAGTAGGTTTGAAAGATTTATGTATTAGCTGGCTCTTATCTAGGGCTAAGGGATTAGATGATATATTTTATGGATCATGAGAGATATTGTGGGAGTTAGTTTAAGATCTAGAACCTACTTGGGTTCTAATCCATTTTTATAAATCTAGTTGAGACCATGAGGCTTGTATGTATGTAGAGTAAGTGTGTAAGGTGTGAGTGTGAGGAATGAAGAGGCCAAACATGAGGCCAATAGTCCTTTTGTTGTAAATATTTTCTTTTATGAATTATTTTTGAATATTTTATGTGCTTATGCGTGGTGTGTGATCTTCACTTTAGTTTGATATGATTGTGTGTAAGGCCCAATGGTTAGACATGTGTCATCCATATTCTCCACAAAATTTTGATGAAAGAAAATCTTCTCTTATCTTCCAATTAATTTCTATGCCTTTTTAGATGTAGTAGGATCTTGTTACGGTTTAGATGTTATCCCTACATAATAATATATAAATTTGTATTATGTACTTGACATGTATGTGGATTGAACATTATTAAAATAAATCATATTGATGATTTTGAAATATAATTTAATATAAATATTAGAATTTATTCAAAATTTAAACATTAATTGACTCGGCTGTAGTATTACTATTCTCGTTGACAATTTCCTCAACATCTCTAATTTCCATTGAAATCCACATTTCTTTCAAACTTCCTATTTTTTACCCTCACATCTTTTTGAAATTTCTATTTAGTACCTCCACTTCTCCTACAGGCTCACTATTAGGCTCTCTATTTGATATATCCACATTTCTTTCAATCTCTTTATTGTCCCTTAGTGTTCTACTCTTTTCTTTTAGTTTCTCCTTATTTTCCTTCAAATCAATTCTAATGTGGTCTTAGTTTCATTTACAATTTTTTTGGTTTCTCGTGTTCTTAAATTTAAAAATCTAAAATCTAATTCCAAAAAAACATAAGTCACTTCAAGATTTTAATAATGCAAATGATTCAAGACAAATTCAAATACCTGAAAGCTGAATTTTTTTTTGTGGTGATTCATAATTTAATCTTAAATAAATTTCTATATATCTTCTCTTTAGAAAAATAAATTATTTAAAATATATTTTTCATAAAAACATATTAATATTTAATTTCCAAAAAACACAATAAACCAAGGCTCCTTCCCAAAAAAAATAAAAAATAAAAATCTCACAGAAAAAATATATATATAACCTTTTTTTTTTCCCTTAATCTCGTTTTTTCCCCTTATCAAAAGGACAATATTTATACTTCAAAAAAATCATTCAAAATATCAATTTTTATAGGAAGAAAAAGGTAATTTTTTCTTTCCATCGTAAAAACTAACCCTATTTGATTTTCATAACAAAACAACAAAATCATCTCATTTTTCCCATTTAAAAAAACTTACCTTCAATAGATATTTGCTCCAAAGATGACTCGGTGGACTTGGTCGTTCACACTTTACATGCCAATTTTTTCGTCTCAATCGAAACATTTAGTCGATTATTTATACACCTCTATGCTGAGAGAATTGTATATTAAATGGCGCGTACATTAGTAAAATAAGCTTCCGTCGGCGGCAACATTCTACGGCCAAACTATCGGAAAACGGTTTATAAATATTTTGACCGAGAGTTTCATTGGAGATCGTTCTAGAGTTTCTATAACTCTCGGCCGAAAGTATGGGAAAGAAATATATTTTTCTCAAGCTCTCTGCTGAGAGTGTGGAAAAGGGAAGATTCTTTGTTATAACTCTCGACTAAGAGTTTTGAAATTTATCGACGGAGAGTTATAATTTTTCTGGCAGAGAGTTTGTCGCAACTGTCGGCCGAAACATTTTCTTGAGGGAGATTTGTCTATCAGCGAAATTACAAAAAAATCGATGATTTTGAGGAAATAGGTACTTCATACTAATTGAATCCCTACTTAATTTAGGAGTTAATTGTTGAGTTTGGTACCATTTGATTCAACTTTGAATCTAGTTTTGAATTATATGTTTTAATTATTTTAATCAAGAAATTGTAGTTGTAACTGAAGTATAGAGTAGGAAAGAATCCATCTCACTGAGGGAGATTTTGTAGATCTCCTTATCAAATGCATAATTTCTTTGATCAACTCTCCCTCCAAATATTGATGTTTTCTTTGAAATCAACTCTCCCTACTCATATTGATGTTTCAAAAGCTGATTTTAATTTGACAACGCTCACCATTATTCGGGAATTCAAATATTACGAGGTGTGAATTTTGGGCAAAAATATGATTTTGAAGGGTCAAAAATGTTCCCGAAACAAAGTACATTGTTCATCAAGTCTTCAATCTCGTTTTAAATGTTCTAAATGCTCTCGAGAATATGAGGGTTATAAACCTTAGACAAAGTACATTGTTCATCAAGTCTTCAATCTCGTTTTAAATGTTCTAAATGCTCTTAGGGTTATAAACGTGAGACAAAGTACATTGTTCATCAAGTTTTGAAGGGTCAATATCCTCCCGAGACAAGGTACATTGTTCAGCAAGTTGTCAATCTGGTTTTAAATGCTCTGGGGAATATTAGGGTTATAAACTTGAGACACAGTACATTGTTCATCAAGTCTTCAATCTTATTTTAAATGTTTTAAATTCTGTAGAGAATATTAGGGTTGTAAGCTAGAGACAAAGTACATTGTTCATCAAGCCTTCAATCTCGTTTAAATGTTCTAAATTCTCTCGGGAACATTAGGGTTATCGTGGTTTTCTAGAAACTATTGGGAATTTCAACCCACATGTATTCACCGTGAATTCACTAAATTAACGCATCAAGAAAAAAGCTCACATGGCTGAAGAGGAGCATAAACGAGTGCACAATACGTAAACATATCCTGAAAGCAATGGGTTATATAAACACCTTCAGAATCTATTGTCAACTCAAATGTGGGATAATTAAACACCTTCAAAATCTATTCTCGACTCAAATGTGGGATAGTTCCCACTGTGCAAAATTAAAATGACGCCAAGCCAAGGGAGGAGCCCACGAGGGCATTGCTTTTTTCACCAAGTGTCAAGTATCCCACGCACCAGAGAACAAATCAATTGTCTTATTGAAGGGTAAACACTAGTAAATCAATACAGGATTTTCACGACATATAGAGGCAAGCAAAAGGCAACGATCATCACACAGGAATTCAACGAATAACCAAGTTTTTGAATGACGCTTGTTTACGGAGCTGCCAAATTTTTCAAAGAAAATTTAAAGGTCTAGAGCAGAATCGCTAAGTTCACAAGTGTCAAATGGCCGTCCAAGTGTGAGTTGATGATCAATGTGATAGCACAATACATAGTAGTTGCAAGATTACATATCCAAGACCATAATTTGCCATATTTGTGCCAACAAATTTGCAAGAATATATACGGAAAAAATGCCAAATCAAAACAAGAATTTGATGATTTGGCCTCATATAGAGAAGCTGGATGCTAAAAGATTGTCACTGGAACAGTAATCAGGGGTTGTGCGCTAAAGTTTCAATAATTGAATCTTTATGGAATATTTCAAACATGTGGAGATTGCTCACATAATCAGTGAGATGATTATCTAAGTAGGAAAGTCAGGATGCAGTAAAGGGTTTCGAGGGCGTCTACATAGTGCGCCAGGGACAGAGAAAACATTATGTACAAACAATGAACGCTCAATTCTTGAAGTTCTCTAATTCAGAAGGGATTCACATTACAAAGAACAAGCAACATCACAATTTTTCCCAGCCAACTCTTTAGGACAAGCAACGACATACAATGCTCAATATTCTTAAAAAAATTGGTCTTGATACCCCTACTCAAAGGATTTAGTGTGACCCCAAAGAATTTTTCATGTCAAGAAACAATTGTAAATTCACTATTGGTATTATTTTTGTACTTATTTCTTTCATTAACAGAAAGAATGTTTTTCGGTGGTCTAGAAGTATTGGGTGCTCATCAGTAAACAGTGATGTAGCATATCCTTTTATAGAGCATATCGTATAAGTGATATTTTGGAGTTTTACAATTAACATTTGAATGTATCTCATGCAATACTCCATTATCTATATAGATATTGTACTTGAATGGGTTTCATTGTTTCTGTTACAATTACAGGAATTCAAAATAGCAAGGAACATAATGATAGTCCTAAGAGGTGCGTTGTATAGTAGTGATGACCCATATTTTTGGAAATTACAAGAATATGTTTGGACATAATGTTGATATGCAATAATTTTGGACTAAACTCTGTAACTGCATTTTCAGATTTTTGTAAAATTTTCTAAAATAAAAAATCAATAATTTCAAAATTGAAACAGAAAATTATTTGAAAATGCACTTGGTACTTTCTTTCTGTCCTGTTCAAAATAATATTTTCAGCAGACTCGTTGATAATTACATTAAAATGAAGACTAATGGATAGTTGAAAGTGTTGAAAAACCATTATTTTTCTTTTACCCTATTTCTTTAAATGATTTAATTTAAATGATTAAACATAGTGATTGAATCTGAAAATCCACCAAAAATAATCCAAATTAGATTAAGTACAACATGTTTCCCAAAATGAATTATCATCTCTAAAACCATCTTGGATACTGAAGTCCCTCATTATACTTGTTTGAAATTTTCATATATATGCATTCAATATCCACCAAATTTCTCCAACTATATGCTCATATATATATATTTTAAATATGAGTATGAAGACAAGACAATTTTCTAGAAATCATTTTTTAGTGCAAAAAAAAAAGTAGTTATATATATTTTTTAAATGAGCTATATTTTCAAATTGAAATCTAGAACAATTATACTTTCTTACATAAACACATCATTCAAAAAAATTTAATTAAAATAATAAAATAAAATAAAAAAATCATAATAAAATTGGCAACAATGCTTCCCAACATCCATCTTTAACTTATTACCATAAATAATTAAAAATTAGAAACAAGTTCACTTCCTCCATCCAAACATTTAATCTCTAAATTTTAGTAATCATGTTAATATAAATTTTTTCTTAAAGAATGTTTTAAACCAGGAAGCCAACACCTACTACTAAGACACCAATAACCTTCCAATTTCTTCTAACTTAGCATCCTATGAATATCTATTAAAATATACATTAAGCCAACAAGCAGTAAGAAAACAAAGATACTTTAAGCCAACAACTAGTATGAAAAAAAGGACCTCTAAGTTTCTTAGAACTTAGAATCTTATAAATATTGCCTAATCTTATTCAAATTTGTTAAAATAATTTTTTATGGCATGATGTCTAAGTTTCTTAGAACTTAGAATGTTATAAATATCACCTAATACTATTCAAATTGGTTAAATATCACCTAATACTAATCCTATTGCAGTAAATTATGAGAGACAAGGAGAGAAAAAATTCCTCAAAGATAGTGCTCGAGTTCGGAGGCATTCCAAGCTCCATTTAGTTTGTGATATCGACATCGATTTTGGTGTGATCGTGGTATGATGAGGGTGGAAGTGGTTTAATCTTTGGATTTCATTGGTTTTTCTTGTATTGGTTTATCAATGAGATCCCACATTCATGCTTGGAATATGACATGTGGGTGACTAGCTAAAGAGTGATTTGGATCAACCATGTGGTGGTACGTGGAAGTCTCAAACCTCGTAGGTTATTGCCTACCTTTAATAAAATCTAAGTTCTCTTGCTTTTGTAATTATTAATGTGTGGCCTTAATGGTTCTTATCTCACTATTATTTATATGGTTTTATGATGGTTATAAGCATGATTATGTGACTGTTTCAAGTAATGGTTATTTCATGTATTTACTTGTAAATGTTAAAATCATGGATGCAAGACCTAATTGTTCTGTAACAGCTAAATCTAGAGGGTGGTGATCCCCTGTCATGTATCATAAGGTCTTTTAGTAATTCATACTCTTTCTTGAAACTTAGACTTGTAGATTTCATCAATGGCAAGTGTTTGACATGTCAGTCCCCATTGGGAATGGCCAGGCTTGATCCTCAAGTCAGTTTTTGGTTGATTACCATTGTAATCATGTTTTTGATGGATTCTGGAATCTAGAGGAAGTTTTGGGCAATTCCCAGGATTCTAGGCTTAAAAAGTGACATAAATCCCATGGACGCTAGTGGAGTTTTGAGGGAAAAATTCCCCAGATGCACGAATGGCTATGCTGTGGCGGCATCCAGAGCCTCCTAGATGCACCGCCTATATGAAGGGAGAGTCCATCAGTTTTCTTCATTGAAATTAAGTGGGAACTAGGGACATGTCATGTGGATGACTCCGATAGACTCTGGTGTCATGTAGCAGAAATGGGGTGTCTGTGTTATGGTTTATCATGTCTATATTGCTTCCTTAAAGTCACCAAGGAGGTTGAGTTTTCTCATAATTTTTTCTCATCTCATGTTTACCTCGGTCGGTTGATTACTTGAGTTGATGTGAGGGGATGTGTACATTACAATTAGCTTACACATGCACATTGTTCAAATTTTTTCACTAATGGCCTTGGCAGGTAGTATGTGATTGCTTTTGTACATCTCTACCCTAGTGCTACCACTCTATCTTGTGTTTGCGATGTCACTCACATAATTGGACATAAAATTTAAAGTTTATTTCTTGATTATGGTAAATTTCATCAAATTGTTTCCTTCAGTTTTCAATAAATAATAGTTCTTAGTTATATATCTCTTATATCTCTACGAGCCCATTCTACAAAAATCTCGCAATCTTGTCATTATATCAAACAATTGTAATCCATAATCTTCTTTACCATTCTAAAATAATATTTTTATCATGAATAATGACCTTTAGTCTCATGAATAAACCATTTCCTCTCATAGTTATTGAATTCTACAAAAGTAGAGTTGTGTCTTTCCTGAAATTTACTCATAAATGCAAATTTGATCTAACTAGATTCTAGATATTTCACTACTCTTTTAAATCTTGAACTGGCATTTACTTGTACTCATTTTCTTATATATCTTCTTGAATATGTTACTTTTTCGTATACGTGGATATGTTTTAACACATTTGTATCCAATCTCCATGGTGTAATTATAGTGCTTCCCTCAGAAAATTGTTGTTGTTGGCCTTGGAAGTTACAATGGAATACATATTTCCTAGCCAAAAATAAATTTGCATGTAGAACTACATTAACATCCTCAGTTCTTACATTATATTTTATTTCTTATAATTGTTTACCATGTAGCTTTTACTAGTACTAATATGATTCTTTACATTATTGTACCATCTAGCTTGTACTAGTACTAATATGAATTTTTATATTTGTATGTAAGAATCGTATGATTTTATGGTTTTTATATTCATATGAAAGCAACAACATTGTGTCTTGCACCTAAAACTGATATGTTTTTTTTTTTAATATTTGTATGCAGACAACATATTATTTTATGATTAATCCATTATGTACCTTGGCTATGATGTATCAATTTGGGTACAAGGTACTATTATGTGACTTGGGCATGAGGTGCCATTATTTTCTAGTTTTGGTCCCAAGGTTGTGTTACATATATGTTCACTATCATGTGCTGCCATTTTTTAAAGAATGGACTCTTGAAATTTTTTTTTTTCAAGTGGTCTGAGTTCATCAGAGATTACAGTATGTTTGGTTTGTGGCTTGAGAAAACATGACCCAGGGGCATCTAAGCCCTCGAAATCACTTCAGGAACACATTGGTTCTAGGCCACACAAACCCTTAACATGACTGGGTTTTTTCCCACGGAGTTTTGAACCAGTGAACTTCACATCAAGGATTTACTTAATAGTACACCCCATGACCATCTATTCTACACCCCATGGGAAATTGTTGGAAATTTTGGCATCATATAGTTTCTTCTTTGGACATGCATTAACTTTGTTTATGCTTTATTTTTTTCAATAATTTATGTGTCTTATTTTTTTGAATAACATTTAATTATAGTCAATATTTTTTTTTTCTTCATGTCAATGAATTGAACCATTAGACAACAAATTCATCATGTTTGGAGGATTTTTTTTTTTAATTATGGAATGCATCTATCAACAAATCGAATTTTGCATCTATGCTAATTTAATGTAATTACCATATTCGAATAAAAAATTTGAAATTTGAATTAATTATAATTAAGTTTAAATGGTAGAGAACAATTAGATTATAAATATGATTCATTAAGTATATTAACAAAATTTACATTGTTAAAATTTATATAGTTCTAATGGCAATATTGGAATTTTATAATAATTTATTAAACAAAACAATAATACATAATAATAACAATAATATAACAATATAACATAACAATAATTCAATAACATAACCTAAGAACAATAACATAACTATATAGTTCATAACATAACAATAAAAATATAAGAAATATAAAAAGTAACAATTATATATATATATATAAGCTAAAAGTCATATAGCTTTAATGAAAAGGTTGGAATTTTGTAATAATTCATTAAAACATACCAATATATGTCTATAAAAATAATATAATAATAATTCAATCAAAAAATTAATATATATTACATAAAAATATATAACATAAATATATATAATATAACGAGATAAGAAGTATACAATATAACATATAACATAAAAAAAAATGTATAACATAACAACATATAACATGACATAACAATAAGAAATATTAGAAGTATATAACATTTAACAATAAGAAATATAAGAAATATCATAATGTAATATAGGAAATATACAACCATATTTTTAAGAAATATAATAACATAACAAGAAATATAATCTAACACAGCTTCATTTACCACATGTATATGTATAATGGACTCAATACAGATAAATAAAAAAAATAAAAAATGTAAACATTTTTGTTTCCCTAAATTTAATACAACATAATACATATACTATAAAATTACACTCCAATATTGTAACTATAAAGGAAGAAATAACTACATTTAATATAATTTCATGTGTTTCGTTCACATGAAAGGTGTTAAGTGAAAAATTTTCAAGAATGGTATTATAATGACTTTTTATCGATAATTTCCATAGTTTTTTTCTATTTTTCACTTATTCAACTAAAATTAAGTTGCTATGACGAAATTATCATATTGGGCACATATAATATCTAGCGGGTAGTCTTGAAAAATAAGGTGGTCTTTACATTTCTTTATTTCTTCAAAGAAATACCTCAATAACACCACTGAACCAATTGGATATGTATAATTTGAGGGATTTGTATTCTCTCGTAACAATGCCATTTTTTACTTTGTGCATCGAAATAAATAATAATACATTTTTTTGGGATTATCTTCTAGCGCAACAAAAGAAAAAACATCACCTTCTTTAACCATATCAGAAAGACAGTAAAAAAATATTTGTTATTCTAGTTTACACACTTAATGGTGAGGTCCATCATCAATACATGCAGGAAAAAACAAATATTAATTTCATTTCTGAATTGAGAATATATTTATCATTTTCTCACTTCTAATGGAATGAAAACCTCTGGTTCCATGCATTTGTTGAAAATTATGTGGCATTGATATATTAACATCACGCAACGAAATATTCCAAAAGTACCTGCTTGACAAAAAATCTCATGTAAATGAAAATTAGTGATTTTTAATATCTAATTTTAATACAAAAACAAATGTATACACACACACACACACACAGATGAACACACACACACATACACAGACACACATGATCCATCCTTGGATTCGATACATGGATTAAATTTCGGTTGTATTAGTTAATAACATCATTTGAATCTACAAGTAGGAAAGCCACTTGATTCAAGTGCACATTTTACGTATAGCCAAACACCATCATGCTCTACTTTTCCATGCCTTGTTTCAAATAAATTCCATGTATGACGAATGTAAATTTTTTTATGAAGGAAAGACATCCAAAGGAATGATTGTGGTGATTTAAATTGACCAACACAACCATATGACCATACCCAATATTCTTTAAATGTGATTTATCATTCCTATAAATCCTTATAAATAATGCCAAAAGAATGTTGAAAAAACATGTATCATGTGTATGATAATCATTGATATAGAAATGCTACTCTTTAATCACTTCACGATTATCTTCATTACTATCAGAACCATTTATAACAAGATCTGCATGCCTATAACAAATTTGCATGAGTATAGAGACATGATCTAAATGCTAATATTCACTTTATATTTCCATTTCTGGAGCAAATGTGTAATAATCAGCAAAATTAACAGCCAACAATATTGTTCCCTTTACGAACAAAACACAAGATTTTTTAAACTATAGGTCCTGCCATTTTTTTGTGTGAGAGTGATTAATATTTTTTCTATATTTTCTCCCTGAAATTCTCCATAAAATATTTCACAAAAATGTCGTCTTCAAGTAAATTAATCTTTCTTAGTGTTAACATTGAATCTATAATAGCAGTGTATGTAACATATTCATATTTTCTCCACTTCACAATGAAATTTGATAATTTTGAATCATTGAGAGCAGTGGGATACTTAGTGTCAGGCAGTGCCAAATGAGAACTCTCTTTTCATTTTATTCCACCAATGCACTCTTTATTGGATAAAATTGGTCATTTTATCGACCACATGATATATTAGATAAAATTTCACAAACACTTTAAGGAGGGGGATCATTGGACCAATAATTTACGCCAAATTTTAGAAATATCTCATAATAAAATTGGAAGTGTGCATGTTATTGAGAACAACATGTGTCACGAACAATAACATGCATGACATACCACAATTTAAGCTTCACAAATTTGGTAATGGAAATATTCACATCAATGCCGTTCTCCATAAAAATATGAAATAACTCCATTTAATTGACCTATATTATTTGTTTGGGATGATCTTCATAACACCCTATAGATATAGAATCTCACATAACATCCTTTTCATTTGGTAACACATGAGAATTCAAATTCTAAAACACTTTCACTGTATCTCTCATATTATCTACATGTCTATCTTGATAGGATTTCCTACATATATTAGCCCAACATGCAAGCTCATCATTCTCATCTACTTGAATGTTAAATTTTTTATGCATCCATAGATGTTTTCTTGATTCTTTGTATATTCTTGCTACCACTAACAACAACCAATGTGATGCACTTCTTTTTCTAACATTACCTGTTAGAAATGGTCTACGAGAATTTATTTCCATCTCGAGATTGATTTTTTGAAAGTGTGCTAAGAGTTGATATCATATTTTTGATATCAACTAATTTACCCACACCTCTTTGGAATATCTAATTCCCTGTAATTGAAATGCATCTTTTAGATATTTATGTTTGAAAATTCTATGTAACATTTGAGGTTGTGTTATGATAGATTTACCTTGAAAAAACATTTTGATCACCTTATTTACTTTATTTCGAATTGTTCATTCATTCATTGATGGCCCAACTTCTTCCATTATAGTTGGGTCCATTGATGCAGGTGCAACTAACCTAGGTCAAACGTTTACTATATGAATTAGTTCTCAAAGTTACGATTTTAATATTTAATATATTTTTTTATAGTATTAGGAGAGAATTAGAATTATTGTAAATAAAAGAAGGTTCGAGAGCATTTTGTAAGGTTTAAGACATTTATGGATTAGTTAGCTCTAAACTAGGGATAAGGGATTAAATGAGAGATTTTATGGATGATGAGTGATATTGTTGGAGTTAGTTTAGGGTCTAGAACCTACTTGGGTTCTAATCCATTTGTATAAATCTAGTTGAGGCCAGGAGGTATGTATGTATGTAGAGTAAGTGTGTAAGGTGTGAGTGTGAGGAATGAAGAGGCCAAGCATAAGGAAAATAGTCTCTTCGTTATAATTATTTTATTTTATGAATTATTTCTGAATATTTTATGTGCATATGCTTGGTGTGTGATCTTCAGTTTAATTTTATATGATTGTGTGTAAGGCCCTATGGTTAGACCTCCATAAAAAAATTTATATTAGAAATTGAAATGTTCACATTGGTTGATCGTTCTATGAATATATGTGGGAGGTTCGGTATGTAAGAGGTATAGGGGACATGTGATTGGAATCTGGATTGGGGGCAAAAATTTGCTAAAAATTCAAAGTTCACGTTATCAATCCAAACTAGAATAACCGAATAGGCCTCGTCACCAGGAATTTGGTGCACTTTGTTTCATTCAAAATGGACTCTGTATGAGGATGATAGATGCTGTTGTTTATTTTCCTAGACAACTAAAAACAATTGCAGAAAAGGGCAGAATGGTGACATGACAACCTAATTGGTAAAAACTAATATTTTGGGAATATTTCTTCAAATTTCCCAATGACACTATGCCAAGTGTCAATTTTTGGATGGCTTCTAAGAGGGTGAATTGTTTCAATTTCATTGGATACGGGAGGAACTAATGGCATGAGGACACGTGGTTAGCTTGGAGGCTGCCACGTGCCCCCTTCCAGGGTCCAAATTTTAATATGGTCAAAGTCCTAATTTCAAATCTCAATTTCCAAAGGTCAAATTTATTTGTATTGGAAAAATTATTGTTGATGGAAAGGTCAAGGTTGGGGTCAAACCCACGACCTCCCGCGCAATAACCACGATCCATACCAATATACTTCAAGAGAAGGTCTTATAATACTACGAAGCCAACTTATATTTAAGTTTTTGGAAAGGTTTGGGCGGGGAAAGAAAGGGGCCATCCCATCACCATATAACCATTACACTATAACCATTACGGAGGCTACGACTAATGGCATGGATTTTAAGTTTAAAACACATTTATTTAGCCACTAATCATTTGTTATGATCGCTAATCTGATTTTAATTCAGATTTTTTTTTAATTGCACGCTTAGCACTAAACTCCTAGTTAAATGTTCTTAACATTAATTAATATTGAGTTTAATACAAAGGCTAGTTTGGTGGATCCGCTATTTTCGGTGCCAACTCCATTTTTGTCGAACTCAACTGGGGTTTCTCCATATTTGGAGGAGTTTTCCTAGGAAATATTGAGGAATCCATAACTTTGGCATATTTCGACCAAATTAGGCTCAAAAAGAGTCAATCCTACATGATTTGGATGCTATGAGAATGATGGTATAGGTTGCAGAGGCATAGGAGCACTTATGTAAGTGTTTTTTTCACTTTGAATATTAAATAAGCCTAGGGTCACCAGGAGGGAAGGTCATGTCTAGATCACCTGAAGACCATTTGTAAATCTTGAAGAGTCTATTTTAAGGTTTTTGGGTCTTCTAAATATGATCGAGTAGGTTGAAAATATATTGGAGCACTGTAGGTGCATGTAATCAGAGAATTGACCATTGAAGTAGGTCCATGGAGATGTCGTCCAGGAGGGGTGAACTTTGTTATCGACTATTGTGTAATGTGTTTTTTGTGTTTTATTTCTATGGAATTTAATTGTTCTACATGTTTTTTTAACAACTAATTAACTCATGAATTTCTCATAAGAAAACAAAAAAATTAACACATAAATCCTCACATAAATCGCTAATTTGAGACCATCCTAAACACATTTACTTTATACTGATGAGGGAGCTAGCACAACAAAACTAGTATTCCCATTTATAGATGATGTTGGTATCAAAGCACGGTTTAGCTCATTTTAGGCAAGGTTATCTAGAAGAATTAGCTATTGGTTTTGTATCTGTGCCAGGATAATTCAATTGTGTGCAAGTTTATGTGTGTGAAGAGAAGGTCAAATTGAGGACTCAAATCTCATATCACATAAAATAAGATTTTTTATGCATTACAAGTGTAATGGCACCTTCATCAAACACTGTTTCTAGTCAATCTTCCTTAGAAAAACTTTTTGATAAAGAGATGTTGCAAAAGCTATATAACATGAATGATATGGTGCAAGAGATGTATGAAGGTAAGAAGGAGAGAATTATACTTCAAGAGAATTTGATTTCCATGAAGGAGGAGAAGCAAGAGATTCTTTAAAATATGCATGAGATGGAGACTCAACTCCATATTGCAAATGAAAAAATAGCTAGGATGCATGAGATTGTGACTCAAATCCATGATGCCAAGAAAGCCTTAGCCAAGTATGTGCCTGAAAAAGAGGTATGCAATTCAAATTTATCTTCTATATGTTCTCAATAATAATGTTTTAGTGGTTATGAAAGATACACTAGAGGAATAGGGTCAAAATTATTAATGAAGATGGGCTATGAAGGTAAAGGATTGGGCAAACATGTAAAAGTCATAGTTGGGCCAATTGTTGTTGACGGAAGGCCTAAGTATTTGGGTCTTGGTTATGGAAAACATGATGGAGAATGCTCCAAAGCCAAGGAGGCACATGAAGGTGTTCCCCGAAGGAATTTAATTACATGTTCATTACCTCAAGCTTGTGGAGTTTGTGTTCATGAGGAATGCAAAAGTATTACACCCACTTTGAAAGAATATGCTCATAAGCATGTAGCTAATGAGAATGGAAAACAAGAGGATGTTGAAAGCTCTAAAGTCATTGAATGCATTGTTGGTATTTTGAAGAGAGCGAATACCTCTTCAAATTCACCTCCTCAAGAAGGCAGCAAAGGTGATTGTGAAAGGTATAAATATTCTTTTAATAAAGCTTCTTTTGATTATGATAAACATGGAAAATTATCACATAATTTTCAAGAAATTAGACATTTTCCTCTTGTGGTTTGAATAACCATACCATTTCGAGATGTTGGAAGAAGATATCCATGCACAGGAAACTTTCAAAACAAAGGAGATAGAAAGCCAACGTTCCAATGGATAATGGAAACCATGTTGAACATAAGATGCAATTGTTTTGTACTCATTGCAATATACAGGGTCATGTTGTAGACAAGTTTTGGAATTTGTATCCAACAAGTCATCCACAACATTTGAAGGAGGTGGAGAGAGATATTGAGAAGAATGGAAAAGAGGATTCCATAATTGATGTGGGTTAGGATGATTCACATGATGAAGTGTAGCTGAAATAAGCACCATTAAAATGGTTTGGAAAGAGATGGGTATATTTATTAACCAATTAAGGCCTTGCATTTATTTTGATGATTGATGAAAAATTTTCCTTATTGATGCATTTCTTTGCCAATTGAATGCATTTATTTTCTCTTGAAATTATGTTGCATGTTGCATGTTTACATGAGGAAGGTGTTTGAAAGTGGAATATGTTGACCCACTTTGTTTATCATGTATGTTTGTCAACTTGAGAGTGTTGATAATTTGCACATGCATGAGTGTTGACTTGTGTTTGGTCGATAAGTTTGTAAATAAATATGTAAAAGTACATGTCAATGTTCACATGATGTGACATTTGTTTCTTTGGATAAAAAGGAATAGGTCGTCAAGTTATGTTTCTTGCATGATGTGTTTTTTAGATTAATGGTTTTTGCTTGTGACAAGATGTCGTGGGATTTTGAACGTACACTCTTGAGTGAGAGGCTCATGATTAGCCTTCATTCTCAAATCATGGCATGAGCATCATGTGAAGGCTAGAGGATGATGGAATGAATAAGTGGAAAGGTGGAAAATATGCCAAAACAACATCCATTATAGAGCATTTGATGTGTTGATGCAAAGAAGTAAAACAGATGGCAAATGCATTCTTCCATATGTGGAATTTGGAACCACAGAGGTAAAATTATTTTTCATTTATTTTCTTCAGATTATTAATATTGGGACTCAATTTTGTATTTCACTCAGATGGGCTTAACATGGAAAATTTGTTTCTGGGGAGAAGCTTGCATCAGATACATGTTATTGCAAAGGAGGAACATGATTCTTAGTGGGAAGGCTATCAGTTAGCTTTGCAAGCACAGAGGGATCGCTTTGGTACAATAATGTGTTAATCAGACAACAAGCATCCAACAAGTGTTGGATTGGGTCAGCACCAAAAGGAGGACATTGGTTGTAGTGCCAAGCCATTTGCAAGGCAAGGCATGTCAGTGAACCCAAGTGGTTTTCATGGAGATTTTTCCAAGTAGAATCAAGTTGATAGAACTTGGGAAAGGGAATAGTATTCATATCTCACCAAATAACCAGGCTTTGTGCATCCAAAATCCTGTTAGTGGGAAGGAGTGATTGAAATCTGGATTGAAGGAAAAAAATTTCTAAAAAATAAAAATTCTGAGAATCGCTCCAAAATAGAACAACCAAATAGGTCTCATCACCAAGAATTTTACGTGCTTTGTTTCACTCAAAGAAGACTCCCTATGAAGAAGATAGATCTTGATGTTCATTTTCCTAAATAGCTAAAAAAAAATTGTAGAAAAGGACAAAATGGTGACATGGCAACCTAACCACCAAAAAGGAATATTTTGGGAATATTTCTTCAAATATCCTAATGACACTATGTCGACTGTCAATTCGTGGATGGTTTCTAAGAGGGTGTCTTGTTTCAAATTCATTGGATATGGGAGGAATCAGTGGCATGAGGACACGTGGCTAGCCTAGAGGCCGCCACGTGCCCCTGTCCAAAATCCAAATTTTAATATGCTCAAAGTCTCAATTTTGAATTTAAATTTCCAAAGGTCGGATTTATATGTATTGGAAAAATTATTGTTGGCAGAAGGGCATAGGTCGTGGTCGAACTCGCGACCTCCCTCACACTAACCATGAGCCATACCCATAGACCACTATGAAAGTTCTTATAAGACTATGCAACCAACTTATATTTAAGATTCTACAAAGGCTCGACCAGGGAAAGAATGGTGCCAAACCCTCACCATATAACCGTTACACTATAGCCGTGGTGGAGGCGAGGAATAATGGCGTGAAGGTTAAGTTTAAAACACATTTAATTAGCTGCTAATCATATGTTATGAGCACTAATTAATTCAAATTGTTGTTAATGGTGCGCTTAGTGCTAAACTCTGAGTTAAATGCGCTTAAATTTAATTAATCCTGGGATTAATATTTAATATTCCCAATTAGCAGCAACTAATTGGAAATATTAATTTTGTTCAATTTTGCTGTCTATAGTTTATAAATAAATAAAAGGTGAGTGGAGAGGGTCTAACTCACTTAGATGGAATAAAACACCTTCCTAGTAGCACAACATTGTAACTTAAGAGGGAGCCAAGGGGGCCAAACACCACATAGAGAAGGGGGGCCCACGTACACTCTAGAAGCTACTACGCAGATAAGGATGAGGACATGGAGGAGAGAGAGGCTACATTGGGGTTTTTGGGGGAAACCAACGTTATAAAAGATGGAGGAGCCTTCTCATTTGATTCATTCTGGAGTTGATGATTTTGAGTGAGATGTTTGTCTTCTTGAGCATGCTAGTTGTTTAGCTTGTATGCAACACTATTTAGTGCATTGAGTGTCTCCGGTTGGAGATATCGCCCTTAGCCCCAGGGGACTTCGAGTGCCTGCTCAAGCAAGGTTTGTTCTTTAGTATTTTGTGAATAGCTTTGTTGTTTAGTTTTTTTGCAGAGCTAGAGCTTATAGAGATTGCGCAGTCACTGGGAGAAAGGACACAGTCCCTTTTGGAGGTGCTCCGGATTCGGGTTTCTGCAGGAGATTCAACTGAGATTTGGAGAAGAGGGTCAGCCTTTACCCATAGGAGGATTTTGGTGGAGTTTGAGGAAGTGTTTCAGATATTTCCATTTAGCCTCTACGCAGAGCCTTGGAAGCCAACGTAATTCCCTGAGGAGGCATTTTCTAGTGATTTTCGGGGGTTGGCCATTTTTTATATGGTTTTTGGGTTTTGTTCGAGTTGGTGAGTAGAGGAGGTTTGCATATTTTCAGCTCATTCCGGCAAGGGGATCAGCACCTAGTCGTCAATCCATTCCAGCAGTAGTAGCTACACGGCAGTTTTCCAGCAGCTGGGACGCAATTCATAGAGCATCCATTTCCTGTATTTTCTGAGAGTGTTTCGTCACTTGCCTTGAGCAGTACTAGGTTCCATCACTCTAATCACCTATTGTACTTCATTATATTTCTCAGATTAATAAAATGGCTCAGCATTTCCTCTCTATGTTTTATGGATGAGTTGTCGTAATTTCTTTCTTTGTTATTATATGTCTGATGCACTGTTATTTATTTATATTTCTGAGCATTCTAGTATACCACTTGATTTGTTTATATTTCACTCTTAGACAGAGTCTGGAAAGGGCCAGGTAGCCTCTGGATCTCGTCCTCTCACAGAGGCCGAATATCCGGTAAATACCCTCCCAGTCCATCTCTGGTTGGAGTTTGCTGTGTTTTAGAGGTATCCCCGAAATGGGATATTACAGTGGTATCAGAGCTTCAATCTTGGATCAGCATGTGGGTTTCTAGTTTTCAATTGTAGCTATTTTGTTTAGAAGGGCCTATGGAGACATTGGAGGAAGCTCATTTGTGGGAGCTGAATTGGTGGGATTTTAGAGCTGGGGTGTTGGGAGGTTTATAAGAGAGCCATTTGAGTAGGTTGACAGGAGTTTTGGGGAGCAATGATTGACAGTAGTAGCTGCAGTGTCAGAAAACAAAATTGGAAGAGGGCCAAACTACAAAGGGTCATATTTTGAAGGTTGGAATTAGAGGAAATCCTTTCTAGGTTTTTATGGGTTTTGGGCAAGGATCACCTTCCTAAATTCCTAGAATTTTCTGAGCAGTTTTCAGTGGGTAAATTAGAGGCCGAATTTAGGCAACCATGTAGTCTTGGAGCAACAGTTACAGAATTTCCGGAGTCGACACAAAACATGAGGAGCCTGTGATAAACGGAGAAGAGGAGGAGCCTGTAGACACAGAGTAGGAAGAGTCGATGACAGGTGATGATGATGCGAAGAGATTTAGGGAGATGCTCCTCAAATCAGTACAGGATCTATCGAGGCAGATTGAGGTGATGGGGCAGATATTCACCATTGTGGAGGCTAGACAACGTGAAACACCAAGGGATTTCTAGATTGGCGAGGGATCAAGCACATCCCATCACTTGCCGGAGCATGATACCACTCAGCATATGGCATCACATACACCCACATGTTCCAATATGCCCACTTTTTTGGGTGCAAACATAGGGGCAGGACCACAGCAGGAGCTAGAGCCTGGCCACATGGGTAATTATTTCACCAAGTATCAGGCATATGGGCAGGAGTTCAAGGATGCCCTTCCATTCAGATATTTTTTTCAGCTCCAACAGGATAGCAGACCCCGCAACTTTCGCAGAGGGAATAGGCACTCACATGACAGGGGATTATAGTGCGCAATGGGAAGATTCCATTTACCGACATTTGACAGGTCATCTAAGCATTCAGAAAAAGCTTGGGTGGAGAAGTTGGATACCTCTTTCCAGCTTGACCGAGTATCGGAGGGGGAAACAATGAAAATGGTTACCTCGCAATTGGAGGATGAGGGCATAAAGGATTGCAGGGAGTTCGAGGATACACCTAGTGTGACACAGGACTCACCATCAATGGAGACCTCCTTGACCATGCTCGTTGATATTGTAGGGGAGAAGGTAGAGCCTACCCTGGTAGAGCCATCCATTGAGGTGATGACCAGAGTCGTGTCTGAGTCTTTGGGTGGTAACAGCACATGACAGATGGGTGAGGTGTCAGGAGATCTATCCACCTTCTATGAGGTACTAGGAGATACAGAGGTATTGGATGATGGTCACAGACAGTGGTATCATCTGCTTCAGGAAGACCTTCTAGTTTTGAAAGGGAATGCCATGTTAGTACGAGAGGCCATTTTATTGCAGGACAAGGAGCTGGAGGGCATGAGAGTGGCTCGTGCCGAGTCGGCAGCCAAGTTGGACCGCTTTGGGGAATGAATGGATTCCCTGATGGTACAACCAGAGGGCACGTTGGAGTGTCAGATCATTCCCATTCAGGCATGCATGGATGGGACTGGCAGCGTTATTGGGACATCTCTTCCCGTTGGAGAGAGAGAGACAGAGTCACCTAGTCAGATCTCATACGTTGACTTGGTTAGCAGGATGAGACGATCGGGGTTGCACAGGGTGCAGCATCCACATGTTGAGGCTGGATGGTAAGATATTTTGAGTTGGTACCTAGTGGGGTGGGTTATGGAGATGGTGGTGGACCCGGGTGTAGTTCAGCAGGAGTTCCCAAGTGCTGGGAATACAACAACCCCAGATTGGCATTGGGATCTAGGCAGGATCACCTATCATTTCCCAAGCAGGTCGTTTGACTATGTCTTGGAGGGTACAGTTGGCCTAGCAGTAGAGCATGTGCATCCGCTACGGGAGTTTCGGTCAGCTCTAGTGGCCAACCAGTTTATGGGCAGACTCCCTAGGTTGTCTTGGTATGACACTCATACACAGGATCACGGGGTGGTCAACATACCTTGGCAGGAGCTTGTTGGAGGAGGTGGCATTGGTAGGCCACCAGATGGCGCCTTGTATGGGGGCAAGGATTCTTCGCCTTTCTGTGGAGCATAGAGGACGCAGCGGAGCCGAGCAATGGTGGTAACACTACTGACACATAGGGATATTCACTTCTTGGACCCCTCGAGGAGGGTTTGGAGTGATGATCCATTCATCGACGAGTATACTGATGCGACAGCAGAGACGATGATACCGATTGGGGGTAGTCCGACATGTAGAGGCACAACTCTAGGTCATCACATCCAAGGATGTGTGGGATCCAGTAGCATTGAGCAATGGACTATCGGTGGACATGGAGTTGCATGGTGGTGTACCGTAGTGTGTAGGACTGCATTGTGGAGTAGGAGTGTCCCACACCACATTGAGAGCACACGGGGAGTGACCGATGCCTGGACACAGTTAGGGCACGAGACGGTACAGGGTGGTACAATAGTAGCATGGGGTATCCAACAGTATACACAGGTATGCCTCAGTGTGTAGTGGCATGTCAAGGAGTACAAGGATGATCAGTGGTATGCGAGGGCGTATGGTGCTGCACAACAGGGTCTTAGAGCATTACCTCGAGGGAGACTCACAGACATGAACACTGGGCTTACCTTTGGAAGTATTTCACCCAGGATCGATGGGGAGACAGATGAACGACACTTGACGGTATCTATGGGGACTCACACACCTGACCCTCTTCCACATCACTCATGAGCACAGTCGACTTTGTCATTGTCCTTTGGCACCTTGGGCATGAGCAGCGACATACGCGAGGCTCACCCAAGATATTTGGATGACACTCAGCACACTAGGGGAGAGACTTCTTAGTAGTGGCACTGGATCAGGGCGCTAGTTGACAGGCACAGGTTAGGGGATGAGATGATCCTCTATAGGGGTGGCATATCAGTCATTGTTGAGCCTACGGTTGGGGAGCGGGTCATGAGGGAGACATGCATCACTTTTCCCTCAGGGCATGTTGAGATCATGCATGAGAAGAGGATACTAGGTACAATAGAGGTAGCATCCCAGTATGTGTCTAGGCTCCAGAAATTGTATCGACACTTTATCGAGAGGGTGGATGGCATATTCAATGTAGATGAGGTGGCGGAGGTAGAACAGGAGGGCATTCCTTCTGTATGCCATGGTGAGGACTCTTTTTCATATGGGTCCATAGGATTAGTTGAGGACGCTTTTGGGGAGTGAGAGCAGTCATGCATAGATGGTGACAGTAGACCGGAGCTGCATTCCAGTGTCCAGGGTGAGTAGTCATGGGACTCTGCGGGAGATACTCTGGGTGAAGAGTCACTTGTGATGATTCAACTAGAGCAGTAGGTGATGGAGCCTAAGTCGACAGAGGAGGACACTATTCACAGCAGGCACGATATTCCTTTGGGGGAGAGCCAGATGCGTGCCCACATTGAGCTGATGAGGGATATGCGGCTAACATTGGGGTCAGCCATTGAGGTGGGGTAGTCAGAAGCACTGACATTGAGTACGGTGACAGCAGTTACAGATCCATATCCCCTGGAGGTGTTGGAGGTTGATGGGATTGTTCTGCAGGGGGCCAGTAGACAGTGGGAGCATGACATTCCTGATCAGGAGTGGGAGGATATTTTGGATATGGTGGAGCATCCACCTGTGTGTCGACACAAGGATGTGGCGCAGATAGATGTACATGCAGTTAGCAGAGTTGTAGTGCTTCTAGTGGGTAGCACTCTCTAGGAGTACATCGATGGAGCTTGCAGCATTTCTTTCCCACTTTGGCCTATTATAGAGAGAGGGACTTCCTTCTATAGGCATATTTCATTGGCAGAAACGGCAGAGCAGTGGGAGTTGATTACGGTCTAGCAGCAACACTTGAGGCGTGTTCCATATGCAGTTGTTGTGGCTACATCGAATTCTTCTTCCAGGATGGACTGGCGGGAGATCATGAGTTGGTACCCTCTTGATGGTACAGTATTCTTCATAGGGAGCACAACGGAGCAGGGGCCCTTGGACATAACAGATGTTACAGATTCCGACTGGCAGGGGGGCACAGGTCATCATTTCTTCAGCACTCCATCCCGATTTCAGCAGAGCCAGATCAGCATGGGATTGAGTCAGGACTTGGATTGGAGAGAGTTGATCAGTTGGTACATAGTTTATGGGACAACTTACACAGTCACAGATACAGCGGAGTAGGAGTCATGGTCTTCGCCTCTTAGAGCATCAGTCATAGCCACAGGCAATGCGCAGTCCAAGTCGTGGGACTTGGGCGATTATTGGCGATGGTGGTGATTGGATCTAAGAGGATTGTTGGTTGGCTGGTACCGTGAGAGATCAGTTTGGGATCCTTGCATTGAGAGATCCCTTCATATCAGGGTGATGCAGAAGACAGGGAGGTTTCAGTGGTGCATCTGGGACCCAGGCACATTTTGCAGTGTCGGTGGGGAACATCAGCTAGAGAGGAGGCTTGTTCAAGCATTGCTTGAGGACAAGAAATTTTTGGTGGGGAGGACTGTAATATTCCTAACTAGCAGCAGCTAATTGGAAATATTAATTTTGTTCAGTTTTGCCGTCTATAGTTTATAAATAAGTAAAAAGTGAGTGGAGAGGGTCTAACTCACTTAGATGGAATAAAAAACCTTCCTAGTAGCACAAAGTTGTGACTTAAGAGGGAGCCAAGGGGGCCAAACACCACGTAGAGAAGGGGGGCCCACGTACACTCTAGAAGCTACTGCGCAGATAAAGATGAGCATGTGGAGGAGAGAGAGGCTACGTTGGGGTTTTGGAGGGAAAACAATGTTATGAAATATGGAGGATCATTCTCATTTGATTCATTATAGAGTTGATGATTTTGAGTGAGACGTTTTTCTTCTTGAGCACGCTAGCTATTTAGCCTATCTGCAGCACTATTTAGTGCATTGAGTGTCTCCGGTCGGAGATCTCGCCCTTAGCCCTGGGGGAATTTGAGTGCCTACTCAGGCAAGGTTTGGTCTTCATTATTTTGTGAGTAGATTTGTTGTTTAGGTTTTTTGTGGAGATGGAGCTTATAGAAACTACGCAGTCACTGGGAGAGAGGACGCGGTCCCTTTTGGAGGTGCTCCGGATTGGGGTTTCTGCAGGAGATTCAGCCGAGATTTTGAGCAGAGGGTCAGCCTTTTCCCATAGGAATATTTTGGTGGAGTTTGAGGTAGTATTTCAGCTATTTCCATTTAGCCTCTGCGCAGAGCCTTGGAGGCCAGCGTAATTCCCTGAGGAGGCATTTTGTGGTGATTTTCGGGGGTTGGCCATTTTTTATATGGTTTCTGGGTTTTGTCCGGGTTGGTGAGTAGAGGAGGTTTGCAGAATTTCATCTCATTCTGGCAAGGGGATCAGCCCCTATTCTTTATTCCATTCCAGGAGTAGCAGTTACACGACAATTTTCCAGCAGCTGGGACGCAGTTCATAGAGCAGCCATTTCCTGTATTTTTTTAGAGTGTTTCGTCACTTGCCTTGATCAAGATTAGGTGCCATCACTCTGATCACCTATTTTACTTCATTATATTTCTCAGATTAATAAAATGGTTCAGCATTTCCTCTTTATGTTTTCTAGATGAGTTGCCGTAATTTCTTTCTGTGTTATTATATGTCTGTTGCACTATTATTTATTTATATTTCTGAGAGTTATAGTTCTATACCACTTGGTGTGTTTATCTTTCACTCTTATACAGAGTTTGGAAAGGGCCAGGTAGCCTCCGGATCTCGTCCTCTCACAGAGGCAGAATATCAGGTAAATGCCCTCCCAATCCATCTCTGGTTGGAGTTTGCCGTGTTTTAGAGATATCCCCGAAATGGGATATTATATAATATGGTGTCTATTTTACGGGTCTATTTTTTTTTGCATCCACTCCATTTTTGTCGAGCTTAACTAGAGTTTCGTGAGATTTGGAGGAGTTTTCCTAGGAAATATTGAGGAAGCCATAACTTTGTCATATTTCAACCAAATTAGGCTCAGAAAGAGTCAATCCTAGATGATTTGGAAGCTCTGAGCATGATGTTATAAGGGGAAGATGCCGAGAAACAATTTTGTAAGTGTTTTTTTTTTCACTTTTAAGATTAAAGAAGCCCAAGGCCACCAGGAGGGAAGGTCATGTCTAGATCAGCTGAAGACCATTTGCATAGCTTGAAGAGTCTATTTTGAGGTTTTTGCATCTTTTGAATCCAATGGAGTAGGTTTCAAAGACATTGGAGCAATTTAGGTGCATGTAATCAATTAATTGACCATTAATCCAAAGAGGGCCTAGCTATTGAAGAAGGTCCATGGAGATGTAGCCTAGGAGGGCTGAACTCCATTATTAGCTATTGTGTAATGTGTTTTTTGCGTTTTATTTCTATGAAATTTATTTTTTGTACATTTGTTTTTAACATCTAATTAATTCATGAATTGCTCATAAAAAACACAAAACTTGACACATAACCCCTCACACAACTGCCTAATTTGAGATGATCCAAACCACATTTATTTTACACTATTGAGGGAGTTGGCACATCGAAACTAGTATGCTTATATTTAGATAAACAGGAACCATAGTCATAATAGTATTGGGAAGGAGCTCAATATAGAATTCAATTACTAGACGATATGCGTAGGTTAAGAGACACCTAGAGAAAAGCGTGGAATTGCTTGAGATGGATTGTTGTCCAAGCATTCATATCGTTGCCTAGAAGAGCATTGGTGTTTTCTCATGGTGTGTACATAGTGTATACATTGTTGTTTGCATGATTCTATATATGTTCAAGCTAGAAGGTTGAACGTTGCATCTGTTTTTTGCTATTTTGGATATATGATAGTTTGAGTGTTGTATGGAGTAAAACACAAGTATGGGAAGGGATACGGTAGTCTCGTCATCCAATTCTGCGTGTTAATTTAATGGATGGCACAACGTTGGAAGATCATAGTACAACGTTGGAGCTTTGAGTGTTGATTAATGTGTCAGGGAAAAACGTTAGATGCAATATGATAAGCGAAACCTACGTAGGATTATGAAGTCAATGAATAGTTTCTTAAAAAGTAAGTTGTGAATAACCTAAAATTAGATTCAATTTCTTTGAGTTAGACACGTTGGTAGGTTTTTCCTCTAACTTATTATATGTTTCTTCCTTATGGGTAACCATAGGATAACCTGAACTGCGAAGGGATTGATTGATTTTTGGTTTTATGAAAAGAAGAATTTGGAGACGTTATTGTTACTCAATTCAAAATCTGTGCATTCTTGTCCTTCTGTGAGAAATTGCAGGTTTTAGAGAAAATTATAGTCACGGTTATATTTTTCATTGAGAACATGCTACAAACTGAGCTATAGAAATGTATTCAATTTGTAGATCTGCATTGAAGCATAGAAAGAGGCACTTTCAAATAGCAAGAAAACTATTTCCATAAAATAAATATTATACGTGTGGAATCTACTGTGAACCACTGCGTTAGAATAATGTTTGAAAGGTTTTGGTAAGAGAGAAAGTGTGTCGTCTGCTTTGATTCATATTTAGCTTTAAAAGGATCATCATCCCATTCATAACCATTTCATTAGACCCATTGATCATGCATACCAATATGTAACCCATTTTCTATAAATTTTACTTTTCTTGCTCAATGTTTCTCTCTTCTAGCCACTACCATCATTCTTAGTGTAATTGAACATCCGGCTAGCCATGAAGAAGAAGGCGAAAATGATTGTGAGAACAGATTTTGCAGTAGTTCAAATTTAGATCCGGAAGAGTTTCAAAAACCCTGCAAGTGGAGATTTTGTCCTCATAAAATCACAATCTCTATGTCCAAAACTATCAGCCAAAAAAATTCCAGTGACTTGGAGTCCACGGATTCAAAATATTCACATGGAATGTCGATAGTTAACCTCAGAAAATTGGAAACAACAACCCTTTAAAAATATTGGAAACGCTTTAATTTTGTTGAAGTAATTGCAAGATTTGTTCATGCTACAAAGCGATTGAAGACAATTTGTGATTAGATCCATGCTTCGGTGAAGGGAAAATATATATCGTAAAAATAAAGTTAAGAGCTATGGGAGAAGGGATCTATATGGGACTTTGTAAAGGAGTTATGTTCTTTATTTTAATCATTTTTCTAAAGGGTGATACCATAAGGATTGTTGACATAAGGTCATTGAGTCATGAAATGAGTTGTAATTGTGAAGTCAATGTCTAAAGCTTGAGTTAAGTCAAGATAGAGTCTAATTCCACCGTTAATCATTTTAATTATTGTAATTAATGGTGTAGTTTCAATTATACTAGACCAAAGTCCATTGATAATAAATAAGTCTTGATTCAAAAGGAAAATTAATTCAAGTTAAAATTTCATTGAATGTAATGGGTGCATGATCGACAGAGTCTGACACCCAAAGTCTAGTCAATATATTGTAAAGGAAATTTAAAAAGATATTGCAGTTATTTACAGCTAAGGAAATAGAGGAGCAAGGAGTGCTTAGAAAAAAGGTTCAAGTGAAATGAACCATTGGCCAACTTAAAAGGAGATGACTTGGTAAAGTTTCCGTTCGATTACAATGAATAAGTTCAATTTCACGAAAGGAGATGAGGATGACTATGGATAGTCATTTGTAGAAAGGCCACAATGATGGAATAGTGGTTGGCGTTAGTGATAAATAAATTGAGAAGGATATCGTTGAATTAAAGACATGGCTTGACATATTGATGGAGCTACTACAAAATCAGAGACATGGATGTATAATAAAGAGAACAGTTAAATGGTCAATTAAGGAGTTAATACAAAAACACAAACTAAGGGAAGCAGAGAAACTCTAGACGAATGTATGCATTTTTGAGCCAGGGCAAGGACCATTGCTTAGTGACGAAAATTATGATGTGAACATGGGTTTGATTCCCACATAAGGCACTACCAATTGTTCAGAACATCTGCATATAATGATTGAATCATCAATGAAAGATACTAATTATGTCGGTTTTAAAGAAGGAAAATTTTAAGAAACCCCCCAAATTTATATGTATAATAAATTGCCGAATCCCCAATGTATATAGAAAAATGTATAGGCTATTTTTTCATTAATGTGATATACATATATAATTTTTTGGCGAATTTTTCACTAGGTTATAAAGTATTGAAAATTATTGATTAATCTTCTAAAAAATTAGAAAAAATTGTAAAATATTAGTGATTCGTTACCAATTTATAGAAACCTTTGTAATAATAATAAAAATATTTATTTAACAACTATGATATACAATTTTCCATGTTTTGGAAAAGAAAATTCATGGGTAATGTTGCTCTAGGTTCTTGTTATACACTATTGAAAATATTTTTTCATGTTTTTATTATGTTTTACCACAAATGTCTTATCACATCCCAAGGGGAAATTAATTGGAAAGGCACCCCCAAAGGCATGTGATGTTGAACCAAATAAATTTGTTTGCTCAAACATGGTATTTACGCATCTAGATAACCCTGCCATACTCTATGTAATTCATATTCTATAGGCGTCACATGGAAATAAGGTCTATGAATAGGTATATCAAGATCATGAATATTTACATTAAATTCTTTTGTTTTCTTATACACTTTTCTAAAAGGTAGATTCTTCTCTAATTCCTCAAGTTCAAATAAACCAACAAATTTAAAATATGATGTTTCATCATAATATGTAGGTTTTTCACCTACTTTTGGATCATAACTATTGTAGTCGTTGTTGCAATTTATTCTACAATTAACAACTCTAATAATGTTGACTTGGTATAAAATTATTTGAAATAACACAAAATAAAAAATGAGAATGAATGTAAGATGAACATGCATTGAAACTTAATTTCCTACACGATGAAAAAAAGGTAATAACACAAACTCATTAAAAATCTACAATGGGTGAGTTAAAAAATCTAACACAAATATAAAAAATAATCTATGCATGTTCATTACTTGGAATTATATGTCACAAAACAAGGATCATCAAGGGGTTTTTCATTTCAAGAATAGTACTACACTAATAATCTAGCATTCTCAACTAATTACATGTGATGTTTTTTTTTATTAGTATCAAAGTATAATTGCATTAGATGAATGTCCTTCTCATCATAATATGACTTCTATGATGAAAACATAGGATCTTAGTGCATAGACCATTTTTTTCTTCACTTAACTAATCAGAGCTCATTTTCCTATCTTAACAAACAATAATTATTTTTAAAGAAAATATAAAATAAAATAGTAGATTCTAAAAGGTGAATATTCTTTTGTTACACCACAACGTGAGAGAAAATAAAAATAAAAATAAAATAAAACATATACTTCGATAATCAAATATATAAATAAAATAATAATAATAATGGAAAACATATTGAATGCCTAGATAATAAGTGAAGTCGTATAATAATCCTAATGCCCTATCAGTCTCAAATGAACATGAAAAAAAAACAAGAAAAATACATTTTTACTCAACAAAGGTCTTTAACTCTAACTGAACCCCTTAAATCAATGAAATAAGATGAAAACAAACATGCCTTAACGAAAGGATCAATTGACATCAGATAACAACTAGAAGAATTTAAGAGATCATAATTTTTAACTAAAATAAACCCAAAATTTTCAAACTTGGAAAAATGATTCAAATGCAACAAACAAGCAAACCATTAAGAGTGACCAAGATATTAGAGCTACCAAAAAAAAAAAAAAAACTCATCTAATTGAAATGAACCCAATCTTACATAGGATAAGCCTTGTCAAAGTACTTATTTATCCTTTAATACAAGGACACTACCTATGTCAAAATATAGTTCCTCACCTCATAAATTTATTGCTTCATTTTCTATCACATACAAGAAAGGGATAAAGTAATAGTTAATTATCAAGACATCAACCTTAAAAAACACTGAAGCAAGGAAATATAGATTCAATGTCACAACAAATAATAGAAATTATATAACATGTTATTACCTCAAACAAAATGTCAAATTGGCATATATTATTAGTAACGTTGTTGTGATAAATAATTTAGAACCTAAACCTACAATAGAGGAACAACAAATTTAATCAAATAAAAGTAATCACCTCATTTGTAGTATTCCATTCAATTTTTCTTACAGTACCTATGGAATATGTATACCAAATAAGTGTCCTTTGGGACTTCATATATATTGGAATAGATAAAATATTGTGGTATATCAATTTTCCACTTCTCAATTTCATCATCATTTGCTTCATTCTGAACAAAATCTTTTCCACATGAACGGTAATTTTGATCCTCCAAAATATCATGTTCCATATCAATTTTATTAAAGAAGTTTGTTTTATTGTCTTCACCCCTTCTATCACAATATTATCGCCAAAGAGCTAGTGCTCTTTCATATGGAAAATATTTAATTTTATACTTTGTTAAATAAAATTGTAGGCATATATCCATATGTTTATCAAGTCCATTAATCAAATTTGACTTCAAATATGATAGTGCACTAAACATCCTCTCATCCTCTACTAATCACAAAATCATGGTTTGACACAAATATGCTAATTAGAAATATTATGATATGTTTTCTTGTAAGTATTAGCTAGCATCTAAAATATTCCATAAATTTGTTACGTCACCATATTCTAGAGGATTCTCTAAAGCATGAAATTGTTTCTACATTATTTCAGCAAAGTGTAGTGCTTGTTGAAACAATTTTGATGAATCCAAAATACCTTGAATTTAAAAAATAATAATTTAATATTTTAATCCATATTTTAATATTTTTTTGAAACCTTTAATCAGTTTATAAATATTTATCTTCATTGGCTTCTTAATAATTTATGCCTCAAATTTCTCCTAAGGTATATTTTTTTTCTTTATATTATTTAAAGATCTTTTCCATTCCTTGGAACCCATTTTATTATTTCATTGTTAACTCCTTTCTATTACCTTTATATTCTCTTTTCATTACTAAACCGACCTCATATTTTATTTTCATTTTTTTCCTTGATGATGGGTGGAGTGTCCACTCAAAACATTGGACATTTCAAATATTGACACAGTTTATTCCCAAAAAAAATCTCAGCGATGGTTGAAAATGTTGATGATGAAGTAGCCTATGATAGAAAACCTTGTGAAAAGGATAAAGATGATAGGATGCTTTTAAAGAGGTTTGATTAAGGGATCATCTGAGTTCCCATGAGACATCAAATGATCAATTAACATCAGGAATGCTGAAGGAAACTATCCAAATATGAAAATTGATCATGCCAATATATATGACTTGTAATGATTGGAGTGTGAATTCCTTTATGCATACTTTATATATTCATTTATTTGTTTATGATTTAATGCATGTATGATAATGATACCTAGGTTGGATATGATGAATGGAGAATCTTTTGGTATGACAAGATTTGTATAATCCTTTTGATTCAACCATGAATTAGTATCTCATGATTGATTCACTTATAATGAGTGAATGGATAAAAAAAATATGTTTTGAATTTGTATAACACATTATAGTGAATTCCAATAGAGCTAATGTGTGAGACAATATTTTTGGTGGATATGGAAGGATATAGTACTACACAAATGTCCACTTGTCTCGCTGCTTATATTTCCATTGTAGACTATAACCTTCTAGCAAATAGTGAGGAGCACCTATAAAGGAGAGTATTCCTAAGGTAATATATAGTAGAGAAAGGAATTTCCTTGTAGTATGTTCGAGGTACATATGGGGGGTGACTAGATGATGTGTTGAGGTATTGGTTAGACCTTCCAATTGATGATGGTGGAATACATGATATAGAAATGTATGATTTTGAAATCAAGCGACAAGGATGGATTGAGTAGATGTGATCATAAGTATCGGAACATCGATTTATTGGAAGAAATATTTAGTTTCATCATGTAATGGTAGGTATGCTAAGTAACACATGTACATTGAAACATAGTTCCATTTAATTGAGTATGATTAACAGCTAAAAATGATTTAATTATTAGTTTGTTAATATTATTCTCAGAACACCTCATGGATGGTAGTAAATATTGAAAGAAAGGATTATAGGCATAGATAATCACTTGTATTTGGTTGATTAAAAAATTTAGGTTGTACGTGGAATGGTCTCAAATATGAAAATAAAACACCATGAGAAGGAATCTCATACTTATGAAATTTATGAATTAGACTTGGAATTTATATGTTGTATATATATATAGTTTCATATTTGATTGAGAATATAGAGAAAAATAAAATAAAATTCATATTACATTATCTCATATATAAATAGATGTATATTGATAATAATTTTTTTTGATTAATTATAGATATAAATATAAATAAATTATAATTTTACTTTATTTTTTATAATTATAAATAAGTGGATATTCTGAATCTCACTCAATATATTTATTAAATTAAATTATGAAAATTAAAATCAAATATTTTACTCTAATATCAATTTTAAAATTAAAAAACCTAATATCAATTTTAAAATAAGAAAAAAATGTTTTAAAACATTGCATGGTTATACAAATTTCTAGAAAAAAAATTAAAAAAATACAACAATTATCAATTTTAAAATAACGAAAAAAAATGTTTTAAAACATTTGGTTATACAAGTTGCTAATTTTTTTTTTGGAAAAGAAAGTACATTGATACACGATTTTCTTACCACATACCCTCATTAATTAAAGAATTTATCATGAGTCCAATTTAACATTCTTAATGTTGCCCCAAAAAAGTCATTTAAAAGCATTCACTTCCCACTCATATAGCTATTGAAACTTCTTATATATATTGACTATATGATATAAGTCAATAGCAAGTTAATTTTGGTTGATTTGGGGTTTTTATTATCTTTTAGTAAGGAAATATAAAGAAATATGGCACCTCGTTCCTTCCCTCCACCCATAGATGTCAAATCTCAAAGTTTCTCACAACAAAATTGGTCAGTGTTTCCTAATACTGGATCTCCACATATTAGAAGTTGAGAGTGGAGAAATGAAGAAAATGTATTGCCTCATTGGAGACCAACCAAAAAGCATAATAAGCTTCTGGAAGAATCCAACCCAAAAGCATAAGAAGCTTCAGGAAGAATTATGCGCAAAATGCGTCTATACTAACCCTACTCCACATGAGGTCACAGATATTATGAGTTTACTCAAACCCTACAGAGATGTGGAAGAAACGAGTGTTTATTATGGATTTCAAAACACTCACTGCAGCAAGAGACGGAAACAACAAAAAATTTCCATGCAGGAGTCTTCTCAATATGAGAAGGAAATCACAAAGCTCTCTTTGGGGTCACCCTGCACCCCTTCAACCTTTGGTAAAATCTACATTGTTTGTTTATGTTTTTCAATAATTTTAACTATTTTCCTAAAAAAATCTTATTTTGTGGCATTTTCTTTGTTCAGCCCCTACCTGCAACATTACTTGTGAGACTTCAATGAATATAGCTAGATTTTTATCTCAAGTAAGTATATTATCGATTCTCAATTTATATTATTTGGATATTAATAGGGAAATATTTTTTTAAATGCATCAAAAAGCGATCCAAGTTGTTTTCAAAGGGATTTAAGCATAACTCATTTCAGGTTCTGAAATGTTCTCAAAATTTTGATGGATATGTACAAAGTTAAACAATTAACAATTAGCTTTGTTCATATCTATCGGACTACCAAAATATTGAAAAAACTACAATTAAAATTAAAAGCCAATCAAATAATTGGCTAGGCTAGTTCTTCTTTATTAGATTTCCTACCTAGTCAAGAAATGAAATGAGCCTTCAGTGTTAAAATTTAAATCAAATATTTTATTTTGCTACATAATTTTCCTCTTCAGCTGTGATATATTACATTTACATCCAAATTCCTTCACTTTTATTATTAATTTTAAACATATATGAACATGAATTTTCCCCTTCAAAATATTCAAATACGTTGTTCATATTATATTTTTCAAAGTTCTCAAATACGTTGTTCAAATTATAATTTTACTTACATTTTAGTTAATGAGCAGGGACTAGCAATTTCAACAGAATATGAAAAGAGGGGAGAATCGCTCAAATTATTCCCTCTACACCCAGATGGGAACCTAAGGCCACCAATGCTAAAAATAAAGGGAGGTGATGGATAACTCACTCTTCGTACTGCATATAGATGCAAGGAAGTTGGTGAAGACTCGGATAATTAAAGCTATCTCATTTTTTCCTTATTCGGTGAATCTTTAGTATGCGGCTATTCAAAGATTATGTATTATTATAGATCTCTTGTGCAACTAGACAACTTCGTTAATGAATTTATGCCTATGTTTGATTCTGTAATAACTTAGATCTCTTGTGTAACTAGACAACTTTGTTACTGAGTTTATGCCTATGTTTGATCCTACAGTAACTGGAATGTTTTGTATGCAATCTTGAAACGTTTGTCGAATAATTCTTTTAAATTTAAGAATGCGTTCATATGAATGATAAGAATATCGTTGGATTTGAAATATTATTCCTTAAAAATTCATGCTTTCTAATGTAATAACCTATAAAACTATTAGTAACAGACTTTTTGATGGTATTGGATGTTTTCTTATTGGAAAGACAATGTGGTATTCCCTCCCATGTTGGTTATCAAATTAGGTAGAAGTGGAAAAAACCTGAAACAGAGTTAGTTTTTTGAAACTTAGTGTTCTTTTGTGATTGTATTATTTTGTTTTTTATAAAATTAAGGTTATGTGTTAAAAGTATTAGATATTTTCCTTACAAATTTTAGTGGAATTGGTTAAAATATTTTATTTTATTTTTGAAATTTTTTCAAACAACTTTGTGTTGGATTGTGGTTATATTTTATTTGAATTAAAAGTAACCCCTCTGTTAATTTTGAACCCATAATTTTTTTTGTTTGTTTTTTTATTATTTATGAGAAAATCACTTTTTAGTTTTTGAGTAATTTTTTTGGAATTGCAGAATCTAGCTTTGTATGTATTTAAAGATACATTTCAAGAAATGAAAAATACCTAGAATTGCATTTCATAATTTTCATTAAAAAAAAAAAAAATACATATGTAGAATCATCATTTTCTTACTTTCTAAGGAAATATTTTCATAACTTTCATAAAAATAAATAAAAATATAAAATAATTAGAGATCATTTACTTACTTCTCAAGAAAATGTTTTAATACTTAATTAAAAGAAACTAAGAATCATGTCAAAAAAAGTTAATAACACCACGTAGACTTATTCCGAAATTATCAAGGTTGTAAATTGTGAAGGTTTAAAATCCATGGCTTCAGGGGTTAAATTTGACGGGTCCTCCTACCCATCATAGAACTTTTCTATGATGATCTCATTTTTAAACAACCCTTCATATCACTTTTAGCATTTCCTTCTATGAGTTTCATCTAAGTTAAAAGTAAAAAAAAAAAAAACAATGCATAAATGCAAATATTGAAGCCAATGCACATAAAATTTGAAGAGATTAGGGTGAGAAACAACGTGTCGTTGCTAAAAATAAATTTCCAAAGTTTCATTTTTAATTAGATTTATTTTTTTAAAAATGTAACATTTTTTTTTTTAAATTTCAATAAGATTTTGTTAAAATGATGTTGAATGTGTTCAAATTAGATATTGTCAATAAAGGTATTAAAATGAAAGTAAAGGTCACTTGAACTTACTGAAGTTAAGATAAATCCTTTCCTAGAGAAGAGTCTCCTACTCGTGAGGCTGAGTTAAAGGAGGAGTCTTGTCTTGCAGGAATTCCATGGAGGAAGGAAAATATTCCATGAAATTGAACATTATGAATAAATTACAAGAAGATTTTCTTAAAAAAATGTCTACCCTCGAGATATCAGAATTTTTGACACATTATAGTATTGGCAGAATAGTCCAAGTGATTTTTAATTCGAAGCATTGATATAGAAAAATACTAAAATATTCTCCTTAAGCTATAACTTAGATAAATAAAACAACTATTTAGATAAACATAATCTCAAATTCAGACAATCCATAATGTCAATTTCCATATTATCTTTAAATCTCTAGCTTAATGGGAAAATAAATTATTTACCCCTCCTAACAATATTTTAAAATAGAATGTATAACATAAAAAACATACCCACTTATAATGCCTCATCTAGGAATGTATAACATAAAAAATACCAATTTCTGAAGCATCATCTAGGCTTACAAAATGTGACGAGTGTAAATTCATTTTAAGCTTGGATCCACTAAACCTCGAAAGGGTTCAATTTTTTTTTCACTCAGTGAAAATAGGTTTGCGTCATAAGCTATTTCATATCTCTCTCTGCTTGGTAGACTCGTAAGTTAAGATGGATCTAGGTTGGTTTAATTTTACCCTTTAAATATGTTATGTTCCACATGAATATCATGGGTAAAAACCACGGGTTCTCATACCATGTGTCAATATCATGGGTAAATACCACTAAATTATTTTTATTTTAACATTATTTTTTTTAATATTTTTATTTTTCTGAGAGGGATCAAATCTCTTAAGATGCAAACCTCTTTAGAGTGAAAGGATATTTGATCCAGTAGATTTAGAGTTAAGATGTATATAAGTTATTTTAATTCCCCCTCTCCCTTAAAATAAGGTGGGCTAACCTCTAGACATAATTTTTTTATAAAATGCATTTTGGGCGATTTGAAATGTAAATTTACTTTTTTTATCCTCACCCTTAAAATAAGGTGGGCTAACCTATAGATGTAATTTTTTTATGAAAAAAAATTGGGGCGATTTGAAATAATGAAATAATAAATTATGATACAAAAAAAATTCCCAATAAAAACTTAAAACCCTTTAATCTCGCCCATGGGCGAAAATTCACCCCTAAAATTTTCTATGGTTTTAAATCTAACAATTGTTGTGTGAATGTAGGATATGTTGCTGATATTGGCTTTTTGTGCAATAATGATGAAGAAATGAAACTAAGGATGATAATGATGGAAAAATAACAGAGGTTGTTGATAAAATAGAAAATCATCACCAAATAAATCGGTCTAATGTCAACATGAGAGATATTGCAGCAGAATTAAACATCCTAGAATAATGTTTGTACCATTCGAAGCCAGAGTATGACCTAAAGGAAATTATGGTGGATTACAACAGGCCTTCAAATCAAAAAATCTAGTGCAACTGAAGCATAGAGATGGATATCAAAGTTCAACAAAGAAACATTAATGTACACAAGCTAGAAGACAACTTAGATAATGAAATTGAAGAATTAAGAAAACTTATAGAAAAAACATAGAAGCTAAGATATTGTAGGATGAGTGCAACAACCCAAATTTAGCATGCAATTAATTATATCAAATTTGCAATTAATAATCAACACCAATAACTTTTTAACTAATTAGCATAGAAATTGCAGAAACACGGGCTAAGAAGACTTACCTGTATCAACGATATTCGTAACTCGAAACTCCAAAGTCGAATGCTATTTGAATCCTGCTAATCGCAAAAATGTTTTGGGGACAACTCTCCACCCAACCGTAGGCTCAGCTTGAGATAATATTTCCATAGTTTGCCACCCCCGAGCCCTTAATCAACGTACCACTGCCAGGGAAGCCTTTGTCTCACAATACCTTTCTCTCAAGAGAATGGATAATGGAATGATCCATGAATCTTTCCCAATGTCTATTAAATAGAGAAAACAATGGAATGGGTACCACATGCACACATTCATTGTGTCAATATGCAATTTTTATTTCTTTATTTTAATTTTTTACTTAATTTAGTGTTTCTCTTGGTTTAGCTTACTTTTTGTTAACTTTAAATATTTTTATAGTTTCTTAGTTTAACTCTTTCTTAATTAATTTATTTTTTTACTTTTGTTAATTAACTCTTTCATAATTAGCTCTTAAATTCACTTATTTATTTACTATTTAGGACTCCAGTTTATTATCTATTATTTTATTTAGAACTCTAGTTATTGTTTACTATTTTATTTATTATTTCTATTATTCTCTTTTATGTACTTATTTATTTAATTATATTATATTATTTATATATTATTTATTATTTTATAATTATTAGGGGACATTACATAATGTCCCCTCAAATAATTTTATATTAAATGAGTCATGTGGGTCGACGAAAAGATTCTACGGTTCTAGAGTTTCTATAACTTTTTTTTCCCAAGCTCTATGTTTAGAAGGTGAAAAAGGGAAGACTCTTTGTTATAACTCTCCACTATGAGTTATGAAATTTATCGACGGAGTGTTATAATTTTTCTTGCCTATAATTTGTCGCAACTTTCGGTCGAAGGATTTTCCTCACCAATAGTGCGAAAATTAAAAAATAATCAACGATTTTCAGGAAATAGCTACTTTATACTAGTTGAATCCATACCTTATTTAAGAGTTAGTTGGTGAGTTTGGAACCATTTGTTTAAAGTTTTTTATGATATAAGTTTATTTATTTTGATCAAGAAATTATAGTTGTAACTGAAGTATAAAATAGCGAAGAACCTATCCCACTAAGAGATTTTGTAGATTTGTTTATCAAATGCATAATTCCTTTGAAATAAACTCTCCTAATATTGATGTTTCAAGGGATGATTTTTAATTTGACAAAGCTCACCATTACGTGCAATTTTGGGCAAAAATATGATTTGGAATTTTGGGCAAAAATCTTACCCAGTGTGAATTTTGTGCAGAAATATGATTTTGAAGGGTCAATACATTCCCGAGATAAAGTACATTGTTCATTAAGTTGTCAATCTGGTTTTAAATGCTCTCAGGAATATTAGGGTGTTCATAAAATCTAAAATATCATTTTAAATGTTCTGAATGCTCTATGTGAGACAAAGTACATTTTTCATCAAGTTTTGAAGGGTCAATCTGCTACCGAGACAAAGTACATTCTTCATCAAGTCGTCCGTACATTGTTCATCCTCGTCAATCTAGTTTTAAATACTCTCGGGAATATTATAAGGGATATAAACTCGAGACAAAGTACATAGTTCATCAAGTCTTCAATCTCATTTTAAATGTTCTAAATGCTCTCGAGAATATTAGGGTTATAAACTTGACATGAAGCCAAGGGAGGAGCCCACGAGGGCATTTATTTTTGCAACCAATATCAAGTATCCTAAGCACTAGAGAACAAATCAATGGTCTTATTTGTTGAAGGGTAAACACTAGTAAATCAATAGAGGGTATCGATGGCACATAGACATCTAGGCAACCACTAGGAAACCAAAAGCAAACGACCATCAGGAATTCAACGAACAACCAACTATTTGAATAACGCTTGTCTATGGAGCTGCCAAATCTTTAAAAGGAAATTTCGAGGTCTGGAGCAGAATGGCTAAGTTCACAAGTGGCAAATGGCCGTCCAAGTGTGAGTTGATGATCAATGTGATAGCCCAATACATAGTAGTTACTTATCCAGAACCGTAATTTTCCATATTTATGCCAACAAATTTGCAGGAATATATATGGAAAAATTGTCCAATAAAAACCATAATTTGATGAATTGGCCTCATATAAAGAAGCTAGATGCTAAAATATTTTCCCTGGAACAGTAATCAGGGGTTGTGCGCTAATGTTTGAGTAATTCATGATTTATGCAATATTTCAAATATATAGAGATTACTTGTTGGAAAAATTTGATTAAATGGCATGCTTTCATACCATGTTAGAAATTTCTGAATATTTCGAAAAAACAGAGGAAGCAAAGTTCCTCAACAAAACACAAAGATTTAATGATAGAGATGTGGAGAGAGAGATGGAGTAAAGCTCTATTTCATTAACCATAAAAATGACTATTACAAAATACAAAATTTCATCAAAACTACGGTTCTGGAATAAACAAAATACTCCTTACTGTGTTTTTCACTTTCTTCTTAAAACAGATTTCAGTTGCAGCAACACATAGTCTTTTGTTCCGGAAACACACAGTCTCCTTTGCGGCAACACCCTATTCCAATTGCGGCAAGACATAGAGTGTTCCTCTGCTGTTTCAGATACATAGTCATCTTCGGCAACACACACAGTTCCAATTGCGACAACACACAGATCCAGTTGTGGCAACACATAGTCAGTTGCGACAACACACAAAGTTGCTCTGCTACTACAAAACACAACATTTTAGACTTCCTTTGTTTTCTGCTCTCTGTCTTCTTCTCTTCCTCTGTCTCTGATGCTCTATATGTCTAACCTTAAAACTACTATTGTCTATTACATATATATGTTGAAAAACACATATGACTTAAAACATTAAAATAATAAAAATATCTTTTGTTCTTATCAGCCTTTTAAATGCAGTAAGACGGTGGGAGATAATGTGGTGCCTTTCGGAAAAAAAAAGTCGGCTGTAGTAGGTATATTAACCTAGAAAATTTAATGCACAGTGGAGTGAAAAAATGAAACACGACTTTGCAGCATCTGTCCTTCTAAAATATCAACAGAAATCAGATTTTTTTCCACCTGTTTGAGATTGCAGTTGGAATCAATTTCCAATGCTCCCCCTTAATTACAACTGCTACTATCTTGCATGCCCAAACATTCCCTGAGATAATCAAAACTTTTCTTTCGCAATGGTTTCATCAAGATGTCAGCAAATTGCTCCTCTATTCTACAATGTTGCAAAATAATCACCATTGCTCACTAGCTCTCTAATGTAGTGATACATGGCATCAATGTGTTTCGTTCTCTTGTGAAACACTGAATTCTTTGACAATGCTATTGCTGAGCTATTATCACAATAAATTGTTGTGCCTTTTACCTTTTCATGACACAAGCTCCTGAACATTATTCTCATGCAAACTTCCTGACATGCTGCTACTATAGTTGCCACATACTCTGCCTCTACTATTGAAAAAACCACAATTGGTTGTTTCTTGGAAGCCCATGAAATGGCTCCCGATCCCCTATGAAACACATATCCAGATGTGCTCTTCCTGTCATCTACACTTCCAGCCCAATCAATTTTAGTGTAACCAATAAATTTAGAAATTTCAGAAGTGGTGTAAGAAATAATATACCTCTTCATTCCATTCACATACCCTAGAATCCTCTTGGCTGCCTGCCAATGAGGATCTTTCGGTCTTTCCATAAATCTGGAGATTAAACTTAGAACATGCATAATTTCCAGCGTAATTGTAGTCAAGTAAATGAGGCTGACAACTATGCTCTTGTACAACTTTGGATCAAAATCCTTGATGTTGTCTTCTTTGCTCAATTTCAACCCCATGACAGTTGGAGTTACAGCTGCCTTGTTGTTCAACATGTTGAATATTTTCAACACTTCTTCAACATATTTTGGTTGGGAGATAAAAATTCCATTTTCACTTTGTTCTACCTCTATTCCAAGAAAACATCTCAAAGAACCCAAATCAGTCATTTCAAATTCACTCTTCATGACTGCTTTAAAATTTGCAATGAGAGAAACTTTATTTCCAGTAAAGATTAAATCATCTACATATAAAACAACAATAAGGATCTTACCATTATTTTCTTTTATGTAGAGTGTGGGTTATCCATCACATTTTTAAAACCCATTCTCAATCAGGTAAGCATATATCTTGTTGTACCATGCTCTTGGTTCTTGCTTGAGCCCATAAAGAGCTTTCTTCAACTTGCAAACTTTGTGTTCTTGGCCTTCAATTTCATAGCTTGGAGGTTGTTCAACCTATACCTCTTCTTTCGATACTCCATTCAGGAATGCAGATTTCACATCCATTTGGTAAATTTTCCATTTGTGTTGTGCTCCTATGGATAGAACTGTTCATATTGTTTCCATCCTTGCAACTGGTGGAAAGGTTTCTTCATAGTCCCTTCCTTGTTGCTGCTTGTAGCCTTTCACAACAATTCTTGCTTTGTGCCTTTCTATTTTGCCTTCAGCATTTCTCTTGGTCTTGTAGACCCATTTTACTCCAATGACTTCTTTACCTTTAGGGAGGTCCACTAACTTCCATGTATTACTCTTTTTTATTGCACCAATCTCTTCGTTCATTGCTTCAATCCATTTTTCTTCTTTTACAGCATCTTCAAAATGAATTGGGTCATCAACATGACAATACAAAGAAAATAAAGAGTTCAGACCAGAATTATCACTTACCTCTTCTTGTTCATAAATCTCACTTCGATTTTTGAATCTTGTTCTTCTTGGTGTACTTGGAGTTCCACTTGAGCTCGATGGAGTTTCAGTTCCCTGTGGTGTGCGTGATGAAGCACTTCCTTGATTTCTCAAGGTTGTTCTATTTCCAGCTTGTGGTGTGGTTTTGTGTGCTTGTGGTGGTGGAGGAGGTGCCACCAAGGAGGGGTTAGTTTCTACTATCCCTTCCTCTTCTTCTTCGTGAGACACACATGTCTTCACATTCACCATTTTCTCTAAACCTCCATCCCAAGATTCTTCCTCTATAAACTACACATCTTTGCTTATAATAAACTTCTTGGTGGATGGGTTATATAGTCGGTATGCCTTTGAATCATCACTATATCCAGCAAGGATACACTTCTCCCCCTTGTTGTCAAGCTTCTTTCTCAGCTGATCCGGAATGTGTGAATAAGCCACACAACCGAATACTCTCATGTGGGTGACATGCTGCTTTATGCCACTCCACGCTTCTTCAAATACTCTGTTCATCACAGCTTTGGTTGGGCATCTATTCAATATTTATGCTGCACAATTGATAGCTTCATCTCAATACTAATTTGGCAAGTGTTTTTCCTTGAGCATAATTCTAACCATGTCCATGATGGTCCCGTTCTTCCTTTCAGCAACACCATTTTGCTGAGGTGTGTACCTTGTGGTAAATTGCTTATGTATGCCATTCTCCCTACAGAAACATAGGAACTCTTTGGAGATGTATTCTCCACCTCTGCTAGTCCTTAGCACATTGATGTAGTGCCCACTCTGCTTCTCAACCTGAGCTTTGAAGTGGCAGAATTTCTCAAACACTTCACTCTTCTGTTTTAAGAAATACACCCATGTCTTTCTGGTGTAATCATCTATGAATGTCAAAACATATTTATTGCCTGCTAAAGATGGCATTTGCATTGGTCCAAATAAATATGAGTGGACAATCTCTAAGGGTTCCTTTGCCCTTATACTCTTCCCTACTGGAAAGCTTTCTCTGTGTTGTTTGTCCAAGATGCGGCCTTCATAAAGGCTGTCTGGTTTTTCAGTCAATGGTAATCCCTCTACCATTCCCTTCCTATGCAACAAGTTCAAGCCTCTAAAATTGAGATGTCCAAATCTCAAGGGCCATAACCAGTTTTCGTCTTTCAGTTCCTCTTGAAATACCTCTTGTGTTACAACTGCAACTTTTCCACTTTCCTTCAAGTATGTTCTGAGCTTGAGAGGAAACATCCTATTGCTTGTCATCTACACCTCTGCAATGACTTTCTTGCTTGGAGGTATGTCCTTGATTATGCACACATCATTTTGGAAGAATACATTGTAGCCCTTGTCAATGAGTTGTCCAATGCTCAAAAGATTACATTTCAAGCCAGGTACATAATATACATATGGCATAAACTTCTGTTCTCCATTCTTTGCCATGATACTTACTCTGGCTTTTCCTTTGACAGAGATCTTAGTATCATTTCTTGTTGTTACTTTAGATTTAACATTGTCATCCAGATTGGCAAACATTTCTATGTTTCCAGTCATGTGGTTACTACAACCTCAATCTAAGAACCATACATCATCTTGTCTATCTTGTGCTACATTATATGTTAACAACACATTCTTCTAGTTCTTTTCTTCTTTTGTAAAACTAGCATTCTGCCTATTATTCATGTCATTTTGCTTTTTCCTACATTCATTTTCATAGTGCCCATATTTTTTGCAATAATGACATTGGACTTGGGTTTTATCATACCTCTGTCCATTAGCTTGATTTTGGCTTGAGCCTTCATTCTGGTTCTGATTGCTACTCCTTCCAGTCATACTTGCAGGTTTTTTTCTTCCTTTGTTTTGGATTCTGCCTCTCCCTCGGTTGCTTGATCTTCCTTGACCTGTGTTTCGGCCAAAAGACATTTGAGTCTTAAAAGCTTGTTCCAATGAGGAATATAATTCTCTGTTTAGTCTGTGTTCATGAGACATTAGGGATACACTAAGCTCATCCACTGTATATAGTGAGAGATCCTTTGTCTCCTCTATTGCCACTACTATGGCATAAAATCTTGAGGGTATACTTGTCAAGATTTTCTCCACTATCCTTCTCTCTTCAAGTGTCTCTCCATGAGACCTTATCTGGGTAACCAACCCAATAACATGAGTGAAGAATGAGTCTATATTTTCAAACTCTTTCATGTAGAGAGTTTCAAAATATCTCCTCAGCATTTGCAGTTTTGTTGTCTTCACCTTCTCCATTCCTTGATAGGCAGTTTTGAGAATATCCCATGCATCCTTAGATTTTGTTGCTGCTGCAATCCTTGGGAAAATACTCTCGTGAACTGATTGAAAGAGGTAGAAGAGGGATTTGGAGTCCTTCTTCCTATTATCTTTCAACAAGTCTCTCTTTGCTACTATCAATGTAGCCAACGTTGTTGCATCTACTGGTTCTGGGTAGCCATTCTCAACTAGCTCCCATATATCCTATGAAGCAAACAAGGCTCTCATAGTGATAGCCCAATATTCATGATTCTTCCCATTAAATTGTGGAAGTTAGTGATTTGTCAAGATGGTGCCTGCTGCTGCCATTGTAACTGTGTAAACCTCATAGTGTTCTTGACTGAAAAACCTTCTTACATCTTTTGCAGTGAAGAGAAATCTCTCCTGCGTTCACTGAGTGCCTAGACTAGCTCTGATACCATGTTGGAAAATTTTGATTAAATGGCATGCTTTCATATCATGTTGGAAATTTCTGAATATTTCGAACAAACAGAGGAAACAAAGTTCCTCAACTAAACACAAAGATTTAATGATAGAGATGTGGACAGAGAGATGGAGTAAAGCTCTATTTCATTAACCATAAAAATGACTATTAAAAAATAAAAAATTTCATCAGAACTATTGGTTTGGAATAAACAAAATACTCCTTACTGTTTTTTTCACTTTCTGCTTAACATAGATTTCAGTTGCGAGAACACACAGTCTTCTGTTGCGACAACACATAGTCTCCTTTGCGGCAACACCCTATTCCAATTGCGGCAACACACAGTGTGTCCCTCTATTGTTTCAAACACACAGTCAGTTGCAACACACAGAGTTCTAGTTGCGGCAACACATAGATCCAGTTGCGGAAACACACAGTCAGTTGTAGCAACACACAGAGTTGCTCTCCTGCTACAAAACACAGTGTTTCAGAATTCCTCTGTTTTCTGCTCTCTGTCTTCTTCTGCCTCTGTCTCTGATTCTCTATTTATCTAACCTTAAAACTACATTTTTCTATTATATATATATATATATATATATATATATATATATATATATATATATGTTGAAAAACACATATGAATTAAGAAATTAAAATAATAAAAATATCTTTTGTTCTTATCAGCCTTTCAAATGCAGTAAGGCGGTGGAGATAACGTGGTGCTTTTTGGAAAAAAAAGTCGGTTGTAACAGGGATATAAACCCAAAAAATCTAATGCACAGTGGAGTGCAAAAATGAAACACGACTTTGCAGCATCTGTCCTTCTGAAATGTCAACAGAAATCATATTTTTTTCCACCTATTTCAGATTGCAGTTGGAATTAATTTCCAACATTACTCACATAATCTGTGAGATGATTATGTAAGTAGGAAATTCAGGATGCAGTCAAGGGTTTCGAGGGCATCTACCTAGGGCGCTAGGGACAGAGAACATTGTGTAGAGATAACGAATGCTCAATTCTTGAAGTTCTCGAATTCAGAAGGGATTCACATTACAAAGAACAAGCGACATCAACTTTTTGCTCAGCCAACTCTTTAGGACAAGCAGTGACATTCAATGCTCAATATTCTTAAAAAAAATGTCTCGATACCCTTACTCAAAGGATTTAGTGTGACCTTAAAGTATTTTTCATGTGAAAAAGCAATTGTAAATTCGCCATTGGTTTTATTTTTGTACTTATTTCTTTCATGAAAAGAAAGAATATTTTTTGGGTTGTCTACAAGTATTGGGTACTCATCAGTAAACAATGATGTAGCATATCGTTTTACAGAGCATATTATAGATCCTTTGGAGGTTTACAATTAACATTTCAATGTATCTCATGCAATACTCCAATATCTATATAGATATTGTACTTTTTTTCAGTAGATATTGTACTGGTATGGATTTCATTGTTTGTGTTACTTTTACAGGAATTCAAAATAGCAAGGAACATACTGATACTCCACAGAGGTGCATTGTAGGGTACTGAAAACCCATATTTTTGGAAATTACAAGCTTATGTTTGGACATAATGTTGATATGTAATAATTTTGGACTAAACTGTGTCACTGCATTTTCATTTTAGATTCTTGTAAAAATTTCTTGAAATGAAAAATCAATAACTTCAAAATTGAAGCACAAAATTATTTGAAATTTCACTTGGTATTTTCAATTTGTCCTCTTCGAAACAATATTTTCAGCAGAAACACTGATAATTACATTAAAATTAAAACTAATGGATAGTTGAAAGTGTTGAAAAAATACCATTTTTTGTCTTACCCTATTGAGTTAAATGATTGAACATTGTGATTGAATCTGAAAATTCACCAGATTCAAGTACAATTTGTGTAGATTGTGATGATATAATTTTTTTGCTCAAAATAATTATTATCTCTACAAACCATGTTGGATATTAAGTCGCTCATTATACTTGTTCTAAATTTTCATGTACATGCATTCAATATCGACCAAATTTCTCCAACTATATATATATATATATGAGTACTAAGATAAGACAATTCTCTGAAAATCTTTTTTAGTGCAAAGCAAAATTCTAAAAAAAAAAAAAAAAAAACGAGTTGTATTTTCAAGTTGAAAATCCAGAACAATTAGACTTTCTTAAATAAAGACATCATTCAAAAAACAGTAATTAAAAGGAAAAAAATCATAATAAAATTGGCAACCATGCATCCCAACATCCATCTTTAACTTATTACCATAAAAAATAAAAAATTAGAAACAAATTCACTTCCTCCATCCAAACATTTAACCTCTACATTTTAGTAATCATCTTAATATAAATGTTTTCTTTAAAAAAATGCTTTAAACCAACAAGCAAGCCAGCACCTACTAAGACACCAATGACCTTCTAATGTCTATGAATATCTGTTTAAAAGATACTTAAGCGAACAACCAGTATGAAAACAGTGACCTCTAAGTTTCTTAGAACTTAGAATCTTATAAATATAAATATCACCTAATACTATTCAAATTTGTTTAATATATTTTTTCTGTGCCGTGACCTTTAAGTTTCTTAGAACTTAGAATCGTATAAATATCATCTAATCCTATTCAAATTTGTTAAATATATTTTTCCCTCTTTTCTAGTGACTAAAAACTAAGAACGATGATCATGGCTACCAACTAATATCAGTAATTTTGTAGAAAAATATCCAAAAATAATTTTTCTTTTTCTATATAAAAAATAACTTCCCGGAAAATTTCATAAACAAATTTATTAAAAAATAACTTCCCTGAAAATTTCATAAACAAATTTATTTACAAATTCTTTGGAGGGTCCTTTAACCATTACCAGTTAAAAATGCAAGTTCCATTCAATTTGAAGGCAACACTTTTGTGAACATTTGAGAGAATTCCGAATGCAGCGTTCCCTCAACCATGCTAATAGAACATCACCTACCAGTTAGACCAACAAGGATTCTAAACCTTCTGCCTTTCTGATTTTGATTTTGCATCTTTTGTTTTACAATTTTTTGTAATTACAATTTTTATGAGGATTGAATGTTTCGTATAATATATCTACATAAATGAATATAAAGCCGAAAGAAAATCAACAGTATATTTAATTCCAAAACAGTTTATGGCTTGGAATGTAAACAAATTTGCATATTACATGATGCTTGAGGAATGTGATCTTAGATTTACATTATACGCACGGTAAACAAGGATGTAGTCTTATATTTGCATACTTCAATAAGCAGAATGTAGTCTTAGATTTACATATTACGCACAGTAAACAGGAATGTAGTCTTAGATTTACATTCTACGCACAGCAAACAAGAATGTAGTCTTAATACACCATACTGTTAATTTCCGACAAACAAGAAGAGTATGCAATACGAAACTGGTACCGGCGTTAACCCATAGGGCAGAAGGGTTCGACCTTCCGCCCCTGGACATGTCGCCCTTGTTAATGGAATCACTCGGACAGGGAAGGTGGTCCGGACACCCCGCTACCCGGTGCTGAGGAAGACCCGGGAGCAGAAAACTATACAAGTAATATATGGTAGCAACCGAAAACTAAATATGAACACAATCAGATAACAATCGCAATAACCAGAGAAGTCACTAGCGGAACTACAGAATTCATAGAATCGTACTACTATGAAATAACATCAATCCCTTAGAATTATTTAAGCAGTAGGCCATCGCAATCTATGAAGCATTTAAAGCGTGACAGAGGGAATAAGTAAGTCCATCCATAATCTTTTAACATATTGAAAAAAAAGGGTATAGCATTAAACGACCCAATCCCATAGTACATTATGTTCTACACTTTCAATGTAAAGACTAGAAAAGAAACAATACGAGCATTTGAGACAAATGATTTCATACGGAAGCGAGCATTACGCGCGGGGAGTTAATAGTATCGAAAACGAGAGAATCAACTCGGGGAATTGAAGCACTAAGTCTTGAGACAGAATTATCCATCGTTTACAAAATAAATAAGTAAAAACTGGCAGACTCTAAACTACTGGAACTCGGGTTGTAATCGATGGAAGAATTTAAACCCAATGGAATTCCGGGAGACTTTCATATCTAGCAAACTTAAACTGCGACAACGGACTTAGAATAGGAACCCTCCCGAAATGGGTAAGGGTAAGCTCTTTTCTTCCTGAAGAGTTTGTTCCGTCGTCTCGGAGGGTACCTGAAATTAGGAGCCAAATTATATTCTTCTCGCATGCCCAAGAGAAAACAAAAGATGGGGTTCAAGCATCAGGTATGGAGCAAAGATAATATACCTGCGTTAACAGAGAGACGTATTTTAGTAAAAGAAGAGTAAACTCATATCATAAAACAAAAAGGAAAAACATTCTAAGGAAAACACTGCGTTACTGTCAAATATTGTTCATTACCTGGTGAGGATGATGGGGGTACCCGTGCGAGAATGAAACCCGAACAGTTCCAACCTTCTCGAGGAATGCCATGAGTATGCAATATAACTCCTGAAACGAAAAACGGTGAAACCCCAACTCTGTGAGACTTAAGCATCAGTAACCCTCAAGATGATTGAAAACACAAATTAAAAGGAGGAACCGAAGTTAGAATTACCAGCAGCGTTGTGAAGGGGTAAACCCAATCCTCAGTAGGAGCAACCCAGTACCTTAGCAGTTTTGAACCTTGACTTCTGCTGAACGATCGAGCCGACATGTTCGGCCAAGTCTCAGCATGGCCGAGAGCTCCAGAACTTCGCCGAAGGAGGGAAACAGTGAAAATGAGTTGGAAAGGACGGAAGAGAATGGAAGTAATTACCCCCAACCTCAAAACTCTGCGCACCGTCCGATCACGGAAAATCGAGGGCGAGGAGGATGCCAGCGGGAGGAAGCACAGATCAAGAGTTGCCAGCCTTAACACTTGTTGAAATTTAATGACAGCATAATAACCATTACCCATAAACCACATTCCAAGGAGCTGGAACCATAACCCATTTAATAAGTATGGACGTGGCAGCCGAGGTCTCAAGACCGGGTACACATAATAAAAATCGAATAACAATGATTTAACCAAAGCTATGGGCGGAGGAAGACCTATGCATCGAAACAATATCCATATCATAATAATAGTACAATGTTGTAATTAACCACAGAAATCCGAGCAAATGCACAGGACATAAGTTTTGTGACAAGTTGTAAACATCTACGGATAATTAAATAGATATGAATGCAGCGAAATCTTAGGGTTGATTTAATGAATTATTACCATTGATTTAATGAATTATTACCATTGAGATTAATGAATTATTACCATTGAAATATAATTTTTTTTTTTAATTTATGGTAAGTTGGGATAATTTCCTTACTTTGAATGTTACAAGTGGTATCAGAGCAGCGTTACAACGCTGGGCCCTATTAGGGTCAACTGACGTTAAACTGTATGTTACTCCTGCACAATTCAGTAAATCAGGTGGAGGGACAAATGAGGCGAACACCGTCTCAACCCACTAATGCTGAAGTGGTGGAAGCTATGCAAACTGAGAGTGTTGAGAAATGTGGGTAACGGTGGGAATAAACGACATCGGCGATTGAATAGAGAATTTGATTGAATAGCAACGACGAGACTCCCATTTTAGTACACACGAGTGCAACAATTGCGGGAAGAGATGGGAGGGTGCGAAGCGGAATACAAAAATGATGCGAAGCGGGAAAATCTTGAAGAGCCTCTTTGATAAACAAAATCGGGAATGAGAACCCCGATCTTTGGTAGGGAATTCCAAAGAAGGAAATAGACATGAGACAGATGAATAAAGCAGAATGGAAGAAAGAAGTCCATCACAGCGAAGTAATCTGAACAGGAATTTTCATGAAGCTGAATCTGAAAACGAAACTGAACGGAAGGCAGGTAAAAGACAGAGGGTGGAATTACATGGAGAATTCAGAAAGATAAAGCCACCTACTTTCGATGGAGAAAAGGAAGAAGTGGCAGAAGCTTGGTTGATTAACATGAACAAGTACTTCCAAGTGTATGACTATGACAGTGGACTTAAAGCTCGGTTAGCTATTTACCAGCTGAAAGATAAAGCCACCTTATGGTGGGAAGAGGTGAAGAATGTGCTGGGAATAGAAGATCAGGATGTGACATGGGATAAGTTTCAGCAGTACTTCAAGGACAAGTACTTGACTGAGCGTTTTTACGATGAAAAGGCTCGAGAATTCCATGATTTGCGGCTGGGACAGTTGACTATGGACGAGTTTATTGCTAAGTTTACATCATTATTGCGCTACGTACCATACTTAAGGGAGGAGAAAGCCAAAGTCCAAAGATTCCTGAGCAGTTTACCCTCCCACATGAAGGAGCGTATCGAATTTGTAAATCCGAAAACCATGGATGAGGCCATTAGGAAAGCAAGATTGTGTTACCAGCAAGCGAAGACCAGGGTAGACCAGGGAAAAGGGTGGCAATCAAGGAAGGAAAATAGGAGCAGTGCTGGTCTTAACCGCAGCAAAACCAGTAAATTTAGGAGCTCTGCCAGGAATTCAATTAATAAGCAATTTGGTAGGAACCATCAGAGGATAAGATGGCCTGGGGAGGACAAAAACTGTTGAGGCTTCTAGCAAACCTGAGCAGACTCATAATCAGAGGCCACCTCTGCAGTGTTGGGGCTGCGGTGCAGCACATTATTATCGAGATTTCCCACAGCGGGGAAAGACTGAAACAGTAGCTAATTTACAGGAGGCCTCTACTGTAGGAGATGTGGCACGAAGCATACCCAGAATTAACGCAGCATTGGAGGACCGGCAAGCTGATTTCCAATCTACCATGATAGAGCTGGAAGGTAAACTGTTCTCTCAAAGCTGTTTTTACGTTATAGTAGATCCAGAGCTAAAACAAAAGTTAGTGCCAAGATACCAGACTGTGCACTACATATTAGCGGACAACAATTAGTAGTGGACTTAAATATTCTGCCCTTGGGATCCTATGATGTGTTACTGGGTATGGATTGGCTGGAAAAGCATTGGACACTTCTAGATTGTAAGGAAAAGAAAATTTATTACAGAGATCAGGATGGAAATCGCCAAGAAATTTAAGGCATAAGGAAGCCCACACAGTTACGCCCAATTACATCTTCCCAAATGGGAAAATGCATTAGGAAAGGATGCAGGTTGTATGCCATCCAAGTCGGATTATCAAAATCCAAGGATAAGGCAGCTCTACTTGAGGACATACTTGTGATACAGGAATTTCAGGATGTGTTTCCGGAGGAAGTACCCGGATTACCACCTAAAAGAGATGTTGATTTTACAATAGAGCTGCTACCAGGAGCTTCACCAGTATCCCGGACTCCTTACAGAATGAGTGTACCAGAGTTGACAGAACTAAAAATGCAGCTCCAAGAATTACTGGATAGGGGGTATATACGACCCAGTGTATCCCCTTGGGGAGCACCAGTGCTGTTTGTTAAAAATAAGGATGGAACCATGCGCATGTGTATGGACTATCGCCAGTTAAATAAGTTGACGGTTAAGAACAGGTATCCTCTACCCCGTATTGATGACCTGTTCGACCAGGTTAGAGGAGCTACTGTGTTCTCAAAGATCGATTTGCGATCTGGCTATCACCAGATTAGAATTAAGGATGAAGACATTCACAAAACAGCTTTCCGCACAAGGTATGGCCACTATGAGTTTGTGGTATTGCCATTTGGGCTAACTAATGCACCAGCCACATTTATGAGGTTGATGCATAGTATTTTCCACCCTTATCTGGACAACTTTGTGTTAATTTTTATCGATGATATACTGATTTACTCTAAGAATGCGGAAGAGCACAGAGAGCATTTGCGTATGGTGCTGGAAATGCTTAGGAAGCACCAGTTGTATGCAAAATTTAGTAAATGTGACTTTTTCAAAAGAGAAATACAGTATCTTGGACATGTAATATCTGAAAAAGGTATAGCAGTGGACACGGAGAAAATTAAAACTATTATGGAATGGAAGGTGCCACAGAGTGTGGCAGATATAAGGTCTTTTATGGGTCTGGCTGGTTATTACCGGCGGTTTATAAGAGGATTTTCCAAGATAGATTTTTCCATTACCTCCTTGCAAAGGAAAGGGAAAGTTTTCGAATGGACCAAGGAGTGTCAGGACATTTTTGAAAGACTGAAGCAATTACTGACAACAGCACCCATGTTAAGTGTGGCAGACCCGAACAAGGAATTCAAGGTTTGCACGGATGCGTGCAAGGAAGGTGTTGGGGCTGTGTTGTCACAAGAGGGAAAAGTAATTGCATACGAATCCCGCAAACTGAAGGATCATGAGCAGCGATACTCAGCTTATGATTTAGAGCTGACTGCAGTTGTCCGCGCTCTCCGTGTATGGAGGCATTATTTACTTGAAAAAAGTTTTGTGTTAAAAACTGATCATAGTAGTCTAACCAGCTACTTTAAGCAAGTTGACTTAAACTCTCGGCAGGCTAGATGGAATGCCTTCTTGAGTGAGTTCGATATTGATCTACAGCACGTAAAAGGGAAAGAGAATAAGGTTGCAGATGCATTAAGTAGGAAGCTGCATAACATATATGAGTTATATGTTAATCAGATTGAAAACAAGTTCCTGGAACAAATCAGAGAAGAAGCAGACAAGGATCCTGAATACAAGTATTTGTGGCAGCAAACACAGGAATCTGGAGAACAAGGTGAACCAAGGGAATATGAGATTAACTAGGACGGGTTGCTAATTTAAAAAAAAAGGATAGTTATTCCAAACAGGATGGAATTAAAAACCATGATCCTGGATGAATACCACAGAAGCAATTATGCAGGACATCCGGGATATCAAAAAATGCTGACAGCAATAAGGAAGGACTACTGTTGGCCAGGCATGAGGAAGGATATCGCGAGTTATCTGAGCAGATGTTTGGAGTGCCAGCAGGTGAAGGTCGAGCATCGGCATCCGGCTGGATTGATGCAGCCTATACCCATTACTGAATGGAAATGGGAGGTGATCTCGTTGGATTTTATCACCGGATTACCGAAAACAAAACGAGGTAATGATTCTATAATGGTAGTTGTGGATCAACTTAGTAAGTCGGCACATTTTATACCTGTCCAATCCACTTATAAGACAGTACAAATAGTAGATCTATTCATGCGTGAAATATTCAGATTGCACGGCATTCCTAAGACTGTTATTTCGGATAGAGATGTAAAATTTACATCAGCATTCTGGAAGACTCTGTTTTCAGGTTTGGGAACGCAAGTACATTTTAGTATTGCTTACCACCCACAAACCGACGGTCAAACTGAGCGAGTAAATCAGGTACTGGAGGACATGCTGCGAATGTATGTCATGCAGCAACCAGTTAAGTGGGAGGAGTATCTTCATTTGATAGAGTTTGCCTATAACAATGGATACCAAGAATCCTTAAGAATGAGCCCGTTCGAGGCATTATATGGGCGGCAATGCAGAACTCCCATTAATTGGAGCAGTCCCGAGAATAGAATCATGCTGGGACCAGACATGCTAGCAGAGATGGAAGCAGAGGTGAGGAAGATTAGACAAAACCTGAAAGCGGCATAAGACAGGCAAAAAGTGTATGCAGATAAAAAGAGATCGTACCGTGAATATGAGATTGGGGATCATGTATATGTTCGAATTAAACCAAAGAAAAGCACATTGAGATGGGCGTCTTGTGCTAAATTAGCACCCTGGTTCTGCGGCCCTTTCCAGATACTGGAGAGAGTAGGACCGGTAGCATATCGTTTGGCTCTTCCTAGTCACATTCGGGTGCATAATGTTTTTCACGTATCGTTATTAAAACGATATGTTCATGATCCTAGACACATAATACACTGGCAGAACATACAGGTAGAACCAGACGGGGAGTTTCTGGTCGAGCCTCACAGTATCATCGACCGGAGGGAAATCATGCTCCGGAAATGAGCCATCGCCCAGGTTAAAGTGCAATGGAAGCACTTTGGACCCGAGGAAGCTACCTGGGAAGACGAGAATTTTGTTCGGGAAGCATATCCTGAGCTGTTTCCTTGAAATCAGATAGGAACACCAGGGACGGTGTTCTCTTCCAGAGGGGGAAAACTGTAACCACCCTCTTAGTCATTAGCAATGATTAAATTTTGTTAACTAATTATGAGTTAATTGTGACTACTGTTATTTGGAATTTCTGAACAAAGTTAATTTTTGATGAGAAATAAAAGTTACTAAGAAATTAGTTTCTTGTGTAAAAATTTATGGTAAAGTAAAAACAGGACCTGTAGTTGTTGGAACAGAAAAGAAACAGTTAGACAGTTTCTCCACAGAAAACTCTGGAATAAGTAGAACATTCCAAGAGAGTTTTGGGGTTCTGCAGAAGGAGGAAAAGCTCTGCGTTTCTGGGGAACAATTGCCAGATCAGAGTGTCAGCTGGGTTGGAGACTGGACCGGACTGTCCCGAGTCTCCCCAGAGTTCTGTTCCACTGGAGTTGGAGGGTCGGACCGGATTGTCCAAACACCTCCTCCAGAGTTATCTCAGCGATAATAATTACAGGCGTGAAGCTCGGGGGGAAACTGGGCATGTGATTGCCAGTTCATGGTTTAGGAGAAAAACACGGGCATCAAACCTATCTGAAAACAAGATGAGTTTTCGAATTCTGAAGTTGATGGTAGCAATAATTAAATACGCATTTTATTACTAAATGAATTGTCAAATTAATGTAAATAGAATGGTTTCTATGTATAGAGAAACAGAAATAGAGTTAAATGTTAGACAGTGAATTCCTTATGCACAGTAAACAAGAAGGTAGTCTTAGATTTACATATTACGCACAGTAACAGGAATGTAGTCTTAGATTTACATATTACGCACAGTAAACAAGAATGTAGTCTTAGATTTACATATTACGCATAGTAAACAGGAATGTAGTCTTAGATTTACATTCTACGCACAACAAACAAGAATGTAGTCTTAATACACCATACTGTTAATTTCCGACAAACAAGAAGAGTATGCAATACGAAACTGGTACCGGCGTTAACCCATAGGGCAGAAGGGTTCGACCTTCCGCCCCTGGACATGTCGCCCTTGTTAATGGAATCGTTCGGACGGGGAAGGTGGTCCGGACACCCCGCTACCCGGTGTTGAGGAAGACCCGGGAGCAGTAAACTATACAAGTAATATTTGGTAGCAACCAAAAACTAAATGTGAATACTGTCAGATAACAATCACAATAACCAGAGAAGTCATAGCGGAACAACAAGATTCAACCGAATCGTATACATGCAACAAAATAACATCAATGCATAGAAATATTTAAACAGCGAACCTTAACAGAAATCTATGAAGCATTTAAGCCGTGACAGAGGGAATAAGTAAGTCCATCCATAATCTTTTTAACAGATTGAAAAAGAAGGGTGTAGCATTAAACGGCCCAATCACATAGAGCATTATGTTCTACACTTTCAACTGTCATGGAACTAGAAAAGAAACAATACGAGCATTTGAGACAAATGTTTTCATACAGAGCAGGCATTACCGCCGCCAAGGGTTAATAGTATCGAAACAGAGAATCAACTCAGGAATTCGGAAACCCTTAGTCTTGAGACGGCATTATCCATAGTTTACAAAATAAATAAATAAAAACCAAGCGAGACTCTAAACTGGAACTCGGGACATAACCTTCGATGGAAAAGTTTAACAATAAATTCCCGAAACTTTCATATCTAGCAACAAACTCTGCGACATGAGACAGACTTAGAATAGGAACCCTCCCAAAATGGGTAGGGTAAGCTCTTTTCTTCTGAAGAGAGTTTGTTCATCTCGTCTCAATTTTGAAATTGGAGCCAAATTATATTCTTCTCGCAGCACCCGAGAGAAAACAAAAGATGGGGTTCAAGCATCGGGTATGGAGCAAAGATAATATATTACACAGATTATGAAGACGAGTATTTTAGTAAAAGAAGAGTAAACTCAATTCATAAAACAAAAGGCAAAACCTTCTAAGGAAAACACTGCGTTACTGTCAAACACTGTTCATTACCTGATGAGGATGATGGGGGTACCCGTGCGAGAATGAAACCCGAACAGTTCCAACCTTCTCGAGGAATGCCATGAGTTTGCAGTATAACTCCTGAAACGAAAAACGGTGAAACCCCAACTCTGTGAGACTTAAGCATCAGTAACCCTCAAGCTGATTGAAAACACAAATTAAAAGGAGGAACCGAAGTTAGGATTACCAGCAGCGTTGCGAAGGGGTAAACCCAATCCTCAGTAGGAGCAACCCAGTACCTTAGCAGTTTTGAACCTTGACTTCTGCTGAACGATCGAGCCGACATGTTCGGCCAAGTCTCAGCATGGCCGAGAGCTCCAGAACTTCGCCGAAGGAGGGAAACAGTGAAAATGAGTTGGAAAGGACGGAAGAGAATGGAAGTAATTACCCCCAACCTAAAAACTCTGCGCACCGTCGGATCACGGCAGATCGAGGGCGAGGAGGATGCCAGCGGGAGGAAGCACAGATCAAGAGTTGCCAGCCTTAACACTCGTTGGAATTTAATGACAACATAATAACCATTACCCATAAACCACATTCCAAGGAGCTGGAACCATAACCCATTTAATAAGTATGGACGTGGCAGCCGAGGACTCAAGACCGGGTACACATAATAAAAATCGAATAACAATGATTTAACCAAAGCTATGGGCGGAGGAAGACCTATGCATCGAAACAATATCCATATCATAATAATAGTACAGTGTTGTAATTAACCACAGAAATCCAAGCAAATGCACAGGACATAAGATTTGTGACAAGTTGTAAACATCTACGGATAATTAAATAGATATGAATGCAGCGAAATCTTAGGGTTGATTTAATGAATTATTACCATTGATTTAATGAATTATTACCATTGAGATTAATGAATTATTACCATTGAAATATAATTTTTTTTTTTAATTTATGGTAAGTTGGGATAATTTCCTTACTTTGAATGTTACAAGTGGTATCAGAGCAGCGTTACAACGCTGGGCCCTATTAGGGTCAACTGACGTTAAACTGTATGTTACTCCTGCACAATTCAGTAAATCAGGTGGAGGGACAAATGAGGCGAACACCGTCTCAACCACCGCCTCGAAGTGGTGAAGAACTGCCACCACCACCAGAGGGTAACCCCGAAATGTGGGTGCAGCTGGGAATAGAACAGCATCAGCGATTGAATAGGCTGATTGAATAGCAACAACAGCAGACTCCCATTTTAGTACACACAGTGCAACAATTGCAGGAAGAGATGGAGAGGGTGCGAAGCGAGAATGCAAAAATGATGCAAGAGCAGGAGAAAATCTTGAAGAGCCTCTTTGATAAACAAAATCGCAGGAATGAGAACCCCAGTGCTGGTAGGGAATTCCAAGAAGGAAATGAACATCAGACAGATGAATAAGAGATGAATCGGAAGGAAAGAAGTCCATCACAGCGAAGTAATCTGAACAGGAATTTTCATGAAGCTGAATCTGAAAACGAAACTGAACGGAAGGCAGGTAAAAGACAGAGGGTGGAATTACATGGAGAATTCAGAAAGATAAAGCCACCTACTTTCGATGGAGAAAAGGAAGAAGTGGCAGAAGCTTGGTTGATTAACATGAACAAGTACTTCCAAGTGTATGACTATGACAGTGGACTTAAAGCTCGGTTAGCTATTTACCAGCTGAAAGATAAAGCCACCTTATGGTGGGAGGTGAAGAATGTGCGGGGAATAGAAGATCAGGATGTGACATGGGATAAGTTTCAGCAGTACTTCAAGGACAAGTACTTGACTGAGCGTTTTTACGATGAAAAGGCTCGAGAATTCCATGATCTGCGGCTGGGACAGTTGACTATGGACGAGTTTATTGCTAAGTTTACATCATTATTGTGCTACGTACCATACTTAAGGGAGGAGAAAGCCAAATTCCAAAGATTCCTGAGCAGTTTACCCTCCCACATGAAGGAGCGTATCGAATTTGTAAATCCGAAAACCATGGATGAGGCCATTAGGAAAGCAAGATTGTGTTACCAGTAAGCGAAGACCAAGGTAGACCAGGGAAAAGGGTGTCGATCGGAAATCATAGAATTTTTGTTTAGTTATGCGAGTCTTAACATGACATCACAGAGTAAATTTAGGAGCTCTGCCAGGAGTTCAATTAATAAACAATTTGGCCGGAACCATCAGAGGATAAGATGGCCTGGGGAGGACAAAACCATTGAGGCTTCTAGCAAACCTGAACAGACTCATAATCAGAGGCCACCTCTACAGTGTTGGGGCTGCGGTGCAGCACATTATTATCGAGATTGCCCTCAGCGGGGAAAGACTGAAACAATAGCTAATTTACAGGAGACCTCTACGGTAGGAGATGTGGCACGAAGCATACCCAGAATTAATGCATCGTTGGAGGACCGGAAAGCTGATTTCCAATCTACCATGATAGAACTGGAAGGTAAATTGTTCTCTCAAACTGTTTCTGTTTTGATAGATCCAGGAGCTAAAAGAAAAGTTAGTGCCAGGATACCAGACTGTGCACTACATATCAGCGGATAGCAATTGGTAGTGGACTTAAATATTCTGCCTTTGGGATCCTACGATGTGTTACTGGGTATGGATTGGCTGGAAAAGCATTGGACACTTCTAGATTGTAAGGAAAAGAAAATTTATTACAGAGGTCAGGATGGAAATCGCCAAGAAATTCAAGGCATAAGGAAGCCCACACAGTTACGCCCAATTACAGCTTCCCAAATGGGAAAATGCATTAGGAAAGGATGCAGACTGTATGCCATCCAAGTCGGATTATCAAAAGCCAGGATAAGGCGGCTCTCTTGGAGACCTTTGTGTCTGAGAATTATTTGATGTGTTCGGAGAAATGGGAGCCCCACCTAAAGAGATGTTGATTTTACAATAGAGCTGCTACCAGGAGCTTCACCAGTTTCCCGGACTCCTTACCGAATGAGTGTACCAGAGTTGACAGAACTAAAAATGCAGCTCCAATAATTACTGGATAAGGGGTATATACGACCCAGTGTATCCCCTTGGGGAGCACCAGTGTTGTTTGTTAAAAAGAAGGATGGAACCATGCGCATGTGTATGGATTATCGCCAGTTAAATAAGTTGACGGTTAAGAACAGGTATCCCCTACCCCGTATTGATGACCTGTTCGACCAGGTTAGAGGAGCTACTGTGTTCTCAAAGATCGATTTGCGATCTGGCTATCACCAGGTTAGAATTAAGGATGAAGACATTCACAAAACTGCTTTCCGCACAAGGTATGGCCACTATGAGTTTGTGGTATTGCCTTTTGGGCTAACCAATGCACCAGCCACCTTTATGAGGCTGATGCATAGTATTTTCCACCCTTATCTGGAAAAATTTGTGTTAATTTTCATTGATGACATACTGATTTACTCTAAGAATGAGGAAGAACACAGGGAGCATTTGCGAATGGTGCTGGAAATGCTTAGGAAGCACCAGTTGTATGCAAAATTTAGTAAATGTGACTTTTTCAAAGGAGAAATACAGTATCTTGGACATGTAATATCTGAAAAAGGTATAGCAGTGGACCCGGAGAAAATTAAAACTATTATGGAATGGAAGGTGCCACAGAGTGTGGCAGATATAAGGTCTTTTATGGGTCTAGCCGGCTATTACCGGCGGTTTATAAGAGGATTCTCCAAGATAGCTTTTCCCATTACCTCTTTGCAAAGGAAAGGGAAAATTTTCAAATGGACCAGGGAGTGTCAGGACAGTTTTGAAAGACTGAAGCAATTATTGACAACAACACCCGTGTTAAGTGTAGCAGACCCGAGAAAGGAATTCGATGTTTGTACGGATGCGTGTAAGGAAGGTGTTGGGGCTGTGCTGTCGCAAGAAGGGAAGGTAATTGCATACGAATCCCGCAAACTGAAGGATCATGAGCAGCGATACTCAGCTTATGATTTAGAGCTGACTGCAGTTGTGCACGCTCTCCGTGTATGGAGACATTACTTACTGGGAAAGAGGTTTGTGTTAAAAACTGATCATAGTAGTCTAACCAGCTACTTTAAGCAAGCTGACTTAAACTCTCGGCAGGCTAGATGGAATGCCTTCTTAAGTGAGTTCGATATTGATCTACAACATGTAAAAGGGAAGGAGAATAAAGTTGCAGATGCATTAAGTAGGAAGCTGCATAACATTTATGAGTTATATGTTAATCAGATTGAAAGCAGGTTCCTGGAGAAAATCAGAAAAGAAGTAGACAAGGATCCGGAATATAAATATCTGTGGCAGCAAACACAGGAATCTGGAGAACAAGGTGAACCAAGGGAATATGGGATTAACTAGGACGGGTTGCTGATTTTCAAAAAGAGGATAGTTATTCCAAACAGGATGGAATTAAAAACCATGATACTGGATGAGTATCATAGAAGCAATTATGCAGGACATCCGGGATATCAAAAAATGCTGACAGCAATAAGAAAGGATTACTATTGGCCAGGCATGAGGAAGGATATCGTCGTTCTCTGGGCGAGTAGTTTCTAGAGTGCTGAAGGAATTTGAAGGTACGAGAGCATCGGCATCAAGGCTGGGTGATGCGACCTACCCATTCCTGAATGGAAATGGGAGGTGATCTCGTTGGATTTTATCACCGGATTACCAAAAACAAAAAGAGGTAATGATTCTATAATGGTAGTTGTGGATCGACTTAGTAAGTCGGCACATTTTATACCCATCCAATCCACTTATAAGACGGTACAAATAGCAGATTTGTTCATGCGTGAAATATTCAGATTGCACGGCATACCTAAGACTGTTATTTCAGACAGAGATGTAAAATTTACATCGGCATTACGGAAGACTCGTTTCGGAGTTTGAGCATAAGTACATTTTAATCTTACTTACATAAATGACCCAGTGCCACGAGTAAATGAATGTAGAGGACCATCTTTGCGAATGTGTATCACTCTAAGCAACTTGGTCAGTTGGGAGGAGTATCTTCATTTGATAGAGTTTGCCTATAACAATGGATACCAAGAATCATTAAAGATGAGCCCGTTCGAGGCACTATATGGGCGGCAATGCAGAACTCACATTAATTGGAGCAGTCTCGAGAATAGACTCATGCTGGGACCAGACATGTTAGTAGAAATGGAAGCAGAGGTGAGGAAGATTCGACAGAACTTGAAAGCGGCAGAAGACAGGCAGAAAGTGTATGCAGATAAAAGGAGATCGTACAGTGAATATGAGATTGGGGATCATGTATATGTCCGGATTAAACCAAAGAAAAGCACAATGAGATGGGCGTCTTGTGCTAAATTAGCACCTCGGTTCTGCGGCCCTTTCCAGATACTGGAGAGAGTAGGACCGGTAGCATATCGTTTGGCTCTTCCTAGTCACATTCGGGTGCATAATGTTTTTCACGTATCGTTATTAAAACGATATGTTCATGATCTGAACCCTGTGCCCAATGAGAATATTAAGCCCAAACCAGGCAGGGAGTTTGCATTAGGAGCCTCTGAAGTATCATCGACCGGAGGAAAATCTGCCTCGGGAAACGAGCCATCACCCGGGTTAAAGTGCAATGAAGCACTTTGGACCAGGAAGCTTCTGAGAAGACGAGAATTTTGTTCGGAAAGCTTACTTTGAGCTTTTCCTTGAATTAGATAAGACACGAGGACGGTGTTCTCTTCCGAAGGGGAGAAAAGCAGCAACCACCCTCTTGATCATTAACAATGATTAAATTTTGTTAACTAATTATGAGTCAATTGTGACCTCTTGTTATTTGGAATTTTTTAGATAAGTTAGTTTTGATGAGAAATAAAAATTGCGAGGGTGATTTCTTGTGTAAAAATTTATGGTAAAGTAAAAACAGGACCTGTAGTTGTTGGAACAGAAAAGAAACAGTTATACAGTTTCTCCACAGAAACTCTGGAATAAGTAGAACATTCCGAGAGAGTTTTTGGGTTCTGCAGGAGAAGGAAAAACTCTGCGTTTCTGGGAAACAATTACCAGATCAGAGTGTTAGCTAGGTTGGAGACTGGACCGGATTGTCCCGAGTCTCCCCAGAGTTCTGTTCCACTGGAGTTGGAGGGCTGGACCGGATTGTCCAAACACCTCCTCCAGAATTATCACAGCGATAATAATTACAGGCGTGAAGCTCGGAGGGAAACTGGGCATGTAGTTTCCAGTTTATGGTTGGGAGGAAACGGGCATCTACAACTATCTTTAAAACAGATGAGTTTTCCGTTACAAAAGTTGATGGTAGCAATAATTAAATCTGCATTTTATTACTAAATGAATTGTCAAATTAATGTAAATAGAATGGTTTCTATGTATAGAGAAATAGAAATAGAGTTAAATGTTAGATAGTGATTTCCTTTATGCATAGTAAACAGGAATGTAGACTTAGATTTGCATATTATGCACAGTAAACAGGAATGTAGTCTTAGATTTACATTGTACGCACAGTAAACAAGGATGTAGTCTTAGATTTGCATATTAGGCACAGCAAACAGGAATGTAGTCTTAGATTTACATATTACGCACAGTAAACAGGAATGTAGTCTTAGATTTACATTCTACGCACAGCAAACAAGAATGTAGTCTTAATACACCATATTGTTAATTTCCGACAAACAAGAAGAGTATGCAATACGAAACTGGTATCGGCGTTAACCCATCGGGCAGAAGGGATTCGACCTTCCGCCCCAGGACATGTTGCCCTTGTTAATGGAATCGCTCGGACAGGGAAGGTGGTCCGGACACCCCGCTACCCGGTGCTGAGGAAGACCCGGGAGCAGAAAACTATACAAGTAATATATGGTAGCAACCGAAAACTAAATATGAACACAGTCAGATAACAATCGCAATAACCAGAGAAGTCATAGCGGAACAACAAGATTCCACCGAATCGTATACATGCAACAAAATAACATCAATGCATAGAATTATTTAAACAGCGAACCTTAACAGAAATCTATGAAGCATTTAAGCCGTGATAGAGGGAATAAGTAAGTCCATCCATAATCTTTTAACAGATTGAAAAAAAAAGGTATAGCATTAAACGGCCCAATCACATAGTGCATTATGTTCTACACTTTCAACTATCACGGAGCTAGAAAAGAAACAATACGAGCATTTGAGACAAATGATTTCATACAGAGCAGGCATTACCGCCGCCAGGGGTTAATAGTATCGAAACAGAGAATCAACTCAGGAATTCGGAAACCCTTAGTCTTGAGACGACATTATCCATAGTTTACAAAATAAATAAATAAAAACCAAGCAGACTCTAAACCCTGGAACTCGGGTTGTAATCGATGGAAGAATTTAAACAATAAATTCCAGAGACTTTCATATCTAGCAAACTTAAACTCTGCGACAACAGACTTAGAATAGGAACCCTCCCGAAATGGGTAAGGGTAAGCTCTTTTCTTCCTGAAGAGTTTGTTCCGTCGTCTCGGAGGGTACCTGAAATTAGGAGCCAAATTATATTCTTCTCGCATGCCCAAGAGAAAACAAAAGATGGGGTTCAAGCATCAGGTATGGAGCAAAGATAATATACCTGCGATAACAGAGAGACGTATTTTAGTAAAAGAAGAGTAAACTCAATTCATAAAACAAAAAGGCAAAACATTCTAAGGAAAAAACTGCGTTACTGTCAAATACTGTTCATTACCTGGTGAGGATGATGGGGGTACCCGTGAGAGAATGAAACCCGAACAGTTCCAACCTTCTCGAGGAATGCCATGAGTATGCAATATAACTCCTGAAACGAAAAATGGTGAAACCCCAACTCTGTGAGAGTTAAGCATCAGTAACCCTCAAGATGATTGAAAACACAAATTAAAAGGAGGAACCGAAGTTAGAATTACCAGCAGGGTTGCGAAGGGGTGAACCCAATCCTCAGTAGGAGCAACCCAGTACCTTAGCAGTTTTGAACCTTGACTTCTGCTGAACGATCGAGCCGACATGTTCGGCCAAGTCTCAGCATGGCCGAGAGCTCCAGAACTCCGCCGAAGGAGGGAAACAGTGAAAATGAGCTGGAAAGGACGGAAGAGAATGGAAGTAATTACCCCCAACCTCGAAACTCTGCGCACCGTCGGATCACGGCAGATCGAGGGTGAGGAGGATGCCAGCGGGAGGAAGCACAGATCAAGAGTTGCCAGCCTTAACACTCGTTGGAATTTAATGACAGCATAATAACCATTACCCATAAACCACATTCCAAGGAGCTGGAACCATAACCCATTTAATAAGTATGGACGTGGCAGCCGAGGACTCAAGACCGGGTACACATAATAAAAATCGAATAACAATGATTTAACCAAAGCTATGGGCGGAGGAAGACCTATGCATCGAAACAATATCCATATCATAATAATAGTACAGTGTTGTAATTAACCACAGAAATCCGAGCAAATGCACAGGACATAAGTTTTGTGACAAGTTGTAAACATCTACGGATAATTAAATAGATATGAATGCAGCGAAATCTTAGGGTTGATTTAATGAATTATTACCATTGAGATTAATGAATTATTACCATTGAAATATAAATTTTTTTATTTATTTATGGTAAGTTGGGATAATTTCCTTACTTTGAATGTTACATACATGTGTTGTACATTAAAACATGATACTTTAATGTTTACTGTTGCAACTCATATTGCAATGCTTGCGATGCTTTATTTTCACAGATTTTTTGTTTCCATTTAAGCTACTCATGCTTACAATAAGAAAAAATGCTAATCGTAAATATGCATTTTACAAGCACATATTATCCTATGCAAACATTTCCAATTCCCATAATGTTCTGTTCCAACAGACGGACATACGAAGTAATTATCATAATCACTTGTTCACAACTTTCAAATAGCTTTAGTCAAAATCGATTTGTGCATAGAACTCTCATTAGTTATTCATTCATAACTAACCAATGTTATTAATAATTTTAATGCATTCATGACATGAGTCACTCTAAAACTAGTCATTCCATGCCATTATGATCTTAATGCATTCATGCATTAGTTTCACACACCATCACTATACACATTCATCCTTTTTAAGTAGTGCATGGTAACTTAGAAATTTTATTGCATACAAAAACTACTACTTCTTTTCAAGCCCAAATGAAAAGTATTGTTTTCCTTTCATACTTTTATACCTTCTTTCCTAAAGAAATAAAGCATAATACACATTTTAATCTCATATTCATATTCTTATGCAGTTATAATAGCATGTATTTTTTTGAAGAATTCTCTTAAATGGAATTATCTCATGCAATGCCATGTATATAACAATTCGTTTTTTAAAGGGAATCAACATGCATATGCATAGACTTCTTAAAATAAAATGAAATAAAATACTTCTCTTTATCTCATTTCAATAACTTCTCTCCCTAATGCAGTACTCATCCCCATTAGGAAATTCACATTGCTCATCCCCATCAGGAAATTCACATTGCTCCTCTACAACAATGTTTTCTTTTAGCAGCATTGATAAGATTTTATAGCATGCTCAGATAAAACCTTAATCAATAAATAATCAATCCTTAATCAATAAATAATCAATCTTTGAGTGATCCTTTAACACCTATTTATGTGCATATATGAGATATGAATACAATGTCACAACATGCTTTCTTCTAACATCTCTACATTAGTGTGAATAAGTAATTATCAATTCATGTCAAATAACTCCCATACACGCAAACATTTGTACAAGACAAATCACTATATCTGTTCAGAAATTCCTTTAATGGAAAATGACACAATGTGCATTCGCTTTACTTAAACTTTAACAAAAGAACCACCACTTCATCTTTTGCCTTTGGAGCATGCATTTATAATAAAGCTAACACATTGGCTATTATTCCTATGCATACAATGCATAAAGATTCTAATCTTAATTTCCCAACAGAGTACTTAACATAATCGAGTGGGCAAATTCATGATTCCTTTTCAAGGACACATACATAATAGGCATCCAAAACATGGTTTTCTTTTCCATAAAACTAATGGAATAAAACATAAGAATACATACCTTATTCTTGAAATATTATACCCACATTAACCATGTATATATTTTAAGGAAACCAAAACATTACTTTAGTTTTTGTACATGTAATTCATCTTCTTTGCCAAAGAATCTTTTGCAAAGTATGACAACAAAACATTTTTATCATTTCCACATATAGACTTATGTTCTTTCCAATGAAATCTAATACAACTATTGCATGCAAAGAACCTTGTTCCTCTATGATTCTACATTTAAGTTTCTCATGCTTGGCTTCCAAGAACTTACCATAGATAGTCTCTTTTAGTTGCAAGATTCATATGCAAGATTTATTTTCGAAATATACATATTTCTTTCAAGAAGAATCAAATGTATATTAGTTAAATTTTCAAGCACACACATGTTTCTTTTTTCAAGAAACCAAATTCCCAACTCCTTTCAAGGAAACTTGAACAAAACAATAGAAGTTTTACGTACATGGAAAATACATATCCTTTTTTAAAGAAACGCTAACTCAACAGTTATTTACTTTGTAAGCAGTGTATTTTCCATAAATGCAATAACTAGTGTTCCAAGAAAAGAAAGATAATAATACTTATCTCTTGAAACTCTTTGTTCAACCTGGATTACGATGCCTTCCTTCACATAAGCGCATTTCATCTCGGATCCCTCAATTCTTTTTCGCTAAATCCCAAAGGCGCCAGTTTTTGAACCTTTAGCTCTGATACCACTTGTAACATACTCCATTAACTTCACAGGGAAATATAAGGAGTTAAAAAAAAAAAATTATACAAGTTACTCATCATTACACAGAATGTTTAACAGTTCACAGTGTAATTTTTATAAATAAGAATAGTAAACTCCTTAACCCTTAACAAATTCCATTACAGTATATTAACTCAATACTATATGATGTAACCATCCATTCATCCCATTACTCATATATTCATCACATAATTTCCATTATGAACATCATAACAAGAAAGGAATCAACCTCATCATCTGGACACAAAAATCATTCACACCATTGAACACCAATATACCCTGGAAACCCCGTAGGGTGAAAACCAGCAAACGTTTAATTTTATTATTAAACGCTCGTGAGGGTGTTCAGCCCATCACTCAATGGCTTATAAGGGAGACCATCCCTTAACCATCATTTATATAATCTTACAAGGAAATATGCAAATATCTAGCTTAAAGCCATAACAATAAATATGATACCATTCACCCTCTGGTCTTCACATCTTGGTGGCATGGTTATACCTGCCATCGTACATTGGACCTTCCTGCAATTCACACTCACCTGCATGAACGTTAATCATTTACCTGCCACCATGACAAGCATAATTTTTCTTTGTACATGACAAGCATGCTATTCCTTTGTACATGTCACCATCATTCCTTGCTATGATTCCTTCAACATAAAAGGATGTCAAGATTCATATAGTATTAATCAATGTATAATCATGACAAACAAGTAAAGTACCTTGTCATTCTCTCTTTAATAACACATACCTCATATGTGCTGGTTATAGGTCATCACAATAACTAATGCTTACGTCGCATAAGCACACATTCTTGTAAGACAATGGCTACATCTCCCAAGATTTCTTTAAGATAAACTAATACATCAACTAAGATATTTATGCCTGTGATTTACATACATTTAATAAAAATAGCTAACCCTTAAGCTATTACCTTTAGTGCATGGAATGCAAGTTAACATAACAATTGTCTCTCCCATGCATGCGAATGCATACTGATTCCAAAAGACTCTCCCTAAAGAAGTGCTTACACAACGAAGCACACAACCTTCTTCAAGAGTCTTCCAAAGAAAATCTCAATGCTAGTAAGCATGGAATCATATGTAAAAGTACACAATTAATAATATAAATACATGTCTCACTTTCAAGATTATACTAACATTCATATTCATTGTAGTTTTAATGCTCCAAGTTATCTTTCTACATACAAAAATGTATATTATTTTTCAATAAAGGCTAATACTTATGTTGCATGTATATGAAAGATCTTCCTCCATAAGGAATTTAACATCATAATGATTATAATATAAAATAATCATTTAGTTTATTTATCTAAGGAATAAACTGATTAGTTCCTTTAACCATGAATGTATTAAATAACTTAACTTACCAACATCATGGTAATTTATTCATGGATTTATTAAATAACTAATGTTTGCAAACACCATGGTAATCTACCCATGGTTTTATGAAACAATTAATCTCCATCAACCCCATGGAAAACTACCCATGGATTTATGAAACTATCCATGGATTTAATAATTCATTAACCTCTACCACTATCATGGTAACTATTCATGGATATATATTAATTTATTACTAATTACAACATGGTTAATGAATATAAATTTGAGAAACTCTCTTTTCTTCTTCATTGCACAAATTGTACAAGAAGATATTTCAAGAGTCTGTCTCTTTAATCTATTCAAGAAAAATACTTTGGACTTGTTATCACTTCATAACTTAAATGAGTACAAAGTCTTTTTTTTAAAATAAAGATCATACAACTTCTATTTTCTTTCTTAACCGTATTATGTAGATATTAATATTAAAGAGCTACCCTCTCTAATATATTCAAGAAAATCCTTTTTCAAATGAAGAGCATGCATTAATATTATATAAATATTTATATTTTCCATTTATTTCTTTCCATATAAACTTGGAAAATATTTGAAATAAACCCTCTTTAATACTTTTAAGAAAGTCACTTTTCAAATAGGAAGCATGTATTAATATTATATAAATATTTAAATATTTCATTTATTTCTTTCCATATAAACTTGGAAAATATTTGAAATAAACTCTCTTTATTACTTTCAAGAAAAGACTCGATATCACTTCATAATTTAATGGACTTATCTTCTACTCCCAAGATAAATCCACTCTTATGAAAATAGTCAACAATAAATTTGTTTATCGAATCCCATTAAACTAATGAAATACCATTTTCTTGGCATATGTAATTTATATCCAGAAATATAAGAAAGATCACTAATATTTCTATTCTCTAATAATCTTTTGCAGAAAACTATATGATTTATAATTTTTATTTATTTCTCTCTTCTCACAACAAAAGATTATATAATGACAAGTTAGCCAAATACTTATCTTGGCAATCATGATATATATATAAATAAAATAAACTAGAGTCACTTACCTTGGCAGTCGACTCTCATTCAATGGCATATTTGAATCCATACAGCAAAATAAACCAGAGTCACTTAACTCAAAGAGAAAGACTATATCATAAATAAAATAAACCCTTTAACTCAAAGAGAAAGACTATATCATAAATATCATAAATAAAATATACCCTTTAACTCAAAGAGAAATACTATATCATAAATAAAATAAACCAGAGTCACTTACCTTGGCAGTCGACTCTTATTCAATGGCATATTTGAATCCATACAGCAAGTGTCCAAAACCCTTTGTATGCATGATGCCATGCAATAAATGGGTCGGCAGTTCGAAAACTCTTGTTAACAAAACTTTGTAGCAGTATACGCACACATCTGGTTCTTCCTCCACCATTTTCCAACAAAATCCATACCCTCCCAATCGACAGCGAATATCATGACCATATAGCGAAAGGAATCCACCTCGAAACTATTAACCAGTTTTCAGAGACACATCAAGATGTATGGTTACGCAGGAGAACTGTTTGCCTTCATTGCAGCAGTTGCAATTCTTGGACACAAGCGTGTGGATCCACCTTCAGAGTTTGCTATAATAAGAATCACAGAGACCTTTAGAGGGATAGGGTGTTATATCCTCATGGAACTAATTTTGCAGCCAAGGCGAGCTTCGACCATCGGTAGAAAAGAGTTAGTCATGGGCCTCTGTAGTCTCCGTGACTTTACCAGCTCCTTAATTTCCGCTCAAACTCGCCAAGTTTGTGTGCATTCATATAGATTGACTCTGCTAGAACTCAAAAGCGAAGGAGAAGAAATTTTAAGGATCATATTTGTAACCTAAGGAATTACATAGAAGAAGCAAAGCTCGAGCCAGACTTCTGGTTTCTGTTATTGCCAGCGACTATTTTCCCAGAACTCTTCGACGGTTTACAATTTGAAATAGTTATCAAGAATTGGTTTGTCATTAACCGAATCTTGATTTTCTTGATGCGACTGTCTCGGTAAAACAACGTAAAAACTATAAAATACAATGGTTTACGTTTTACGTGGGTGTTACATACTCCCCCCCTTAAGAGAACACCGTCCTCGGTGTGCTTCTCTCACTGAAGTTAAACTTATACTCATGATATAATAATATAAGCAATCCAAAGGGTCTCCTTCCGCCTAGCAATGAGACACTTTCATTTCCTTAAATGCCATTAATTGAAACAATAATGTTTTTATCCATATTTATGAGCATGTATAGCACAAAGAAATTTTCATTTCCATTTCTAACTGCTTATCCCTTATTCAATTCACAAAAGTATGGAAAAATATCTATACGAACTTACCAACCAATTACTATTGGAAGAAATTATGGCTTTTGCGCAATCTTTCTGAGAATGGTTGAACACCCATCAACACCTGTAATGTATGACTAACAATTCAATCTCATTAGTCACATAGTTTTCAAAGTGAAAATATTTGCAACTATCAAACAATTTTGCAATATAAAGAGATGTTTTTAATCAAAGTATTTCCGTAAGTACTCAGAGAGAACCAACCCTCTCATAAATGCATCACGTGCACACTGTCTTAGCTCCTACTAAAGACATCCACAGAGTACTTAAAAAGGACTTAGAGAGAATCTAGCTCTCTAAACGTACCAATGGTCAATCCATGCACCATAGGCATATCCTAGCATCTGCTAAGACATTCAAACAAATTAGTAATATTATAAATGAACTTATACATTCAGTAATTCATTTTTCGAGCGCTAAGCTCTTTATAATTATCTGGAAATTTAGTCTTTCAAACTGTGGTCCTCCCAAACACTATTAGATTTATTTTATTTATTAAAAAATTGGAAATGGTGCCCTCATTAGTAAAATAAAATGTTTGAGATTTTATTTTGCCAAACTTTACTATTATAGGTAAACTATGGATTTTTTTACTATCATTCCATTTCATTGCACACCATTCCTGTAGTAGTGGTTTCCAAAAAGATATTTTTTTGGATAATGGAAATTGTTTAGGGAAAAAAAAGTTTTCCCTTTCAGCTTTGAGGGTGGAGTTAGGTTTTTTATCATTTTTGGATATTAGAGCTCTCTTATTCTAGAAGCAAGAGTCGTGTTTTTTTTAAATATATTTTTTCATAGTGAAGATTGTTCCTTAGATTTAGAGTAAATTAAGGTTATTGGTACGATGTCGTCACCACATTATATATCCATTTTAAAAGTGTCACATAGATTAATTTTTTCAGACATTTACGTTATTATTTTATTTTATGGAATTTAAATATAGATAAGAAATTTAACAACTACTTTAACTAAATCTAATTAACACCCTTCATGTAACTGATATAAATTTTGAATTTTTGAAAGCATACACATTTTTATTTAAAAATTATTTAAATTTTTTAAAATAAAAATAAATATTAGTACATTTATTAAACTGTTTTTAATTCCTATGAAATTGAGAAATTATTTAAATGATATATAAAAATTATATAACTATATTTTTATGATTAAAATTAATATTATAAATTGCTAATTTACATGGTGAATTATTATACAATTAGGTAAACTATAATATTTTTACTATAATAAATCAATTAAGTTTTTTTAATTAGCCTTTTAATATATTTTTATTTAAAAATATGTTAGGTTAAAATAAACAATCTTCTCATAATAAAATAAAAGTATTATTTATTTTTTATATATAATTGAATGTTAAAAAGTATTGGATATTAATCTATTAATATTTATTTTTATTTTATAGAAAAAATTTATACATACTATTTGGTCATAAAAAAATTGTAAATTTTAGCACATTAAACTTAGAAAGCATAAATCATCAACTTATTATTTTTTATATCAATAACTTTAACCACTAATTTTTTTTCCTCTTCTCAATTAACTCATCAATCATTAAATATTTTAATTATTAATAGATAATTACTTTATTAATTAATTCATAATTTTCCTAATCATTTATTATATATATATATATATATATGTTTTAATAATTACCCAACAAAGTTTTAGTTATTATGCTTGATTATAGTGAAAGATTGTCAATAACTATTGATGAATAATGTTACAAACCCACTAGTCATTTATGTCAACAGTTGCATATTGAAGACATGAAGTTTGGCAAACAACACAGGAGCTCACAGGTGCAGATCACCAGGAGCTCCTACAAGCAAATGCATCCGTTTGGAGTTTCTCATTAAACACCAATGATTAAATAGATACATTAGGTATAACAAATTCCTAAATGATAGGAACTGAATATCTAATAAAAAACAAAATCACAATTACGTAACCAAATGCCTAATCTCCATTAATTTCTAACAATTTATGCATTGTCTGTTAAACAACTATGTTGTTCATGACGTTTATTTTATTTAAATATTTTATATTTTAAATTAAATAACTTGAAAATATAATTATTTAAATAAATTTAGTTTTTAAAGAAATGAAATTAAAATTCTACATATTTTTTAGAAAATATTTATTTTATCTAAATATTTTATTTTATTTAAATTAAATTACTTAGAAATCAATTATTTAAGTGAATTTAGATTTTAAAGAAATAAAATTTTAATTTTATATAATTTTTATAAATTATTTTATATTTTTCGTTTTATTTAAATTAAATAAATTAGAAAAGTGATTATTTAAAAAAAAATAGATTTAAAAGAAATAAAATAAAAAATTTATATAATTTTTATAAAATATTTTATAATAATATAAATTTTATAGAGTGATAATGATAAATTTGATGGTTAATATTCATCTCTTTTAAATTTGTTTTATTAAGCCTGTGAAAAAAAGGAGTTATCTGAATTTCCAAAAGTATTAAATGAAAAAAATAATAGTTGTGAAAAGTTATAAGGAAATGGATATTGTAATTAAAAAAAAAAAAAAATTAAATAAAATGATAAATTCTTTAGATATCAAGTTTTGTTTTTGTTTTTCTTTGTTTGTTTTATTTTTTTGAGGTAGGACTACTATTATTAGTTGTTAGGTTGACTCATTATTGTTATACATGGAAAACCATAATATTTGGAATTATTTCGCTCATGGTTTGTAAGGGAGGAAGCTTGCCACATGCCTTTGGTTCTTGGACTGTTAACCTGTTTCTTTAGGTTCAAGGAAGAGGAGCTCTTAGTCTAGTAGAAGTAGTTTTAGGGAAACTGCATGCCCATCTTTATTAAAAGTAATGTTTCCATGTGTCAGTATGGGTTCTGAGATGTGAATCTTGAAATAGTTATTTTCCTATGTGTGACTCGTATTAGCTATCTGGATCCACTTCCTTAGGATCTAGATTCATCAAAGTTTATGATATGCATCTTATATATGTAACTACTTCAGTTAATAAAATAGTCTTGTTTTATGTTGTGTACACAATATATCTCTACTCTATTTTATTTTTCTAACATGGTAAAAGAGGAGGTGTTGGCTCGAATCCCTTAAGGGAGGGCTAGGAAGATCTGATGGAATCTTGAGCATTATTGTTTCTATACATATATTAGTATAAGTGTGTGAGAGTCATTTTTTGTTGTGAATTTTTTTTTTTTCAAGTGTGAGATTTTCCTATGGCTATTTAATATGTAGATATGAATTGTTTCATAGTTTTGTAAAGGGTCAATTAGGGTTCGATAAATTTATCAATGGAGGTGATTCTCTTGCTGGTTGATTCATGCATTATTTTGGAGAACAAGATCCAAAGGTCGTAGATTTAATCGCAAACACTAATATTGATATTTATTGTGTGGTGTGATTTGAGTTTTTTTCTATTTCTTTCCATTCTGGTTATAAAAATGGCTCGGTGGTTGTTAAAATAAAAGCCCCGGTGTCTGAAACATCAATTATTGTGTGCTAATAAGGTCTTTTTTTAATCAAATTTTGAGCACATTCAGGATCAAGATCTCCATCGTAACAACTTGTGGATGGTCGAAAGGGAAATATCTTATAAATGGTAGTTGGTCCATAGGAAAACTCATTACTTGATGAATCTTATCATAGAAGCCCCAACAAGCTGAGGTGTCAATATTTTTTATCATGGAACGTTCATCAACGATGGTCAAAGGAAGTTTCATTTTAAATGGAGGACAAGTGATAACTTGAAGAAGTGGTGATGAAAGAGTGGTGTTTGTGAGATCTTAGAGTGGATGTAAGAGCTGATAAAAATAGTTAGAAATTAATTATATTTATGGTTGTACTTTTTTTTCCATTATTAGCTATATTTAAGTATTAAAGGAGGGTATTGGAAGTAATTCTTCCATGTGTCATTGTGAGTCCTTAGGTGTTAATCTAGAAATAGTTTTTTTCCTATGTGTGACTTGTATTAGCTATTTAGATCCACTTTCTTAGGATCTAGATTCTTTGATGTTTGTGATCCATATCCTATATATGGAACTAGTTCGGTTAATTAAAAAATATAGCATGGTTTTTTGGTGTGTACACATTGTCTCTCTTCTCTCTTCTATTTTTCTAACATGGTACTAGAGCAGGTACTTGCTCGAATCCCTCAAGGGAGGGTCAAGAATATGTGATGGAGCTTTGAGCATTATTATTTTTGTACATATATTAGTATAGGTGTGTGAGAGTTATTTTTTGTTGTGAATTTTAATTCTTTTGCAAGTGTGAGATTTTCCTATGGCTATTTTTTGTGTAGATATGTTATCTATATAGATTTGAAAATTTTCATGGTTTTGTAAGGGGTTGATTGGGGTTCCATCAATTTATCAATGGTGGTGATTTTATTATTGGTTGATTCATGCATTATTTCAGAGATTGAGATCCAAAGGCCACATATTTGATGACACGAACTAATATTCATATTTATTGTGTGGTGTTTGTTGAAGTAGGTTTCTATTTCTTTCAATTCTGGTTAAAAAATATGTTGGTGGTTCTTTAAATGGATGCCCTGGTGTCCAAAACATCAATTATTGTGTGTTAATAAGGTCAATTTGTTTAATAAACTTTTGAACGCATTCAGTATCGAAACCTCCATTCTAACAACTGACGAATAGCCGAAAGCGAAAATTCCGATAGATGGTGGTCGGTCTATATGATGGTTCATTACTTGACGACTCTTATCGTGGAAGCCCCAACATGCTGAAGTGACAATATTTTTGATATTGCAATGTTCATCAATGATGGTTAGAGGAAGTTACATTTTAAATGGAGGTCAAGTGACAACATGAAGATGTGGTAGTGAAAGAGTGGTGTTTGCGATATTCTAGAGTTGATGTGAATGTTGATAAAAAACACTGAGACATAGATTATATTTATTTTTGTAATATGTATTTTCAATATTAGCTACATGTAAGAATTAAGGGAGGGTATTGGAAGTAGTACTTCCATGTGTCATTGTGAGTCCCGAGATGTCAATCTAGAAATAGTTGTTTTCCTATGTGTGACTTGTATTAGCTATCTAGATCCATTTTCCTAGGATCTAGATTCATCCATGTTTGTGATACATATCCTATATATTAAATTACTTCAATTAATAAAAAAAATTAGTGTGGATTTGTGTTCTGTACACACTTTCTCTCTACTCTCTTCTATTTTTCTAACATGGTCTCAGAGCAGGTACTGGCTTGAAACCCTTAATGGAGGGCCCCAAAGATGTGAGGGAGCCTTGAGAATTAATTTTTCTGTACATATATCAGTATAGGGGTGTCAGAGTCATTTTTTGTTGTGAATTTTGTTTTTTGGAAACCGTAGATCTGTTAGCTATGTAGATTTTAATTGTTTCATGGTTTTGTAAGGTGTCGATTGAGGTTCCATCAATTTATCAATGGAGGTGATTTTATTGCTAGGTTATTCATGCATTACTTCAGATATCGAGATCCAAAGGCCACATATTTGATGGAAAACAGTAATATTCATATTTATTGTGTGGTGTTAGCTAAAGTAGTTTTCTATTTCTTTCAATTCTAGTTATAAAAAGGGTTGGTGGTTCTTAAACTAAAACCCTTAGTGTCTAGAACGCCAATTCTTGTGTGTTAATAAGATCAATTTTTTTGATCAACTTTTGAACACATCCAGTATCGAGAGCTCCATCCTAACAATGGATGGAGGTGAAAGTGAAATATCCGATAGATGGTGGTTGGTCCATATGATGGTTCATTACTTGACGACTCTTATCTCGGAAGCCTCAATGAGATGAGGTGTAATTATTGTTGATCTTGAAATGTTCATCAATGATGGTGAGAGGAAGTTACATTTTAAATGGAGGTCAAGTGAAAACTTGAAGATGTGGTGGTGAAAGAGTGTTGTTTGCGAGATTCAAGAGTGGATGTGAGTGTTGATAAAAACCCGTGAGACATATATTATATTTATTCTTGTAATATGTGATTTCAATATTAGCTACATGTGAGCGTTAAGGGAGGGTATGATGCAGGAGCATCAAAGCTAAATTCTCATTATTCATTTGTGTGATTTAGGGAATCGAGTGTTTTAATTATTTTATTAATTATTTTTCTCATTTTAATAAATCAAGAGAGAAAAATGTAAGTGAGGATTATTGTAAATATTCATTTAATAAATTAAGGATATGAGTGGAGTTGAATTAGGTAGATAATCTATGGATTAGGAATTCCATAAATAGGATTTAGTTGAGTCCAAAAAAGGATAAATCTAATTTATATTTTAGTTGAGATTTGTGTGGAGGAAATTATGGAGTGGAATAAATCCATATTTATGTATAAATAGGAGGATTGTGTGAGGATGAAAGACAAGTGAGGAATACAGAGAGAGAAATAAATGTTTGGAGAGCTTTTTTAAAGGGCCTAGAGCCAAGGAATTTTTGGCGAAGGAATTACTTTTGTTATTGTATATCAACATTTTTTTGTTCGTATAGCTCTCTTTGCATTATGTATATTTTAAGTTGAATCGCATGTTTTTTTTTATGAAGAATTAGATGAGATTTTTAATGCTGAAGGAAGCACACACAAGTTTTTATATGCTAGGATCTGTTTAACCCATATCCCGGCATCACTTGGTATCAGAGAAAAGGAGATGAGTTTGGGCATGAGTCTCTCCTACATTAAGGCTATTTTGTTTTTATTGCTTGTTGTGAGCGAGGAGAACAGGTCAGATTGCCTGGGAGAGGGTGATTGAAATATATTGTGCCACATTGAAGTCTAAAAATTTATATATATATTGGTTGTATATCTAAGTGTGTGATTCTAGGATAGAGGGTGTGTCCAAGAAAGGAAAAAAATAGATCACATTTCTGTGATTTGGTGTGCGACTATGAATTCTTGGAGGCCGTGTGCAAGTCTTGATCCATTGTTGTAGCAAGCGATGGTACCATGACAAAGTCACCACGAATAGCGTGGTTTATGGGATATAGATTACAAACGATATAGAGTATGTATTCAACGGGACATCAGATGCGATCGTGAGATACCCATAACATTAACATTTGGTAAGCATCTACACCATGGTTGTGTTGCGTGTATGTAACTTCATTTTCAAGTCGAAAATCCATAGTGTAGACCACGATATATGTCAAGAAACATCACTGTAGGCATTGATGGGCATTGAATCCCCGTCTTAGCATTGTTTGAATCCCATCTCAGCATTAACCATATGCATCATTTTCAAGTCCAAGACATTGTTTGAATGCCACATGTATGAAATCATAAGTTTGCCCACATTTTGTGAAGGCAACATCACAGGTATGATATCACAAATGTGAGTCCACAACATCAGTAAATTAGCATCCCTGCTTGATTTTACTTGAGTCTCTTGATTGGCAGCATCATTTGCTTAATAGTGGCGTGAAGGATTCTATGATCACCTTTATTTAATAATGGCGATGTTGATTGGTATGTTTGATAACAGTGTTGGGTTGTGTGAACCATGGGTTCAACCATATAATGCCACGTTGAACTTTTTTAAAATGGATTCCAAATGCGTAACCTCAATTTGTTATTATTGTTTTTATAACAATGATATCTTAAGGATTTTGTTGAGTTTGGAATGAAGTTTGTAGAATTAAAAAACGCTGCAATATAGATCATTGTCACATGTTTTTTTTAGTAAGAAAATTGGAGTTCCACATTAAGTGGTGAGGAAGGAATGAAGTCCATCATTGTGGAGAGTAAATTTGGGTCTTAGTACAATTGAACAATTTTGCTATATAAATTTTAAAGTGGAAATTTTCTTTTTTACATCAATTTTTGGAAGCTAGTCATATCAATGCACTTAAAAAGGCATGTGTGGGCTTGTGAAAGAGGTGTGGTTCCAACAAAATATTCAAGGTATGGATCCAATGTTTCCATAGTACCACCTTCTAGTGTAAGAAAATGTCACTAGGATTGATAGAGGTAAAATTTTTGCAAATATTTCATGTACATTTTTTGGAGAATATAATCTTTGAAGGATATTCCGTTACATTAAGGTTTCATGTTTACAAAGCCAAGAAATTGAAATTGAAAATAAAACCGAGAGATTGAGATGAGGGAAATTGGCTTAACCTGAGGGGAGATTGTGCGTACCTTGAAGGTTTACAAACATTATTTGCTGGGAAAGAATTATGTTGCAAAGTTGTTGGGAAACGTTTTATTTGCTAGGGAGAAAATGGACCTTGCACATTCAAAGTAAAGTAAATCAGGAATTCAAATGAAGAGTCTAAATTATTTTGAATTATATATATTATAATTTCTTGATACATTCAATACTAAAGTGTGCATTGTTTGATTGCATGGAATTTTGGTGTGGAGATAAAGTCTATAGAGGCTTGAATGTATTCTTAAAAGAATACGTGAGAGAAGGGTTGGATCATTTCAACCAAGAAGATTCAAGTTATGTGCTCATTGAATGAATAAATATTCATTGAGTTGAGGTATTTTAAAATTTGAATGATCAAATTTCCTTGCCATACTCGAGAAGTTGATCTTTTGTAAATGTTATGAAAGAGTGAAAATGTTGCGGAGGTATAAATGAATGGAAAATGAATGGAAAATGCACTATCCTGGGTGATATAAAAATAAGTATGCATTTTTTATGTGAGAGGGTTTATTATGCACAATATGGGTTCTTCGCAGTTTTGGTTAAGTAATTTTGGACCAAAGCTTATAGTTGGAATGGGAGAATTCTTTTGATTTGTGTTTAATATTGAAAACACAATTGCTTGATGTTGTAGAATCTTTGTTTTTACCATCATGTGGCGGCAACTAAGGAGGGGTTATTTAGGATGGACACAATGTACGAGTTGTAGATTATTCATCAAAGAGGTTGAAATATGAATAGCTTGTTCTCTGTACACAGGTGAAGAGATGTAAATTGATGTTATATGGTGCATTAAAGTGCAGGAAAATGTTTGCACTAAAATGAAAATCTTATGGTATGAAAGGCATTTGAGTATTTACAGTGACAATGATGGCATAGAAGAGTGGAATCCAGAGAGTTGAAATTGCAAAGAGAAGGTTTATTAATAACCTTAACAGGAGCATATGGGGCAGAAACATAATGGAAATGCTGAAAAGATATTCCAAGGAGGTAAACAAATGTATCTGTTTAATGAAATTGCTAACGGAGTTTTACAATGTGATGAAAGAGAAACCAGAACAACTCAGGAAGATTTCCAGAAGAAGAATGAAGCTGGGAGTGAAGGTTGTGATAAAATGCTGGAAAGATTTGACATGGAAATCGAGTTCCTAGAAAGATGGCTTAAGGAACCTAAGGGAGAAATGAAGCTTGTAGAATCTGATCCAGAAGAGATTACAGTTACTATGTGTGACAGGGATGAAATTTTTTTAACATTTATAGAGCTTAATGAATGTTATAACTTTTCAGGTAATTATGTGACTATAGGTACAAAAAATGAGATTAATAGATATGATGTCGAAATCTAAGAAATTGAGTAGAAATTATTTGGAGTTGAGATGAAAGATCAGGGGCAGCAAGAAAATTATGTCCATAGAGACATAAACGAGACAGAAATATTGATCCAATAGGGTAAATATGAAAACAACATGTAGTTCAAAACAAGATCTACTAAAATCTAGAAAGTCGATGATGGGAGATTGGTGCTTGAAGAATCAAAAGAAACTGAAAGGTCTTGTATTTTTTAAACTAACAGTTTGTTGATGAATGCAGGTACAACACCAGATGAGGAAATTGTTTCTATAAAAGCAATCAAAGAATATAGTTGTAATCAAGAATGAGTTCTTGATTATTCTTCATTGCAGAAAGTTGAATGTTCAACACAGTTGAAGATGAAAGCATCAAACAAAGAGGAGTTACTATGAAGAACTAGCGAAAGAAAGCATTTGAAAGGTCGATGGAATCCGATTGATATAGTTAGTGATGAGTTACCAAATATAGTTGATACTTTGAAGGACCAGCAGCAGAACGGAGTTTGGAATCCTGGAGGGAGCAAGTCATCATGAGTTGTGGCTGTCACATTATTATAGAAAAGCGACAGACCTCATAGAAAAGAATCTATGGAAACTTCTCTACTTGGGGAGTCTGATGTAGAAGCATCAAAGCTAAATTCTCATTATTCATTTGTGTGATTTAGGGGGTGAGGTGTTTTAATTATTTTATTAATTATTTTTCTCATTTTAATAAATTAAGAGAGAAAATTGTAAGTGAGGATTATTGTAAATATTGTTTTCATAAACTAAGGATATGAGTGGAGTTGAATTAGGTAGATAATCTAGGGATTAGGAATTCCATAAACGAGACTTAGTTGCGTCCAAAAAAAGTTAAATCTAATTTAGATTTTAGTTGAGATTTGTGTGGAGGAAATTATGGAGGAAATTCATATTTATGTATAAATAGGAGGATTGTGTGAGGATGAAAGACAATTGAGGAATATAGAGAGAGAAAGAAATGGTTTGAGAGCTTTTGTAAAGGGCCAAGAGCTGAAATGCCATCCACGGTAATATTTGGCCAAGGAATTTCTTGTGTTATTGTATATCAACATTTTTTTGTTTCTATAGCTCTCTTTCCATTATGTATATTTGAAGTTGTATCAAATGTTCTTTTTATGAAGAATTAGATGAGATTTTTAATGCTGAGGGAAGCACAGACAATTTTTTATATTCTAGGATCTATTTAACCCAGTATCCTTGAATCAGTATTGGAAGTAATTCTTCCATGTGTCATTGTGAGTCCTGAGGTGTCGATCTAGAAATAGTTGTTTTACTATGTATGACTTGTATTAGCTATCTAGAACCACTTTCTTAAGAGCTATATTCGTTGAATTTTGTGATACATATCCTATATATGTAACTACTTCAATTAATAAAATAATATAGTGTGGTTTTGTGTTGTGTACACAATATATCTCTGCTATTTTATATTTTTCTAACATGGTCTGAGAGTGGGTATTGGCTTGAATTCCTTAAGGGAGGGCTAGGAAGATGTGTGGGAGCATTGAGCATTATTGTTTATGTACATATATTAGTATAGGTGTGTAAGGGTCATTTTTTGTTGTGATTTTTTTTTTTGCAAGTGTGATATTTTCCCATGGATATTTCTTCTGTAGATCTGTTAGCTATGTCAATTTGAATTTTTTCATGGTTTTGTAAGGGGTCGATTGGGGTTTCACCAATTTGTCATGGGAGGTAATTTTCTTGCTGGTTGATTCATGCATTAATTCAAAGATCGAGATCCAAAGGTCACAGATCTAAAGGAAAAGACTAATTTTCATATTTATTCTATGGTGTGAGTGGAAGTACTTTTCTATATATTTCAATTTTGGTTATAAAAATGGTTGGTGGCTCTTAAACTGGAAGCCCCAACGTCTGAAACATCAATTCTTCTTTGTTAATAAGGTCAATTTTTTTGATCAATTTTTGAACACATTCAGTATTGAGACTTGCATCAAAGAAACTAATAGATAGATGAAAATGAAATATCCAATAGATGGTGGTTGGTGAATACGATGGTTCATTACTTGATGACTCTTATGGCAGAAGCCCCAACAAGATGAAGGGTAAATATTGTTGATGTTGCATTATTCATCAACGATGGTGAGAGGCGGTTACATTTTAAATGGAACTCAAGTGACAACTTGAAGATGTGGTGGTGAAAGAGTAGTGTTTACGAGATTCTAGAGTGGATGTGACTGTTGATAAAGACTAGTGAGACATAGATTATCTTTATTGTTGTAATATGTGTTTTCAATATTAACTATATGTAAGGATTAATGGAGGGTATTGGAAGTAATGCTTCCATGTGTCATTGTGAGACTCAAGGTGTCAATCTACAAATAGTTGTTTTCCTATGTGTGACTTTTATTAGCTATTTAGAGCCACTTTCTTAGGATCTAGATTTGTCAAAGTTTGTGATCCATATCCTATATATGTAACTACTTCAATTAATGAAAAAATACATTATAGTTTTGTGTCGTGTACCTCTCTCTGCTCTTATTTTTCTAATATTCTTTAGATGTATAGTTATCTCATGTTTATAATATTTATTATAGTGTGGCAATTTAATAGAGTTTAGGTAGTTGAGAGAAATGTTGTTCTCCTTCACATCGAAATCTAATTCTTACAAATATAATTCCTACCTATGACATGGTGAGCATGCTGAGCTCTTAATGAGTATATAATGAATTTGAATCTTATTATCTCAAAATCCAAAAAAAAAACATAGGTTAGAAATATTGTTTTATTCAAATATACTTAAAAACAGAAAAGAATTAAGGTGAATGGTCAAAAGACATCGAAAGGAAGTGGTCCAATTGTTTCCTCTCACGAGTTAATCATTTTATTAATTATTTCAAGGTGATACATAATTATAAATATGATATGGTTAGTTAAGTTTTATAGGATGTAAACAGGGATACATAATAACATACTTGACCAACTCTAATGGAACATGGAGGGATGTCTTCGTATTGCAGCCATGACTCCAGGATATCCAAGGATATATAAATTTGAATGTTATTATCTAAAAATCCAAAAAATAACATAGGCTATAAATATTGTTTTTAGTCATATATACTTAAAAAGAAAATAATTAAAGTGCATGGTCAAAAGACATGGGAAGGAAGTGGTCCAATTGTTTCCTCTCACGAGTTAATCACTTGGATGTAAATAGGGATATATAGTAACAATTTTGAGCAACTCTAATAGAACATGGAGGGACATTTTCATATTGTTGCAGCCATGAATCCAAGATATCGAAGGATTCAAATATGATTTGGGAATGTGCAGCTGCCATAAAAACAAAGCACAAAATCACACAGAGGGATGATTTTAGCAGGCTTTTTCAATTCTCTCTGAGTGCATTGTAATCTGCAAGACCCAATAAATATGCAGCCTTCATTGGATCGAAAGAACATAACTCCTCCTTAGCTCTCTCCAACAATTCAACAATAAGCTCCTTTGTTTTCTCCAAACCCATTAGTTTGGGATAAGTAGCTTTATCACTAACCAAATCCTTTCCAGTAGTCTTCCCAATTTCTTCAAACAATTTTGTGACATCGAGTATGTCATCAACGATCTGAAACAGAAGCCCCACGCAACAGGTAAACCTTCAAATTCTCTCAATTTCATCTTCTGAAGCACCACCAATGATTGCCCCACTAACTATCGAGCACTCCAAGAGCACTATGGTCTTTTGAATATGAATCCATTCCAAAGTCTCAAGCTAAATAGAAGCATCCCGAATGCTCACAACATCTACAATCTGGCCACCCACAATCCCTTGAGAACCGATTTCTCTACCCAATTCAGACACCACCCTCAAAATACGATCACTCCCCACTGTTTTGCTTGTGGAGACTGCAATGTGCTCAAAATCAAGTGAATGAAATGCATCCCTTGCAAGAAGAGCGGTGTCTTCCCCGAAGACCACATGGTTTGTAGGTTTACCTCTACGCAAATCATCATTTTCCATGTAAGGAAAGTCATCATGGATCAAAGACATAGTGTGGATCATCTCCATTGCACACACAGTTGGCATGATGAGCTCCTGGGTCCCTCCAAGTAGCTCACATGTTGCGATGCACAAAACGGGACGAACACGTTTACCTCCTGCAAGAATAGAATACCTCATGGATTCATGTATTTTCTTGGGATGAGTGAGTGGGACAGCATTATTCAATGTATCATTCATTGCCAGTGCCTTGGAAAGCATGTACTCCTTGAAATCAAATTAAATGACCTTCTCAGCTTCATCAGCCACATTACCCAAATGTACAACTATATTTGAGGATCTAGCGGACGATCTAATGATTGAAACTCCACGAGTAGGAAGGGAAACTCCCTTTCGACTACGTTCCTGAGAGAAAATATTATAAAAATGAAGGCCATGGCATCTAACTACCATACCACTACAAGCCATGATGTTGTTATATTTATGCTATTATTAATTACGACAGTCTCCTGTTGAAAATATTAAAGTCACCTATGTACCCTGTGCAGGTAGAAACAGAGTACAACAGGGGCAGCAGTAGAAGGTTGAGTGTACACTTCTGTGCATTTAACAGAGACAGAGAAAAATAGTAAGGATGAATTTAATGTTTGATGGGCGTAGCTGCATTTGCAGAAGAAATGAAGACTTTCGTGGTTCAAAACCACGCAACCGTAGAGTTTTATTAAAGATCGGTCTTTTCGGGATTTTAAGCCCTCAACAACCAAACAGGAAGAGTTTCGTTTAAACGCACCAAGTCCTTTTAAGTTTTGAATTGGGCCATCTCATCTTTGGTCCCCACCAGAAATTTCTATGTCACAATCACAAATTGCAACAGTAGAGTGTTTAAGTGTCTTGTTGATACGAAGAAGTTCCAATGCGATGCGATGTGGTCCCACCACAATCACAACCGCACATCGCATAGGAACGATCTGTGTTCCACCATCCAAAATGTGTTATCGCAAATTGAAAGTTTGCGATGCAATGTGGTCCTGCCACAATCACATATCGCAATCGCATTCACCAAAATCCATCGAACATATGTTATGTTTCATTGAAAGTTTGCGATGAGATTATCGCAATCACACATCACAAATCTCATATCACCATCCGCCCAGACCGCAGGGTCATTGTAATATTTGCGATGTGATTGTCGCAATCGCAATCACAACATCCAAAATATGATTTCCGATTATGTTTTCATTGCGATGCGATGCAATGATGCAATGTGGTCCTACCACAATCACTCATCGTGCCATCGCACATCACTAATTGCAATCGCAATGTCCAAAGTCTGCTACACCACTTATCCGCCGATTGCTGATGTCACTAATTGTACATCGCAACATCACAAATATGTTTATTCAACCATTCCGCTGATCGCCGATTGCGATGTGGGCTCCACTCGTATATCGCGCCAAAGAAATTTTAGGTTAAATTTCATGTTGTGTCAATGTATTTTCATTATAATTTTTTTTATGTTTTATGTTTCACCGCGCCATATAAAAGAGTGAAAAAGCCCGTAGGCTTATTGTATTGCATTGCATCGTTGTATTATTGTATTTTTGTGTTGTATCGTTGTGTAAGCCCGCAGGCAGAGGAAAACACAGTGAACCATAACAGAGCACTGTTTTGTGTGTTTTGAGAGACATACAGAGAATTTTTGTGAGCACTGTGTCTGTAGCAGTCAAGAATTTTTGTAATCCCACTTTAGTGGAAGAAGAAAGTTGTAATAGCTTTTGTTTGTTAATGAAATAGAAAAGTTTTTTTCTAAAATCTCTATCCAGTTATTCTCTCTATTAGAAGGAGAGTATTATTCTCTCAGTTATTTGTTATGGAATTATCAGAAATTCCAACATGGTATCAGAGCTTATCCAGGCTCTTTGAAGGTTTCAAATAAGCTGAAGGAAGAAGAATATTTGTTGCAACAATTCTCCAGCAGCGTGAAGGTTCAGCAGAAGTTAAAGTCTAGGTATTTCTCAAAAAAAACAGAGTTGTTGTTTTGTTTAAAAGAGAAGTCCTCAGAGACAGAGTCTGTCTTTTAAAAACACTACAAGAAAAAAGCACATTGGTGAGGGGCGAAAATGGTCACCATAAGCTGATTGGTGAGGGTCAAAAGAGCCTTCGTCACCAAAAACTAAATGTCACCAAAGGTGGTGTTGCCCAAAGTATAGGTGTTGTGGTGACATTCAAGGTCCGTCACCAATAATGATTTATAGTGACGAATAGTGATCGTCACCATTTCATATGAGCAATGGTGACGGACAATAGCCTCCGTCACCAAAAAATTGAACGTCACCAAAGGTGGCGTCACTGAAAGTATAGCTATTTTTGTGAAATTCAAGGTCCCTCACCAATAATGATTTATAGTGACAGATAGTGACCGTCACCATTTCATATGGGCAATGTTGATGGACAATAGCCTCCATCACCAAAAAACTAAACATCACCAAAGGTGACGTCGCTAAAATTATGTGTTGTGGTAACATTCAAGTTCCGTCATGAATATTGATTATAATGACGGATAGTGAGTGTCACCATTTCATATCAAATGCAACGATTTTTTATGATGGACCTTTCATGGCCGTCACTATTGGTGCATATATATGGTGACGTTCGTTGACCGTCACCATAAACTCATTGGTGACATCAAGGTCCATCACGAGTAATGACTATAATGACAAACAGTGACCCTCACCATTTCATATCAACAACAACAATTTATGGTGACAGAACTTTAATGGTCGTCACTATTGATGCGTATATATGGTGGCGTTCGTTGACCGTCACCATTTCATATTTTGGTGAGGGTCGAAAAATGTCACCATAAGCTCATTGGTGATGGTCAAAAGAGCATCTGTCACCAAAAATTGATCTCCGTCATTCCCTATATATGAATATCAAGGCACGATGGAATCGAACCACCAGTCTCCTGCTTGTAAAGTAGGTGCTCTTCCATTGAGCTAGCACCCTTTATAGAATTATACTTTTGAAAAGTATATATTGAAACTTCATAGATTGTAAATTCTACAACTTTCAATAAATTAAAGTCTCGACAATATTTTACTAAACAAACAAAACACCATCGACATTGCAGGTCCCTACCTAATGGTTATGGAAGTTATGAAAATTAGGTGAAGGGAAGAATTAGATGTTTAAAAATGATACATGGACTACCACCACAAGAATCCCCCAAGAGAGATCCAGTGGGAGAATCTCTTGAATCAGATTCAATGGAAAATGAAGGACTAGATGAAAGAGAAAGGCCTAAGCAGGATGGGGAATCCACCACCTCGAGTCAAGGAATAGAAGAGGTCCTCAGAAATTCTTACAACACTTTGAAATATAGCTAAGGGTATAATATCTACTTAAGATCTACTTATGAATATTTCTTATGTAAAATAACTCAAATAGACAAGAAAATCCCCAATTATAAAGTGACTATTTGGCATTTCAATCACTAATTTCAGGGCCAAAAACCTAAATAACCTAAAACACTCAAATATCCTAAAACAACGTGTGAAATAAAGACAAAGAAAAAGAGAATATGTTCTCGAAGAATAGTACAAAAAAAAGACAAAGAGAATATGTTCTAGAACAATAATACAAAACACATCCAACATTTTGAAGTATTTGACTTGTCTTGGTGAACATGCGTCCTTAGCAAATACAATGTAGCAATACCTTCCCCACATAGAGAAGACATGTCAGAATAGTATGTTTGACAGAGACAATCATAAATATGCCACAATAGCTACTCCATTCAACACATGCACAAGCAATACAACTTAGATGTTGATGGCAAAGTATGGGATAGAAACAAATATCCTAGATGCTAGTTGTCTCACAACAATTAATTCAAATTTTACATATTGGTATGATGTTGTGGTGAAGTTCCCAATTTCTAACCAAAAGAAAAATTAATAGATCAACATAGCATACACTGCCAACATGTAACCTAGCCAATGGCTTCATCATATGCCTTATGCCAGGAATTGGATTTTGCATACTAGACCAACGATAGTTAGGTTCTAAATTTCAACCTGATTATTTCAAACAGAGTATGAGCAGCAGTAGAGAAGTCCTATAATAGAACTTCCATCACATTAAATTTATTTTGTTGTAGCATTTGTTTTAGTTTTAGGGCTCATGTTTCACTACAAGAAAAAAGGACATTGGTGAGGGGCGAAAAATGTCACCATAAGCTCATTGGTGAGGGTCAAAAGAGCCTTCGTCACCAAAAACTGAACGTCACCAAAGGTGGCATCACCGAAAGTATCGGTGTTGTGGTGACATTCAAGGTCCATCACCAATAATTATTTATAATGATGGATAGTGACTGTCACCATTTCATATGAGCAATGGTGATAGACAATAGCCTCCGTCACTAAAAGTGGCGTCGCCGAAATTATGTGTTGTGGTGACATTCAAGTTCCGTCACGAATATTGATTATAATGACAGGTAGTGACCTTCACCATTTCATATGAACAACAACGATTTTTTGTGGTGGACCTTTAATGACCGTCACTATTGGTGCATATATATGGCGACGTTCGTTGACCGTCAACATTTCATATTTGGTGAGGATCAAAAAAGGTCATGATAAGTTCATTGGTGACATAAAGGTCCATCACGAATAATGATTATAATGACAAACAGTGACCCTCACCATTTCATATCAACAACAATGATTTATGGTGATGGACCTTTCATGGTCATCACTATTGATGTGTATATATGGTGGCATTCATTGACCATCACCATTTCACATTTTGGTGAGGGTCGAAAAATTTCACCATAAGCTCATTGGTGATGGTCAAAAGAGCATCTGTCACCAAAAATTGATCGTCGCCATTCCCTATGAATATCAGGGCACGATGGAATTGAACCACCAACCTCCTGCTTGTAAAGCAGGTGCTCTTCCATTGAGCTAGTACCCTTTAAAGAATTAGACTTTTAAAAATTATATCTTAAAAATTAAAGTCTCGACAATATTTTATAAAACAAGTAAAACATCTGTGTTTCTGTTGCCATGCCTAAAAAACATGAAAATCTTTGTCGGTAGAAGAATAAGATCTGTGCCTGCTGCTCAAGAACACATTCCTTATTAAACATTCTTACTTAACAAAATATAAAGAGACAACACAACATCAGCATACACAAAATTCCCTACCGATATATAGTCATAACTGGCTAAGAAGTCTAAAAGATGTTCTTAATTAATAAAATTTGTATTTGGAAATATTGTTTCTTCAAATTTAAAAAAGACTACGTTGTATAACACTTCTATCTATTTTTCCAAGAAATTATATCATAGCATATGTCACACAAAAGTAATTATGGTACATAAAGTAAAAAGACAATTTTTCTCAAGAAAATAGATTTAGAAAAGATCTTTGAAAACTATATATTTGTCATCAAAGCTTTAATTAGTTCAACAACAAACTACTTGGAGTTTGAAAAATTAATATCATTCATAGGAAAAGAACAAGACAATGGCCAGACTCGCTATTCATACAAACATTAAAGCTAGTCACTATTTCCATTGCAGATAACTGAAATTTGGGCAATGGTCTAACATTTACAGCTGATTAGCGATGAAGACTCGTCAATACCATCAATGTGTGGTGTGACAAAGATCTTTGGACCTTGTTCGTGTACAAGGAATTGAGGATGTCCTTGAATTGAGGATTCCAACAAAAATGTGCACTCATAAGTTATCTCAGTTTTGAAATATGATGGAATTTGTGTTGGGTTGCACAACCATCAATGTGGGGTGTGACAAAGAACTCTGGACCTTGTTCGTGCATAGGGAATTGAGGATGTCCTTGGATTGAGGATTCCAACACTATGTTTTCATGCAGAGACAAAAGTTATAAGGATGAGTTTATTCCTATGACAAAGGCTCAACCTTATCCTACAACACTTGAATTAAATTTGAGGCAGCAGAACCAATATTGTATGATCCCAGATAGTTGCAAGGGAAGCATTTCAGTTTTGGAGAGATATTCATGGGCTAGAAGTCTTCATGATGGCCATTTGCAAAAATGTGCACTTAGAAGTTATCTCAATTTTGAAGTATGATAGAATTTGTGTTGGGTTTCACACCCATAAATGTGGGGCGTGAAAAAAATCTCTGGACCCTTTTCGTGCACAAGGAATTGAGGATGTCCTTGAATTGAGGATTCCATCACTATGTTTTCATGCAAAGAAAAAAGTTATAAGGATGAGTTTATTCCTATGACAAAGACTCGACCTTATCCTACAACACTTGAATTAAATTTGAGGCAACAAAACCAGTACTATATGCTCCCAGATAGTTGCAAGGGAAACATTTAAGTTTTGCAGAGATATTCATGGGCTGGAAGTCTTTATGATGGCCATTTGCAAAAATGTGCACTCAGAAGTTATCTCAGTTTTGAAGTATGATGGAATTTGTGTTGGGTTTCACACCCATCAATGTGGGGTGTGAGAAAGATCTCTGGACCCTATTCCTGCTCAGGGAATTGAGGATTTCCTTGAATAAAGACATCGATCTAGGATATGAACAGTGGACCTGCAACATACCGACTGTGAGGATGAAGGCATGGAGGAGAATGTCACTATGCAGTAGAAATTCTGGATTGTGTATATAATAAATGCACCGAGGACAGTGCATAAATAAGGGGGGGAGGATGTAACATCCCCTATTCAACCCCTATGTTGTATTCACCATGTACATGTGAGATTATTAGGTTGGTGAGCTGGGACATAATTAATTAGGCTGGTGAGTCGAGAGTTGCTTCTAGGGAAATATGCCCATGTGTATGTGTATTTAAGTATTGGGGCCGATGTGTGTATGTGCTTTTTATGCTATGAGACTAGAAAGCTTGATATGGTAAATAAGTTTACTTTATGCATATTAATAAATACATAATGGCTATAAGCGGACCTAGACAAAAGAGTATGTGGGACTGATGACCACGACTAGTAAAGGTGTCTTAATGAAAAAGTAATGTTATAATATAATATTATATTATAATATTAAATAAAGGAGAGATATGTTTATAAAAGGGGGCAGATGGTAACCTAGTCAGGCAGGCAGGTGGACTATTCAGTGATTCATGGTTATGGCAACCAGTCAGTGAACCCTATACTTGGGTTCTAGACTGACTGGGGATTATTTTTGGTGAGTCCCATGCTTGAAATCTGGAATCGACAACAATTCTAGCAATCGGTTGGTGAACCATGGAAGGTGGGCACTGCAGAGGGATTTTCCATCTCGGAGAAGGGTGTGCCACTTGGTTTTTCGACAAAACGACGAATTGAATTGGTTATGGCCTGGAGGGTGTCTGGAGCCCTAGAGCATCACAGTTGTTGGGTTGGCACCTTGGTTGTTATGGTAGCCTGCAGCCTCAATGTAATGAATGACCACAACTGAAAACACTACTTGCTACAACATCATTAGAAAAAATAAGCTCTAGGAATTTTCCAAAGGATAAACCCCATGCAGCATCAGATAGGCAAGGTGGGGTTTATCAGGTTGCTTCGGCAAACAGATTTGAAGGGAGGGACTCAGAACAGAGTTTTTGATAGCACAACAACACTCAAAACTCTTATTTTCTCTATTTCTTACTCTCCTATATTCTTATGATGGAATCTCATTCATCGCCTTGGGGAAGGTATGATCATAGAAATCATGGTGGAAGAAGTGGTGAAGGGAGAGGAGATGGTGAAAAAAATAATAGAAATTTCCCATTGATTCCCTCTAAGGAAGTGTGTCAAAGAAAGATAGAGAAAAAGGAAAAAAAATAAGGTGGAAGCTACTTATGGACTTGCATTAAGTGCAAGGAAAATTTTGGATTCATACCTAAGGGGTAAAGCGCTTTTGCTTTGGATTCCTAGCAATGGGGTTGAGTTTTGTAATCTATCACCCCAAAGATTGAGGCCCAATATCAAAATAAGCATGACAACGCCTTAGCCAGGGAAGAAAGGAGGGGCAGCAAGCATGTTCTCATAGGTTAAAGAAAGGAGCAGCAAGTTCCCTCAACAGTTGAGGAAGCCTGGAAGAGATTAAACTCCAAACTCTTGGAAAGAATGTTTGATTGTGGCAGGAGGGAAGAAATAGATAGTGGAGTTTCCCCTGCCATACATGCATGTGGCATTCCCTTATAGAGTATTATGTCTCTATATTGGCAAGTCATGTTTAAAGTAGTGAATGAAGCACCCACGGGTTACAAGAGACAAAAATTCAAAAGTAAGCACCACCATTCTACAAAAGGAGAAGTTGTTGTGGACTAATACAACAAACTAGTCATCAATAAATTTGACAGTATGTCACCTTGAAGCCCATACTTCTTGAGAGCAATAAATGCTTCAAATGAGGAGAAGATCATTGAATGAATGGCTGAGACTTACAAAAGTAATTGAGATTTCAAATCATGGCTACAATATATAAATATGGATACTGATGCTATACAACAAAAATGTGCACCTAAAAAAAATCCCACATTACAGGTTCATCCATTCAATGAAGAGAAACAAATTTGCGTCAACCAAGGCAGGCGATCCTGTTTACAATCAGTCAAATCTTCACCTGATATCTCAATATAGAGACAGGGCTTCAAAGTAGCCTTCAGACTCAGCTGCGAGCTTCTTGCTTGAAGGGCCATTTTCCGGATCTGGTTGCACAAAACTTAATAATAGTCTGAAAATGTTACAGATATCCATGCATAAGAAATTAAACATATTTTCTTACATCATAACCTTTAAACCAAAATAACCATCATAAACAAGAAAATGCAGATAGTTAAAGTATTGGCATACCAAAGCTTCTGCTTTGTCCGATTCAGATTTCAACTCTGTAATTTTCTGTTTCTTTCACTCTGCAATGCCAAGTCCCAGCATGTAAGTGAGCAAACTGATTTTGAATATACTATCAAACAATTCAAAACAGTGTCGATGAAAAATATTTCCAAAGACTCAACTGGGTGATCTAGTTTGGCCTTTCATTGCTAAAAATCTGTATTATAAGTTTTATAATGTTTGAATCTACACTACCAACCTTTATATACAATAAGATTCGATCCATGACTGCAGCGGTTGGACAAGGTTGGTTCAACTTCAAATAATATTCAAAATTAAGTTTATTGATATGTAAGCCAGACAATGATGTCAAAGTGATATTTTTACATAATGAGGACATGAAAAAATAATCTAATATTATGTAAGTTATGCAACCTTGTGAGAACAATCACAACCAAATTGAACAAGTAGAAGAAAAAAATCAATTTCATCAAAAATTTCCCCAATTTTTCCAGCAAAACAAGGCCACAAATATTCTAGTCTGCTTGCAAAGATTGATGTGCAAGAATTAGCAAAACAAATTATTTGACATCTCTTATGAAAACTCAAACTTCAAGCAGTTGCATAAGTTGTTGCATGAAAATTATTTAGTAAACTTTTGGTCCCATATTTCCATTAGAAGTATTTATAATCATTTGACTAGACAATGTTGTGGAATATTTATAACATTCTTGGCCCTATAGCTTCCATAAACAACTAACTGTCATTTATTCTGTGGCATCACTGAAAATGACATAAAAGAAGCCTATAATAACTAATAGTAAAAAGGTCTGCAAGCTCCTTGTTTGTGAGTGAAAATAGCACCAAAGCAATTTCAGAATAGAAAAAATCCTTATTAGGGCCATTTTGGATAGGATATTTGATTAAGCTACGTTATGAATGGATTCTTAACCATAACACAGATTTACTGTTGGGTAAGACATTTCACAACCAAGGTGGGGGATGGCAACAAAATCTACACTGAACCCCATGTAGAGAATAATCATCACAAAGGAGGTGACTAAATTGACAAAGATATGGCATTTGCAACTTGCCAAATAAATGTTGCCACACTATAGGGAGATGAACTTGGAGAAAAGGATCAGGAGGCTCTACTCCAAGATTTGCTGCCAACTAATATTTTCACCATCTTCACTATGGGAGAGAATACAGGGTAATTGGTGTTCACTTTATAGAGGAGGCGATGCACACAACAGAAGAGACAAAACAAAGGGATCATGGACCCTTGAAGAGTTCAAAAACAAGGAAAAACAGAAGGGGAAGAAAAAACCTAAGTGCGTTAAACAAAGAGCGAGATGCAACTAGAGCTAGAGGAGATATTGGTGGTGAAAACAGTGATGAAATACTAAAAAAAGAGAGCATTTATGGGAAAGCTCAACAACAGACAAATGGCAATGAAAGCACTCCAAGGATGGGTCTCAACTCTCGACCACCAAGGGAAAAAGGCCTTGGATACACACCCAAGCTCCATCTAAGATCAAGAGGTTTTCCAACATTCCCTTTTAAAAGAAAGAAAGATAAAGACATAATTCACAAGGGAGGACCTTTGATCATGTTGCTTGTTTGTATATTAGAGATTGGAAGCCTAGTTTTGACCTTGTCTAAGAACAAATCTTCAAGCTGGTAATATAGATAAAACTCCCACACCTGCTTGAATATTGGAGTCTGGAGATACTGAAGAGAATTGGAAACAAGTTAGAGACCTTCCTCAAAATTGACAAGAAGACATTAGTAATGGGAAAAACCACAGTAGCCAAGATCTACGTAGAGGCCAATTTAAATGAGAGGCTCCTAGAGGGCATTACATTAAATCTGGGCTCCAAAAAGGCTCCCACTAGTAGATGCTAGACTACATCAACTTCTCGAGGTTGCATGTGCAGAGAACATGGGAATCTCCCATATACATGGCCCCACGCACTGGTCATAAGGAAAAGGGAGGAGGAATATGCTAGAAAGGAAAAGAAAGAGCCAAGTAAGTGATACAACCCCTTTATCTCTTTTGAATCTCCCTCCATATCTCCTAGCCCTAGTAAAATGGTCCTAGATCTTGATGCTGAAAGGGACAAAGAAAAGGCCCAATGCAAGCCTCAAGCTACAACGTTGGTTGTATAAAGGATCCAATAAAGGCTTTGGAATAATTAGTAGATACTAGAGAGACTATAAAAAGATTTAGAGTGTACAAAGAAGCTAAGGGAAAGACTAGAAAACTCTTTAGCTCAAAAATCTAACTAGGAAATCTCTCACTACACTTCAAATGCGAACAAAGGCCCTGGAAATCTCCCCCAGATTTCAATGAAAAAGCCTTAGGTTCATATAGAAGGAGAGATCCTTGTAATAGAGGCCAAAAGGAAGTAGAGCTAGGTGGACCTCACCCCTCCTGAGTAATTTAAACCCTCCTTATGGCAAACCCATTCAAGCCACAACTGCCTCACTAGATCCAAAAAATAAAAAGTGGCAAGGGGTCATCCCAGGTTAAAGAAACTATGCTAGGAGAGGAATTACCACAAGACAGAGGTAGGAAACCTATAGGGAGGAAATAAAAGACTGCACAAGCAAAATATGAGGTACAATAAAGCATACAACTTACTATTTTGGGGGCACTTACAGCAAGAGAAACTCCCCAAGCTCCATCCCAATGATATTATTCTTCACCAATAACAAGGGCATGGGTACTACCTGTAAGAACCCATTGGGCACTACCTGTAAGAACATTCCTTGAGAAGGATAATATATGTACATAAACCATCAATAATTTTTATTGAAGAAACAAGATCATGAGAAAGATAGAAAGTTATCTTAAAAAATAATTTTTCAGAATGTCAGGTTTGAATTCACTAGCACCCAAGGACAATTGGGTGGACCAATGATCAGTTGGAGACAAGAATTTCAGAAGGTAAGCAACCTCAAATCAGATAACACCATGCTAGCTATAGCATTCTCAAAAGAATTCAAAAAACGTTTATATTTTCTAAATATATATGGACTATTGGAGAAAACGATGACAGTTTTGGTAGGATATCAAAGATAGAATCTTGTTAGACAGTATTTGGTGGATATTGAATCTGATTCTAAATAACAGAGAAAAATGAGGCTTAAAGGCATGAAATTATCCTGCCTATATTTTCAAACACTGCCTGAAGATTCTGTTTTATGTGATGAATCCATTGGCCTTCCCCCCCACATGGACACACTAAACATCTGGGAAAGAATACATAGGGGAAAGAATGGGAAGATTCCTGGTGAATAATGCTCTTCTCAACTAGGTGGGAGAGTCCCTCCACCATGGCTGTGGGGCCTCAGACCAGTCCATAATTATTCTAGAGGTGGTAAACAAGAATAGGAAGACTACATCACACCTCAAATTTAACACAATCTGGCTCAAATTCCTTGAACAAAGATCTCATCAGAAGAATTTGTGTCCCCTTCGATACGGAGGATGGACACCCCATGGAAATTTTGAAAGGTACCTAAGATCAACAAATATAATATGGGAATGTGTATGCAGTACGTTTTGAAAGATATATGATCAACTGAGGACAGTGAAAGGAAAGACAGAGCGTATACAAGTGGAGGCAAAGGATGGGGATTTTCTTCCACAGTAGAATGAGAATCTAAAAGAAATGTAAGCTAGAAGGAATTATCTTCTATCCTGGGAAGAGGCTAAATGGAGAATGAAGAGCATGGCAGTTTGGTTAAAGGCAGAGAGGAGATAGGCAAAACCAAACCAAACCAAACCAAGGAGAGCATACAATTACATTTGAAGAAATCTAACAATAGAAGGGAACTTTGTGAAACATTTGAAGACATTAGCAACTCTGCACCCTCATACATGCAAAAGATATAGACCCAACCTCCCAAGGAAACAATTCATGATAGGATATTAATGGCCATGGTCTTCTCTAGATGAGTACAAGGATATGAACAAAGAAATGTATAGACCAATACACAAGAAAAAATAACACAAATTGTCAAGGACCTACAGAATGAGAAGAGGTTAGAACCAGATGTGTTACCAGTGAGATTCTTTAGAGGGTTTTGGGAGCTTTTTATGAAAATACGTCATTGAAGTCATAGAGGAATCAAGAATAAATAGGAGGATCTTTCAAGCTTTCAGATCAACATTCATAGTTACAGTTCCCAAGGAAAATAACCTGACTCACTTTAGCCAATACAGGTCAAGTTCTCTATGCACTTGCATATATAAAACAATTGCAAGAACCATTTCTTCAAGACTGAAGCCAATTCTGTCCAAAGCAATCTCACAGGAACAAATTGGGTTCCTCGAAGATCAAAACATCCAGGATGCAATAGAAACAGTGCAAGGGGCATTGCACATTATCAAGGCGGGGCCCAGGCTCAAGAAAATAGATCCCACCAAAGTATTCGATCAAAGAAGTTGGATGTATCTATTTATAATCCTCATGCAAGTACAATTCTCTCATTCACTCATTGTTTGGATGGAAGCATGTTTCAATTCAATTGTGTATGTGGCTTTAATCAATGGAATAGCCATCGATTTCATTCACCCTTCAAGAGGTCTAAGGCAGACCTTAACCCTCTTGCCCCCTTTGGTGCTTTTAGTAGTAGAAGGGCTCAATATGTTAATCAAGCAAAGGTTAAGAGGGGAAGACAGAAAAGGAGTGAAGGTTGCCAAAGGAAAAATCATCACCCACCTAATGTTTGTGGATGACCTCCTTTCATCTGGGAATGTCACAGTGGCAGAGGAAAAAAACCATGGAGGTGTCCTTAACTTATTTTGGGGCACAACAGGAATGGAGATAAACCTTAGAAATTCCTCCATCAGATTCATTCATTTCAGTCAATCCCAAAGGAAAATGATCCTTGGTTTCCTCCCTTTCACTGTGCAGAACTTTGAGCACAAATTCTCCTTGGATTTTCATTTTAAGCCAGACAATTACAGGTACAGGGCCTGGACGTGGTTAATATACAAAATTAGGGGTAGTATAGTGCACTGGAATCATAGATGGATCTCAATGGGTCATAGGATAGTGTTCATCAGAAGTGTCTTAAACTCAATTCCAGTGGTATTGGATTTAGTTAGGCAACATCCCCAAAAAAATCCTAAGAGACACAAGGTAAATCATCTTCAGGTATATGCAAGGAGTAAAGGGCATGGAAGAATACCTCTTATTAGCTGGGAGGCTGCTTCAAATCCAAAGGATCTAGGGAGATGGATAATAAAACATGTTTTGCATTTCTCCAAAGCCTTAACCGCTAACAGGGGTGGGAAATTACTCATGAACAAAGGGATTTGGCAGAATATTTTATTTCATAAGTATACCTCCTCGAAATCAATAAAGGAATGGGTTAAGGCCACCCAACACGCAAGTCAGAAGAGGATTAAATTTCTGAAAGAATTTGATTGAAGCTTCAACATCATCAGCTCCTAACCTTGTTCGAAGGTTGGGAATTGGTTGGCAAATAGGTACCTTACAAATTCTCTAATCTCTCTGATCTCTCTTTCTCTCTTTCCAGTTTCTTCACAAATTCCTCTCGTTATTTTATTGTAGCTTTAGCAGCTTCAACAGTTGCTGCCTCTACAGCCATTTGTTCCTCCCTCTCCACTTCGGCATCCTCTGAATCAAATCCTAAAGCTGAATTTGTGTTTGTGTCTGACCTTTATCACTTACTGTTGAACTACCATGGACATCATATAATTCAACTTTGGCTCTTTCTTGGCCTTCCTTGGTGCATCTTTTCATGTCCACAACCTACAACTCTGAAACATCTACAGCAAATATGCTTCTTTCTTTACCATGTATGCTGTCCCATGGTATGTAAGTGATTTCTTTCTTAATTTTCTCAAGAGATGTACTGTAAGAGTCTTCCCCTTTCCTGCTGACTGTCACAATTTTCTGAGTTAACAATAATCATTTGAAGTTCTTGCTTCATTGTCCTCAATTTTGACCATGGCAACCATCTTCTTTTAAATTCACTGATATTGTATCTCTAGCTTTAACTTGAGACTCAAATGTGAATTCGTGAGAAGTTTCTAGTTGGGCTCTTATTGAGCTGTCTTCCTTTACATGTGAAGGAGAAATACTACTGACAGAAATAATCAAACCTTCATCATGCCAGTCAACACTTTCATTTGCGGGAAGCCCTTTGTAACCATTTATGTCTGTGTTCTATACCCCATCTTGAGCCTTTGTTAAACCTTCTGATATAGATGGATCAGATCCGCTCCCCTAAGTGGAAGAGTTACTTACTAGAAACGATTTCTGGTTCGTTGGTACACTTAATGATACTTAAAGATTCACCTCTTGTAGCAGGTGTCTCATTCTGGATTATGTATCCATCTCCTTTGCATCTAGAATCAGTCTCTGAGTTATTATCGTGTCTCACAAATTTCAAAATTGTCTTATGGGGATCAGGATTTTGATGAGTATTAATCCAATTTAATAAAGGATAATGAAATATCCCCAGAAAAGCAAACGCCAAGAGAAATATCAGAAGATGCAATTGCTCCATCTTTACTGACAACTGGAGCTACAAAACCTGTGGCTGATGCCACAAGTGTTGATACATGCACGGGGACTCCAATATCTCAGGGTGATTCAATGCAACAAGCACTGATAAATTGTAAGGCAATGGCAAATGTATTCCGCTACAGTTTATGTCATCTTTAATCAGTCTTACGGTGTACTGCCCTACGGCCCTGAACTTTTGTGAGAGGAGTGAAGTACATGATGCTTTAGATAAATTTATTCAGCACAGAACAACAGTAAGTGGAGATTCCAACATTACCAGAGATAAGTCTGAAAAACCTCAACCTCTTGTTCTTTATATCCTTGTCTCTGCATTGCCAAAAAGAATGCCAGAATTGTCATTGACAAGTTTCAAATTATGCTTCATTATTTAGATTCTATTGCTCCTGTTGGGATTCTGCATCCTTCAGCATTCCATCTGGAACCCAAATTACAAAACATGGCTTCTAGAGTAGGGAATGATGGGACCTTTATGAATAGTCCTATCACAGATTGGGTCATTGAAGTTGAAGGAAATGATATAATTGGCAACTGTAAAGATGACAATCACTTATATACCTCACCAATGGACCCCAATATTGAGAATAAAAGGAGTTTGGTTATTTCAAAGACATAGAATGACATAATTACTATTGGTTGTTGGCTACAAGGTAGCTTCAAACCTATGCAAGTCTTAAAGAGGATCATCTTGGATGGGAGGATGTTCTGTATAATCACCTTTATCTTGCTGACATGAATCAGTTTGCATTGGCCAATGATAAGTATGTGCAATATATCATGGAAGAAAATTGCCCTTGTGGTGTTCCATCATGATCTATAGTAGAGATTCCTCTTTATGAAGGAGGGTTAGGGAATGCATTTGTTGAATTTCTTGCTGCTAAAGAGAAGACCAAAAAGGTGCTTCATGTTCAGAGTATCTCATGCTGGGCACCTAGCTGCATAAGTCCATATAGTCAGGAAAAATTGCATAGACAAATTCTTTATATGGCTGGTCAGTTGGGGCTTGACCCCCCTACAATGTTGCTTACTTCAGGAAGGGCAGGTGTACAGAGTCATTTGACCAAATATTCTAGTGCAGGTCAGCCTCTTTATTCAGATACAGTGGGTCCTATGTTCAATGGTATAATAGAAGCTCCAGGACCAATGGAAGAAATTGCAGTTGACAGTGTTGAAGCAATAAGTGAGGGAGTAGATATGAAATTGGGAAATATGTTTGATGTTTCAGAAACATAAATGTATCTCCCATCCAATCAGCCTAATATGGGACCAGACCTATGTTTCAGATATATGACATTATAAAACATTGAATCAGCAAAAAAATAATGAAATAGTAAGCCTCAGTAAAGATTCTATTGAGCATATACATAGAGGCAGTGAAGATTCTCAAATGATTGAGTTGTTGGTTGCATGTCATAAATATGAAAACAAGTATTTTCCCCACACTATGTCAACAACGACAGGTAGTCTAAAAAGCAATATAAACAATGAAATGGCTGAATGTTTTGTCAATTCATAATCTATTATTACAAATGAGCAGAGATCTTCTGAAGTGGAGCAAGATAATCCCAAGATGAACCTGATACAAGTTAGGCTATGCATATTGGTGTTCCGACAGAGGATGGTATGATAGAAGGAGATTTAAGAGCTGAGAACTCTAGGCAGTGGAGAATGAGACACTATGGCAGTGGAGCTTCCGAGGCGCCTTCCAGGCGTATCTGATGCTAATTATAGGTCTTTAATGGATGGTTGTAAAAGGTCCAAAAACTGATTGGTACTTGTTGGAGTTGTAATGGATTGTCCATTATATTTATGATGGTTAGACCAATATGACAAATAAGCCCTTGGTAAACACTCTATCTCCTGCAAGTCCATACTTCTTGAGGGCTATAACAACTTCGAGGATGGAGAAGGCAATTTATCGGGGTGCTAAAAAAATCAGAAGCAATTAAGATCATTGGTCCTTCAAATGTCCTGCAGGTGATCAAAGAAAATGCTCATGCAAGTAACAGACCATATTTTTTTGACCCTGTTTGCTTCATAGGTTAAATTTTCCTATGAAATATATTGTTGTTGAAGTTCAAGGGATAAAAATTGTATGTGAAAATGGAATAAAAATTCAAATTTTTATTGCTACCCAGCAACATGCTGAAGCAGTATACCGACAACTTGCTGATCTTCAACTCTAAAGGTTGGAGAAACCAGATTTGAATCTGACTATATCATGTTTAAACAATTAGTAGAAACAAGGACAACATTATCTTCCATGGTTCAGTCTTTAGTGGCAAACTTCAAAAGACAATTTGGATTAGAGTTACCATTCTTCATGAGGCTTTATGTGATCAAGTCGAGATTTTCTCTCCATAATGGAGCCACTTGTTGATTTTTTATTACTTTGGGATATTGATGTGACATTTTGGAGGGTGTCAACATTTTGTTGGAAAGAATTCAACATTTTCTTAAGGAGTGGGGCCCTCTTTTGTCTGGCACCCTAAGGGATGTAATCATAAAAAGATGGAACAAATGCCACTCGTCTGTATTCTTTATCCTACACCTTGAACCTGGAGTACTATAATGTACTTGGGGCTAAAAGGAGTGACCCACACAATGACAAGAGAAGTGAATGACCACAAAAAGACAAGAGAAGTGACTGATAGTCTCAGGGAAAATTTTTGTGAGATACGTCCTAATCCAATGGAATTCTCATAGCTAAAGAGCATGTTTGTTGAAACCTTCCAATAACCCCAGACTTCTACTTGGGATAGGAAGTTGTTGGAAGGTTTCAACAGTGGGATGCCCTGGATTCATGCTTGAGAAAAGAACTATGGACCTATGATAGTTTTTCTTTAGGTACTTGATCTATTTTTTCTAGCAATGTAATCCAAGAGTAATATTTTGACTACATTTAATCTCAGATACAAAGACAGATTATAAGGTTCCTCCAATTTCATACCATGAAAGTGAAAATATAGATGTTGTTGGAGGAGAATGATCTTTGGCATTTCTAAATACCAAAGTTGAACGACCTACCAATCTATAAAGTTGACAAAAAAATGAAAAGAGGATAGCAAAAACAAAGCGAGTCATCCTGGACTCCATGAAGGATCCCACACATTATCAGTAAAACCATCAGTAATGGGATGTTTGATGCTATCTTCACTATGTATCGCGGTGATAACATCAATTGAAATATGCTTCTAAGGATCAAGCTTATAGCCACACAAATAAAAAAAATAGATATTGTGGCCACTTCTTTGATAAAAATTAATAAACTCTATGATCATTGTGCAACAACTTGAAAAGAGCTCAAGCATGAATATTCAATACACAGCCTTGAATGGGCTTTCATCTTCATGGAAACCTTTTGTCTAAGGTGCCTATGCCCGAGAGAAATTTCCACTTTTGACTCTTGAGAAGTTATGGGATGATTTTATCCAAGAAGATACAAACTAGAGTGAGTTGAAGGTATAGAGATGAAAGATAAAAATTCTAACCCTCACTATAAATATAGTGAATACCAGACAAAGTACGGGACCTAGTATAGGTCAGCAAGGGAGAAAGAGAATTCAGATTCCTCTAATCAATGGTAAGAAATTCTTGGGCCATATCAAGTGTTTCATGTGTCAAGAGTTTGACAACTATGCTTATTAGTGTCCTCAAAAGAAGGGGAAGGGAGAGCAATAACAATAGAAACAGTATTTGTTAGAGTGGATGAGCTTTCATTCAAGCTTGTGACATACTTATCCATGATCTCATCTCTTTCATCTAACACAATGCATGATGTTAGATGGTACATTGATAGTGGAGCAACCAAACATATGGCCTTTGGAAAACTTCAAGAGTATGAGGCAAGCATACAAGTGTATGTTTGATGATTATTTCAAATATGCAACGACAAGATTGGGATCTATCTCACTCCAAATTCCACTGGGTGATATCTTTGAGCTCAATGGTGTTTTACATGTACCTGGATTAACTAAAAATTTCTTTTTAGTTTTAGTAATGACAAACCTATGATATATTGTTCAATTTGATTATCACTCTCATCAAAAAGATATGCCCATATCCTAGTTGGGGTTTTGGCTAGAGGATTCAAGAGGGTGGTCGATACAAGTTGCAAGAAGACCATGTAAGAACCCTAGTGCATGATAGAGATAATTTGCGCAAACTTTGGCACAAGATCAAAATAGCACAAAAAATGTGTAACCCTATAAACCAAGAGTGTTGCTAATTATTTTTCTATATATACAGAAATATGAAACACAAGAAGATGATACATTTTCTTAATAAAACACAAATCAATTAATAGCATGGTGACAAAATATTAAACCTCAAATTATTCTAATAGATATATCCTAATCGTTTCATACGCAAAAATTTAAACCCTACCAAACAACTTGAGCTGTTTATAAGATAGACCCTAAAACTCTACCTTTGTTGGGCCCAGATTCACTCAGAGGGGTTGGCTTCTTAGGAGCAACGACATTTTTGGCACTGCTTTTTTAACTTCCCAGTTTTTTTTCTTTTCCATTTCTTTACTGGAACCTCAACAACTCTGATGTCCTCCACAGGAGCTGGTTTTTTAGTTTCTCGACATTTTCAACAACTTTAGGCTCGGGCTTCATCAGCAAGGCCTTCTTGACACTCTTAAGGATCTTGTTTGGGATTTTCACCGCTACCATTTTGAGGGTCGATGTTCGTGCATGCTTCTTCACTGCTTGGGAAGCCATGTCTGCTCGAAAATTGTCAATAGCCTTCAAAGATAGAAAAAAATGAAACAAAATCTTCACATAAATATTCAAGGACTAGTTATATACTTGTGCCTCGTACTCCTCTTATCGGGTTTGGAATGAGCTAGTTGCGCATCGTACTCGTATTTTTCAAATGTAAGGAAACAAGTCAATGGCCCATGACCTAGAGGCATCTCGCAAGAGTAAAAATTTGTCCCATTATAGACCACTGGCAGGTAATTACAGGTGGCATAGTTTTCCTTGAATAATAGTGATGAGTCAACCTGCATTAGCAGATAATAACCAATGATGGTTGTCCTTGTTTTTTGTTTGGCCATTGAGTTGTGATAAGTTTTCCCACCATTTAGAAAAAAATGGTGAGGTGTTTTATACCTAGTATGGAGAAGAAATTTCCACAAACTAGCAAACATAATGTAGTAGAAGGGGTTATCCTTTGTCCCAAAGAAAAAATAGAATTGTCTTGTGTATGGGGAATAGGATCAATCTCAAGCAATCAAGTGGAAGCATATGCATTACTTCAAGGATTAATGTTGACAAAAGAACATCATTTTTATTCTTTGATTGTTGTTGGCAATTTTAAACTCCTTATTCATCATATAGTAGTTGATTCTCTTATGTTTATGTATATCATGTGCTTGGGGCAAACAACCAAGAACCAGATGCAATGGAAAATGAAGGAGTGAATTAGAATTTGGGTAAATTGAGTTTCAATGAAGGATTAATTTTGACAAAAGAACATCATTTTTCTTCTTTGATTGTTGTTGGCGATTTTAAACTCCTTATTCATCATATAATATTTTATTCTCTTCCGTTTATGTATATCATGTGCTCGAGGCAAACAACCAAGAATCAAATGCAATGGCACATGAAGGAGTGAATTTGAATTTGGGTGAATTAAGGTTCAACGGGAAAACCTAATGGTGCCCTCTCCCTTGAAATTTTCTTCAAGCAATTAAAAAGGTAAAGACCTCCTCACCATGGGTACCATTTGTTTAATCAAAAAATATGCAACATGGAATTGACTCAAATGAAGCCCCATGTAATGGCACTTCAAGCCCTTTTGATTAATCATCCCCCATACTAGCCAATGTGATAACTACTATAGAATGGGGAGGCCAGTTCAAGGGCTTCGAAAGGTGGGCCCTTGATTTTGTAGACCTGATCATGCCAATGTCCCGAAAGAAGAAATATATTCTAGTGTGCACTGACGATGTGACAAAATGGGTCGAGGCCAAGGCACTGGCTCCAACAAATGAATAGGCAATTCTCAATTTTATTTATGAGGATATTTTTACCAAGCTCAGTGTTCCAAGAGAGATCATTACCGACCATGAAACGCAATTCACGTCCAAACTAATCAAAGTTATCATGGAGTAGTATCAGATTAGGCACTGGACTTCTACTCCTTATACAACTTATGAGAATTTAACATTTAGAGGCGGTCACTTAACAATCGCATCTAAAAGTTTAATTCTAATGACTTTTGGGGGCAGTTGTCCAAAACTACTTCCAAAAGTTACATTGTCGTGACTTTTAAGGGTGTTTAAGGGATTTTAAGTTAGCAGTTAGGGGTTAAGGGTTTAGTGGCTTAGGGTTTAAGGGATCAAGGGTTTAATGGGTTATGAGTTATAAATGTAGGGGTTAAAGGATTATGGTTTGGGGGTTACGGGGATAGGTAATTTAGTGGTTATAGGTTAAGGCTTATGGGTTGTGATAATAGGGCCCCTAATCCCCTTATCACAACTATTGGGGGTTCCCCTATCAATTGCTCTTATTTCCTTCTCTCTAGGCCCACTAGCCCCTTTGCCCTCAAGTCCTAAGGCCCCATCTCATTCCCTAATGTTAGGATTATAGATTTCAGTAACTCTCACTTCTACCCATCCATGATACCCTTATGTCTCCTTTCCCTGTTCAATACACCAATAAAATCCCCCTCCCCCAAAATTAATGAGAAATAAACATTTGGAGGTGGTCCTTAGGTAGGAGTTGTAAAAGTAATTGCAGTTGAAGCAACTGAGAAGATGGAATTTGTAGCTTGTCAGGCTGGAAAACAAAATAACATGCTCAAAGAAGAAAGTGAAAATTCCAAAAATAAAAACTCGCATGGAGTTATTATTGTAGTCCACAACATGATAGAAGATATTGAAAACTGCATGGCAATTGAAAGTCAAATTGTAGATGAGATAGTGAGTGAGTGAATGGGATAATGCATGTTTTATGAATCATTTCTCATCTTAGTTATTTATGCTCATGATCATTGGTTGAAACCTGGTGGAGCAATCCTTCCAGACATAGCTAAGATGTATGTGGCTGGTTTTGGAAAAGGTGGAACTAGTCTATCGTTTTGGGAAATGTATATGGCTTCAACATGTCTTGTATTGGTAAGGAAGTGGTTGAAGATGCTGCTCAATAGAGCATAGTTGATGTTGTGGATAGCAGGGATATAGTGATAGAGACTTTTGTCAAACATACATTTGATATTATGAAAATAAAAGTAATCCTGTTGATTCCCTATATGCAAGAACATATTAAAAGAATATTAAGATTTTGTAACTCTAGAAGATTACAGTGATGTTTTTGGTGTAAATTTGAAATAAAATATGGAATAATATGACAAGTGGATTTTTAAAGCCTCCTTACCAATTGGTTTTCTAGAACAGGTGCTGCTCTGAAACATGTTCGAATCGGGCTTCCTGGAACTATGTCATTCAACATTGAGATGAAAAGGTTACTACATCATTAAAATATTGAGTAACTGAAGAGAAAATATACGAAACCCTGAGAAAGCCCTAAAAAACACTTGCATAAAATTAAGGATAACTAATCCTGACCTTTTTTTTAAGCCAATTTCTGAAACTTGGGAATCTCTTCATGCAATCTGGCATTGGTATGTCGAATTTCAACATTCAGGGTCGTGACCACTGCCCTGTTCTTCTACTTCGCCGCATCTTCGACTTTTTGGTACCAAAAAAGCCACAAAATTTAGCATTTTTTCCCAGCATTTTAAAAATAGAGCCAGGGGAATGTAGGGCTTTCTAACCTGCTTTGCGGCCTCAATGTCGGACTCGACAACAGTATTGAATCCTGACGAAGGCGTCGTTGAATCCTGATGAAGTCGTCGTACTTTCATACCTTTTGCAGATGGCATCTACCCGCCTGAGTATGACGATGATGCTCATCTTCACAGTGATCAGACACGATGAGCTGCTCCATGCCTATTATTTTGGATTTGTATTTTCCCTCAGAATTCTTTCCGGATACGAAATTTCAAATATCTTGCAATCGATCTTAATTGAATGTCAATGATGCTCATTTTCACAGCGATGATCAGAGCTGATGTGCTGCTCCATGCCTGTTATATTGGATTTGTATTTTCCCTCGGAATTATTTCCGATACAATTTGCGTTTTCCCTCGGAAATAATTCCAAATACAAAATTTCAAATCTCTTCTACGATTGATTAAACAAATTTGACTAAACAACTAATGTAGATTGTTAGAGTGTCACCCTTCAAAATTTGTGAGTGGCTCAACTTTGAAGTGAAATTGAGTTTGTTGAAATTTCAACTCGAATGGAATTCCTAGGAATTTGGCATGATTGGTTGAATAAAGTTGTGGTAGTCTAAATAATTTTGTGTTTATTTATTTATTCACAGTTTATGTCATTTCTAAAAATGATGTAATGTTATTTTAGTGTGGTTTTTAGTAAAATAATGTAATGTTATTTTAGTATAGTTTTTATTGTTGTTAAAAATATCAGAAATTCATGTAATATTTTAATGTAATGTTATTTTAATATGGTTTCTAATGTTGTTAGAAAATAAGAGAAATTAACATGTCATTATATTATATTGTGATGTGATTAGTGTTGGGTTAATTCATTTTTTATTTATAATTTTTTTCTTATTACTTTTTCACTATTTTGGTTGATGTGTGTAACTATAGGCTCATTATTTTAATTTTAAATGTGAGTGGACAAGGTTATTCTAACATTTGATGAATGAATGGATTGAATTTCTTACTTCTATTTCCTTATGTGAGAGTATTATCAAATACAACATGTTTAGTGTCCCCCTTGCGTGGCAATCCATTCTCCTTTGCATGGTGGTTAGGTTATTCATTTGCTCAAGTTTCGCAAACTACGCTTGAGGAAATCCAACTGAACAGCTCAAATGTCTTCTTCAAGGTCCAACATAGGACATCAAGCAATTGGAATTGTACTTAACATGCCCATTCCTTTGTAGAGTTGGAAGTCCTTTATTGTTGCTTTACTTGTCCCTACACTCTTCAGTAATTATTATGCTCGATGTTATGTGTAGGCCTTTGCCTTGATATTCACTAAGCACAATGCTTCATCTTTTCATTAAGCACTTTCACCATGTAAAGCAACACAATGCTTCATCTTGTCATTAAGCATATTCACCAAGTAAAGTCGCTTTGATCACTAGGTCTACATTTGGGAAAAATTATTCCCTTTAATTCCCTTTGCTTGGTAATGCACCTTTCTTCTCTTAGTGATGTTGTGCTTAACTATAAATATCATGTCATTATGTAATGAAATACACAATAGGATCCCACTAAGCAAAGATTTCATTGCTCATGTTTATTGCTTAACAACAAGCAGGTGGATAAGGCGGGTCAGGGTGTGCAAGGTGCCAGGGTGTACCAACATGTGTCAAGGAGTGTCAAGGAAACAAAAGGGAGAACCAAGCTAAAATGCAAGGAAATGAACACATGAGAGGGTTAATAAGTTAGGACTTTACCTTTTTCAAAAGGGGCATGCTAAGTACACTAACAACAGGTTCCAATACATGCCAAGTGCCAATATGTGGCAAGTGCTAATGTATCTAAATTCATGCCAAGGTGTGAGGGCCAGGTGCTAGGGACACATAAGGGAGCACTAGTTTCAAATGCATGGAAATGAAGTGTCAGTGAGTTATAGGTGTGCTAAGGAGGGAGTGACAAGGTATGTTAGGTAGTTCCAAGGAATGCTAGAGTTATAGGGAAGCATACCAAGATGTGTCAAGTGCTAAGGTGTGTCAATGAATACTAAGGAGTGTTAGGGAGTGTTAGGGAAACACAAGGGAGCACTAGGAAAAAATGCATGGAAATGAATGAATAAGAGTGTATGACAGGGTGGGTCAACAAGTTGTGGGTGTGCTAAGGAAGGAGTGACATGGTATGCTAGGTAGCGCTAAGTCATGTGAGAGTTACAAGGCGAAATGTGTCCAAGATGTTGTAGGTGCCAAGGCGTGCCAAGATGTGCTATGAATGTTAGGGAGGGTCAGGGAAACACAAGGGATCACTAGGTTAAAATGCATGGAAATGAATGAATAAGAGTGTGTGGCAAGGGGTGTCATCAATTTCCAGGTGTGCTAAGGAGGGAGTGACATGGTATGTTAGGCAACACTAAGTCATGATAGAGTGCCAAGGTGACATGTGAATAAGATGTGTTAGGTGCCAGGGTGTGCCAACATGTGCTAGGAATTGTTAGGGCATGTCAAGGAAACACAAGGGAGCACTAGGTCAAATTAATGCATGAAAATGAATGAATAAGAATTTGTGACAGGAAGTGTGCTAATGAGGGAGTGATAAGGTATACTAGGAAGTGTTAAGGAATGCTAGAGGCTAGAGAAACATGCCAAGATGTGCTAGGTGCGAGGGTGTGCCAATGCATGTCAAGGAGCGTTATGGAGTGCCATGGAAATGCAAGGGAGTGCTAATTTCAAATGTGTGGAAATGAATGAATAAGAGTGTGTGAAAGGGATTATTAGTGAGTTATAGGTGTGCTAAGGAGGGAGTGACATGGTATGCGAGGTATTGCCAAGGAATGTTAGAGTGGGTGACATTCCAAGATGTGTCAGGTGCTAGGGTGTGCCAATGTGTGTTAGGGAGTGTTGGGGAGTGTCATGGAAACACAAGGGAGAACTAGTTCAAAATGAATGGAAATTAATGGATAAGAGTGTGTGATAGGGAGTGTTAACGAGTTCCAAGTGTGTTAAGGAGGGAGTGACAAGGTAATATGCTAGGCAGTCCCAAGGCATGTTAGAGTGCCAGGGAATGTCAAGCAGAGAAGTGCTAGGGAATGTCAAGCAGTGCTAGGGAGTGACAAAGCATGGCAAGAATGTAGGGGATGCTAACATGTGTCATATAGTGCCAAGGAATTGTTAGACGTGTCATGTGTTATGGCATGTCAATATGTAAACTATGTTGCTTAGTTGCTTTATGGCCAGGGTTGGACATGAGCCTTGACTTGGTAACTTGTTAAGTGGGATGGGTTGAGATGAATGAATAAGAATGCGTGGCAAGGAGTGTCAGCGAGTTCCATGTGTGATACTAGGCAACGCTATGTCATTCTAGAGTGCCAGGGTGGCATGCAACCAAGATGTGTTAGTTTCCGGGGTATTCCAACATGTGTTAGGAAGTGTTAGGGCGTTTCAAGGAAACACAAGGGAGCACTAGGTAAAATTAATACATGGAAATGAAAAAATAATAGTTTGTGATAGGAAGTGTTAGTGAGTTCCAGGTGTGTTGAGGAGGGAGTAACAAGGTATGCTAGAGTTCAGGGAAACATGCCAATATGTGCCATGTTCTAAGGTGTGCCAATGCATGTCAGGGAGTGTTATGGAATGCCAAGGAAAGTCAAGGGATAACTAGCTTCAAATGCATGGAAATGAATAAGAGTGTGTGACATGGAGTGTGAGTGAGTTCTAGGTGTGCTAAGGAGGGAGTGGCAAGGTATGCTAGGTAGTTCCAAGGAATGTTAGTGTGTCAGGGCGACATGCCAAGATGTGACAGTTGTCAGGGTGTGCCAATGTGTGCCAAGGAGTGTTAGGGAGTTCCATAGAAACACAAGGGAGAACTAGTTAAAAATGCATGGAAATGAATGGATAAGAGTGTGTGATAGGAAGTGTCAGCGAGTTCCAAGTATTCTAAGGTGGGAGTGACAATGTTATATGTTAGGTAGTGCCAAGGCATGCTAGAGTGTTAGGGAATTTCGGGGAGTGTTAGAGTGTGTTAGGGAGTGAAAAACATTCAAATAAATGTAGGGGATGCTAACAAATGCCACATGGTGCTAAGGGAGTGTTAAACGTGCTAGGTGTTATGGCATGTGAAGATGTAAACTATGTTGCTTAGTTGTTTTATGGCCATGGTTGGATGTGAGCCTTGACTTGGTAACTTGTTAAGTTGGATGAGTTGAGATTGGAAATGAGTAGCCTAAGATGAGTTATAGGAAGGTCTTAGGTGGAAAAGGCATAGTATAGTTTTAGTAATTGTAACTTGGTCAAGATATTATAGTCAAGGAAGGAATTGTTTGGGTTCCCAAGTCTAAAAAAATGTAAGGGTAGTTGTGATGGCATGATAGCTAAGGAGTGCCAAGGAATGAAAAGGTGTGCTAACACATGGCAGACAATGTCAATGCATGTTGAGGAGTGTTAGGGAGTTCCAGGGGAACACAATGGAGAATTAGATCAAAATGCTTAGTAATGAATGAATACTGAGTGTGTTCCAAGGAGTTTCAGTGAATTCCAGGTGTCCCGAGCATGAAGTGTTTTAGGAGAAGTTCAGATGAAAACTTGCAAGAGGGAAACCTATGGTTGTGATAAGGTGTGGAAAAAGTAATTTCAAAGAAAGGGAGACTTTGGGTTGGGCACAACATTGTTTTTCTAATGACTTGGTTGGGTTACCAAGTTGCAAAAAAAGTAAGGCTATCTATGAGAGTATGACAACTAGGGAGTGCCAAGGTGTTTCAGGGAATGTATGGTTCCCAATTAAGGGTATTTGTGAGGGCATGAGTGCCAAGGCATGCTTTGGAATGATAATATGTGACAGATAGTGCGAAGGCATGTCAAACATGCTAAGATGTTCCAAGTGTTAAGGCATGCCAAGATGTGCAAGGGTGTGACAATGTGTGTCAGGGACGGTCAAGGAAACAAAATGGAGAAACAAGTTAAACTGCAAGGAGATGAACACATAAGAGGGTTCATAAGTCATCAATTTACATTTTCTATGAGGGGCATGCTAGGCACACCAACACTAGGTGTGAATAGGTGTTAAGTGCAAAGTGTTAGTGCATTCTACATGCCAAATATTCCTCTATTACTTCTCATGTACTTTCCAACAATTGATCTCAAATAACTTTAATATTTAACCGTGCCAAAGCATACCAACTCATCTCAATGCATGTCAAACATGCTAAGACTTTCCAAGCGCTAACATGTGCCAAGTACCAATGTGTGTTAGGGAGTGTTATGTATGCTATGAAGTGGCAGGGCATGTCGAAAAGCGCTAAGTAGAGAGTGTCAATGCATGCTGAGGAGTGTTAGGGAGTACTAGGAAAACACAAGGGAGAACTAGGTCAAAATGCAAGGAAGTGAATGAATATGAGGGTGTGTCAGGGAGTGGAAATGAGTGTTAGTTGTCATGCCAAGGAGGGAGTTAGAAGGTATTCTAAGTATTCACACACCATATTGACTACTCACTTCTTACCATCGCCACACCATTAAAAAAAATCCTAAAAATGTCATTCTTAAAATCTCTTGTGTAGTTTCCTAATGTCATTCAAGTATAATCTCACAATTGCTTATGTTAGTAATGGTGCGATCATTTTTTTACTCTTAAAGGAACTCTTTCTAGACATGCACCCCATCAAACATAAATGATTGATTGAAAAATAAATGAAAATTAATGAATAAGAGGGTGTGTTGGGGAGTGTCAACGGGTGTCAGACGTGCCAATGGGGGAGTGACAAGGCATGCTAGGGAATGCTATGGAATTTCAAGAAGTGTTAGGGTGTGCTAACATGTGTCAGATAGTGCCAATTAGGCATGCAAATGCATGCCAAGAAATGCCATGTGTTAAGGCACGACGAGATGTGCCAAGTGTTAGGGTATGTGAATGCATGTCAAGGAGAATTGTTAGGCGACAAAAGGGAACACCAAGTTAAAAATAAAAATAAATGAACACATATGAGGGTTAATGTTTCGGGGAATTAACACCCTAGAGGTTGGTTGGGATACAACCTCCACAGAGCAGGGGCGTACTACTTAACAGAGACTCACACAACCATGCACGTTCATAAAAACTAAATAGAGCAGAATGAGAGATTTACCCGTTGGTCCTACGTTTGAAGTAGATCCACGTGGAGTCCAAACTCCCTGCAACCGTCCTTCCTCCTTAACCTGAAATACAAGAAGAAACCAGCACAAAGGACAAGTTGTACAGCATATATCTACTCTATATGTTAGTGAGATTCATATTAAACATTAAATAAATCATGATGAATGCTTGTATAACAAATATTCTCATACATTAAAGCATACACTAACACGTTTATTTCGGGAACAGCATGATACTTCTGTATTATAAATAGTACGTACAAAAGTAATCAAGAGGAGAGATCACCCGATCCTTCCAAGGCCTTCGCAGACCGTCGTCCGGATCCGTCCAGCCCTTGCCTCGCTAAGACTCCTTCCAAACTGGTGCATACGAGATAACATATAAAGGGATGTATATCTCAAGGAAACAAGGGTTTCTTGAAATGAACTGGGAAAGTGCAGGAGGCACGGGGAATCAGACTTGGATAGGGAATACCAACAGAGTATAATATCAATAATTCTCTCTCTCTCCCTTAGGCCATACACATGAGGTCTTTTTATAGTCCCTCCAAGTAGTTTCAGCAGTTGGAAATAGTTGGCCACGGGCTGGGGTGGTTGAACTACCTGAGTAACCATCAACCCAGCGCGAAATTAGGGATTTTTTATATATTTTTTAATCATTTTAATGGCATACGTGGAAAAGTCTAGCTGAACTCGCGTATACACGCGGAAAAGTATGGGCATAGTCGCGTATGAGGGATTTTACACTGTTTTTAAGTGAATTTGTCCAAGTCTGTAGGAATGGGTGCCCAAAATCCATAAAGCAATCATGAATCATGTCAGAGTGAGAAATGATGCTATAACAGATGCCCCCTAATATATGAGGTCAGAAGGGGTACATGATGGCCGAAATGTATTATGCACATAGAAAGAACTTCGCAAGGACAAGAGAGGACTTCACCAGATTTCAGCCTGTCAAAAACCAATGAAAGAAACCAGAGAGTCAACTCATGCTGAGGAGGGCATACCCATGCTCAGTCAAAAATACATCATATGGAAAGTACTGAAATAGATCCAATATGTATACAAGTATAACTGAACTGAAAGTACATAGTGAATCATCTGAGCAGGGCCTGGAAATATAAGTCTGTATCAATGTCCAAGTATCACATATAGAAACCTGATCAAAGATGGTGCAACTGGATGTCTGATCAAATAAGTAACTGAAACTCCAAGTACCGGATCATAAGTGGTGAATCAAACGGTACAATCACACAACTCGGGGACCAACATATAAGATGCTGTTGTGCTGAACTGCAACATATAAGGGTGGACGGCAACACTGGCAGAAACTGAAAGGACTGTCAACAGTGAACCGAGAAATGCTGATACAAACCGAGGTCTTCACCGATCACAACGGCACAATTCTACACAATGGGAATGAATGAGCTGAAGTCGACCATGTGAGAAATCGTTGGATTACCGGGCAATGATGTTTCCCGTTAACCAACGCGAGACAACCCACCGATAATGATAATGAGTGTCAAGGTGCCCCAGTACAATCTGACAAGTGTGAATGAATGAGTTGAAGTCGAACACTTGAAAGAATCTACCAATCAGGAGGCAATGATGAATCCCCACTGCCGATAGCGAAGAGTCTGCCACTGATGACTGCAAACCCTAAGGTACTGACAAAAAGACTCTAGATCTTGTTCCCAGAGCAATGAGTCGGAGTCGATGGGAAAAGATCCGCTGGAAGGAAGGCATTAAGGCATCCCACATCAGTCCAGCGCGAGTGTAACCCGCAGGCCAAGATTTGGAAGGAATCGGACGAAGGAGAGTGATGGAACCAAAACCGAAGTACGTTTCCGACGTGTACAAGATGAAGCTAGCGCACGGAAGAAACCCTCTGAACCAACCAATAATGAAAGCTGACACAGAGGCGAGAAATCCACCGATAGGGTCAAATGGAAATCCAGGTACTGCACGAATCCCAAGTGTGATAATGTGTGCAGACGTCGAACACAGGGGAAACCACTCAGTCAAAGACCCATGATGATGATCAAATGCTGAGCACGAGGTCACCTATCAATGATGGAAATAGGCCCAAGGTGCGGCTCTAGGCTTGCTCTCAGAGCAATGTGTCGTAGTCGATAAGAGACAAACCCGCCGGTAAGAAGTCAATGGGGACCTTCTCAAACCAACACGAGCAGAAGACCAAAACATCTGATGTGATAGAACATGATACTGACAAGACCGGGAAGGCCGACTGAATAGTGAGTCAAGAGACACCGCAGAATGGCCGACTCAGGCTAGACTTCCCTTGAACAAAAGCACGACTCTGTGATGACCATGGCAGTAAAAAGTGACACTGTATAAGTCTGTCTTGCAGGAGGCAAAACAAACTCTCCATATGATTGGAAGAGATAACCAACCGGGGGAGAACCGACAAGTGAAACATGGTAAAGGCTGAACCTAGGTCAAACTAGAACCATCCCAAATGAAGGAAATATATATAAGTATATGTGCTTTGTTCAAGGGCGACAAACTGACTCTGTACCGCCATCAAAATAACGAAGATACATCCCGTTCCCGCTCTTTTTGTTATATTTGATTTTTTTGTCTTTTTCATATAATAAGCCTGAAAAAGAATAAAAGAATGCTATGGTACAATGGATAGAATGAGTATCAAGAAAGCAGATGCACTAGTTCCTAGGATTGGAACAATCCTATGCTCAATGCAAGGTGGCGAAAACTGGTCAGTGATACTCAGAGGAACGTTCCATCCATGGGTACAAAGGTGTCAAGTCGTGATAGCTAAGTGCATGTAATGGTTAACTTGTACATAAAGTCAAGGTCAAAAGTTGGCTTAAACATCGAGTCCAAATGAAGCCGGCTAAAGGCCAGGATAAACAAGTAGCCAATATGCAATGCAGTAATACAACTTAACGACACCAGGGAGCCTCTAGGGTATAAGCCATAAAAATGATAAGTGATGAAGGAGAAGAATGAAGCTTCAACACAGAAGACATGGCGGGACTAAAGAGGACTCCCGAGCCTACATAAAAAGCAGCATGGGCAACAAGTGATAGCGAGGAACTAACTAGGAAGCCCATGTAAAGGAAGGCTCTACCATCAAGTCACGATTAAAAATCGGCGAGTGAAATGGGTGTAATACTCATGACCTGATGGGATCGACCCTAAGGCAAGTGATCAGTATGGAGGCTAGTATGCAAGATGCAACGGAAAGTGATTCCCTAACCTATATGCCAGTGAAGATCATATACCTGCCGTGAAGAGTCGGAAATCATGGGTCAAAAACCGGGAAAAGTCTCAAAATCGTCAAAATGTACCTGAAAACATACCAAACTGGGCACTTCCAAGCAATCGAGTTATACAGCATAGGATAGATCGAAAAAATAAACATAAGGAAATTTTTTCGAAAATTTTCAATTTTTAGCCATAAATACACAAATTACCTCTCATTTGGTTCATTATTGCATAGCTGATTTGGAAAAAGAGCTCTGGAGCTAAAAACTTGTTTCGTCAAATCAGGGACAACCGACCGTCGGAATTCAGCGAAACTTCAGGTAGGCTCCTTAATCATCCTGTTGATTCATTTTGTCCATTTAAAAACTAAAATTAAGTGATTTTTTACCTTGAAACCCTTATTAAAAAATGCGTATCTGCGCATACGCGGGTTCAATGAAGGAAATCCGCGTATACACGCGACTGTGCACAGGGAAAGTCGCGTATGCGCAGGTCCGTTTTACAAAAAGTGTTTCTAATGCAAATTTTGATGAAATTTCTCAGGATGACTATCTCTTGGAGGGAACGTGAGCATAGTGCAGTAGACCAAGAGGTCATGCAGGACCGCGCAGCTCAAAACATCCTCTGAAACTGCGGATTATTGAAATTCTTCAAAATGCCCAATATGAAAAGTAATGTGCGATTGCTTGAAATGCTCGTAAATTACTGGGAACCAGATCAGGATTGCTTCATAATTGATCAGATGCCACTATGCATAGAAGTGGAGGATATATATTTCATCACTGGACTCTCCAGGAGGGGAGACCCAGTAGACCTTCACGGAAAACCCCTGGGAGGGTTGAGTGTGGAAGATTATGTCTAGTTATATTGCGTAGATAATTCCAAGAAAGTTGGAACGCAGATTGCTATTAGAGATATCAGGGATTTGCACATGAAGATCCTCCTGTTCACCATCGGCAGAGTGGCAGGATCTGCCTCACTGCATCAGGCGTCCAGGACGCAAATGAGTATAGCTGTAGAGTGTTTGATTCACGTTTACGATTGGTGCACAGCCCTGCTACTGAATATGAAACAACAGCTGACTTCTATTCGCCAGACCAAAACTAAACACTTTGGCTATGGTACCATTTTGACCACATTCTTCTTCGAGAGAGTTCCAGCTTTGAGACCCAGAGTCATCTCGACTATCAGCAGCCCGCGGGACCCAAGAATTGCCCGGTGGGCAGACATGATGAAGAGACTGGGGGGCAGCGAAGTACCCCGAACCACGTGGGACGATGAGTTCTTCCTATGGTGGGGAGAACAGATCATCGCAGTGGACGACTATCCCTATGCTGGGATGGATTTCCGAGGAGATCCAGATCTAGTACTTCCACCCGGTGCAGCATGGGGAGCAGTCGGTAAGTTTTTGCAAAAATTTTTGACTTATATGATTTTTTTGGATTTTTCAATTATGTATGAAAAATGAAAAACAAACATGTTTTTGGATTGGATTCATAATGACTGACAATTAAAAATGATCATGTTTCAGATGTTGGACCAGTTCGTCCTGAGGGCCTACCGCGCCACAAGCGCCGCAGAGGTGAGGCGGAGACAATGGATTCCGACCGGACACTCCAAGCCGTGCAGAGAAACTTGGAGGGATTGACCCGCCAAATCCCTATGGCTATCGTGGAGGACTTGCCGGAAGCCGTCCAGAGACGGGTTGTAGGAGTACCTCGTGACTGGGTTAGACTATTTCGCCGTGTGGCCACTGCAGTTATGTTCTATAGGAACACGACTTCTGGGCAGGGTCCTTAGGAGTAGACAGATTTTATATGTTAGATGACTGTATATTCTTTTTTTTTTAGACTGAACATGATGGGGCATAAGCCCAAGTTTTGTACGAGATTATGGATCCAAATTTTGTAAAGTTTTTTGACACTGCGATGATATATACAGCGATATTTGATGTGATGTGAGAAATGTATCAAATGTATGATGTTTTTGATGATTAAAATTTATTGTATTGAATGATTAATATGCCAATCTAAAGCTTGATTAGCCAATGAGTCAACAAACCAATTGTCAGCTCGAGGAATATGAATGAATGTCAAAAATTGAAATGACCTTTGTAACAAATGTACCCTCAAGAACAATCGTAATAAAATTGGATCTCGTACCCGATAAGTGTTGTTCAACTGCGACACCACCAGCTGGGAGTCCAAGAAAACTACCAACGAATCAACACCCAAGGATATTGCCTCCGAGAGTAGATGAATGACTGCAGTGTATTCTGCTACGTTATTGGAAGCAGGACCAATGCAGACCCCTCTTGATACCAACAGCTGACCGGAAGGATAATGAAGCACCCAAGCCGCGGAAGCTAAGTTCCGGTTGTGTCTACTAGCACCATCGGCGAAACCAAAATGACTCATGACATCAACACAACCTGCCAAAGCAGATCAAAAACATCACCATCTCATCAAAAATCGAAAATCAAACAAATATGTACAAAGCAAAAAACTACTATATACAAAGCAAAATGCCAGGCCAAAGCCTAGGCATAATACTTCTTCAAATAGAGCCCATTTCGGGGCTCCGGCAACTCATTCCCTTCGAAGTCAACCAAGGTATACGCTCCTTTCTTAAGGACCTTCTTAACGATATAGGGGCCATACCACATTGATTGAAACTTTCCTGCCCCCAAGGCATATTTTTCTTGGGCATAGACCAAAACAAGGTCACCTTCGGAAAAGATCCTAGGCTTAATTGCCTTATCGTACTGGACTTTAACTCGGTTTTTATGTGCTTCATTCAACGTGGCGGCATCTCGACGCTGCTCATCAAGATGTTCCAGATGAAGAAGCCGCTCTTCCAGACTAGAAATGTCAGGAAGAAGCTCAACAACTAATTTAAGGGAAGGAATCTCGCATTAAATGGGAAATACGGATTCCACCCCGTGGACTAACTGAAACGGAGTAAAGCCAGTTGCAGTTTTAACTGACGTCCTGTATGCCCAGAGTGCAGGATATAGCATAATGTGCCAGTTGGATCTATGTTTATCAATTGTTCGTTGAAGAATTGTCTTCAAGGATTTATTCACGGCTTCCACTTGCCCATTGGCCTGAGGATAATATGGAGATGAATGCTCATGCCGAAAACCCAATTTAAGAGCCAACTCAGCCATCATACTATTATGAAAGTGACTGTCATGGTCAGTGACAATCTCTCTAGGTATACCGAAACGAGCGATAACTTGGTTGAAGAAGAAAAGAGCTGCAGTCTCACCATCTTTCCCAAAAGTAGGCATAGCCTCGACCCACTTCGTAAAGTAGTCTACTGCTACAATAATGTACTTGTGACCTTTTGCCGAAGGTGGGTTACAAGTAGTATAATCCATACCCCACTTTGTAAAGGGTCCGACAGTAACGACTGGAAAAAGCGGAGCTGGATGAGCGCGCATTTTTCGAGTATACACCTGACAAGGATGACACTTCTTGACCGATTCAATACAATCTTTGAAAATCGAGGGTCAGAAGTAGCCAGCACGCAAAATATTTTGGGCTGTAGCAAGCCCTGATAAATGACCCCCACAAGCTCCACTGTGAGAATCATTGAGCACAGCCTCAGCTTCTTCGAAAGTTAAGCAGCGTCTTAGGATTGAATCAACCCCTCGACGGTACAAAGCATCACCAATAATCATATAACTTTTAGCTAAGTGACGCAGCTTACGACGCTCATCTTTCGAAAAAAAAGAGGGAAACTTCGCAGTCTGGAGATATACAATGATATCCCCATACCAAGGATCCTGTGGAGAGATTAAAAACAAGTGTTCGTCCGGAAAGGACTCATCATAGATCATCTCCTCACCACAAGGCAACTCGGAGATCAATTCCGCAAAGACTAAAGACTTCTTGGATTTGGCAGACATGAACTCTAGATCGAATTCCTGTAATATCACAATCCATCTATTATATTTGCCCCCAATCACTCGCCTGCTGAGGACAAAATGAAATGGATTGGCAGCTGCCAAGACATAAGTTTTGCGAAGAATAATGTAATGCCGGAGTCGCTGCACAGCATGGACTGCTGCTAAGGCTAATTTTTCTATCGGGGTGTATCGAAGTTCAAGTCCTACCAGTCCTCGACTAAGGTAGTAAATAACATGCTCAATAAGAGCATCATCCTCCTGAACCAGAACCATACCAATGGTAGATTCTGCTGTAGCCAGATACAAAAGAAAATCTCTGCTATAATCGGGTGGACTCAGTAAAGGAGCAGAGGTCAATGCCTTTTTCAAGGCATCGAATGAGCGTTGAGCGTAGTCGTCCCAAAGAAAAGGAACTCCTTTCTTCAACAGTCTCATATATCCCTTTGTAATCTTAGCATAGTTGACGATAAACCTCCGAAGAAAATTAGACTTCCCTTGGAGACTTTGAAGCTGACAGATTGAAGACGGGGGAGGCAACCTAAGTATTGCCTCAACCTTGAAGGGATCTACCCTTATCCCTTCCCTAGACACGATAAATCCCAACAGCCGACCGGATGTTACCGCGAAAACGCACTTGTTCGGATTCAAACGAATTTTATAAAAACGACATATGTCAAATATTTGCCGGAGGTGACCTAGATGATCCATCCTCTTCCGAGAATGAGCAGCTAGATCATCTAAGTATGCCTCGATGATTTTCTTGATGTCGTGGAAGGCGTAAGACATGGCCCGCTGAAAGGTAGCTCCAACATTTTTAAGACCAAAAGGAATTTTCTTATATGCAAACGTACCCCAGGGACAAATAAATGCGGTCTTATGTTGATCTTCTGGACGGATAGTAATTTGATTATAACCAGAGAAACCGTCCATAAAGGAGAAAATCTCGTTACCCGCACACTCGTCAATGATCTGATCAATGAAGGGTGTGGGGTAATTATCTTTAAGACACGCCTTATTCAGGTCTCTGAAATCGATGCACACTCGAATCGTTCCTTGCTTTTTATCAACCGGAACGGGGTTTGAAACCCATTCAGTCAGAGGAACTGGGAAAATGAATCCCGCCTTAAGCAGCTTTTCAACTTCAGCTTTGATAGCTGCTGCCTTCCTAGGATTAACTGGACGAAGTTTCTGCCTGACCGGCTTAGCGTTTTCATACGTCTTGATCTCATGCTGGACGATAGATGGGTCTATGCCAGGCATTTCCTCATAAGACCAAGAAAAAACATCCCTATACTCTTTGAAGAGCTCGGTATAGATTTGAATCTCGTCACTGGAACATTCAGCTCCAATGAAGACATTCTCGACAATATTGGGATTCCTGGAGATGTTCACCGGGATAGTAGGAGAGATCACAACCATGTTCCCTTCAGCATAAACCTGTGCTGGTGCTAAGGGGCTCAAGACTGGGTGAACAGGTCCAGGAGACTGAGGACTTGGAAAACTTGTTTCGACTTTGCTCAAGTCAGGTAGGAAGTAAGACCGATGATGCAAATCATCCCACGGTCTATCTATACCTGTCATCGCTTCCAGGATGGCCTCTTCAGATGGAAGAGTGGTATCTAGACAATCCTGGGCAGAAGAAGAAGTAAGCGTCCAAGCCTGAGCCACATCACCATCCAACTCTTCCGATGAAAGAGGAGCTGGATCAGATTCTGCAGTGTCAACAATAGACTGATATGCAATCTCAGCTGCAGAAATCGGGAATGCCATTCCACCCACTTGCCCTTCCTCCAATGTGGTTGTTGGGGAAGGTAAGGTCCAAGGGTCCGAAAAATAATGAGTTCGAAAGAAATCTCTTCGAAGGGGAGCCTTGGAGGATGAAATAGCATTAATAGACACCTTAGGAGGAGGAAGATCAAAAGAACCCATCAGGGAAGAATACATTCCAACTCCCAGATTCTCGACAGGCGCCTTGGTATTATCCAACTTAGGTACAGATGAGTTAGAAGGCGCATCCAGGTCTACAGGAGGACAGTCCAGTTGATCCACTGTGACTATCCTCCCTTCATGGGGGAAACATACAATTCGGAATAATGAGGATGCAATGGCATCCATCTCATATATCCAGTTCCTCCCCAGCAGAAGGTTGTAGTCCAAGGCTGCATCTACTACCTCAACTTCTATGTTAACGGTTTTTCCCCCAACACAGATGGGCAAAGCCGGGACAATACCATGGGGCCTGTGAGAATGGCCATCGAACGCAGTAAGAACAGTGCTAGATGGAACAGCTTTGGGAGATCCAAGTGTCTTCCAGCATGCGAGAGACATCACGCAAGTAGAAGCACCCTCATCAACGACCGTGCGAAAGATATTAGTCTTCCGATACGATGATTTAATATGGAAGGCCATATGATGAGGAAGTCTCTTCTTAAAATTCTTCATATCAAAGGTAATCAGAAGAGAATTTTTCGGATCAATAGCCCCAATGGCGGTGAGCAAAGCACTGCGCTGAGCCGGACAAGACTGGAGTACCTCTAAAGCTGACATAGCACAAGGACTCTGCGCCAGATCTTCTACAATCGAGTAGTTCTGGGCAGCCCTCATGTTCGGATTAATCGTTGATCGCTTAGAAGATGCTTTTGGCATCCGAGGCATAGACTCGACAGTTGGCTTCGTGATATGAAGTGGCTCAGTAGCATCAGGAACTTCCTTAGCTTTCGAAGATTCCTCTCCGCCATAATCACGGGATCTCGTAGCGACATCCACGTGAGCACTCATCATAAAGATATTCGATGGAATTTCCCCTTCCTGAGCACCTCCAGAGGAAGCCGGGGGAAACATACAATTCGAAATAATGAGGATGCAATGGCATCCATCTCATATATCCAGTTCCTCCCCAACAGAAGGTTGTAGTCCAAGGCTGCATCTACTACCTCAACCTCTATATTAACGGTTTTTCCCCCAACACAGATGGGCAAAGCCGGGACAATACCATGGGGTCTGTGAGAATGACCATCGAATGCAGTAAGAACAGTGCTAGATGGAGCAGCTTTGGGAGATCCAAGTGTCTTCCAGCATGCGAGAGACATCACGCAAGTAGAAGCACCCTCATCAACGACCGTGCGAAAGATATTAGTCTTCCGATACGATGATTTAATATGGAAAGCCATATGATGAGGAAGTCTCTTCTTAAAATTCTTCATATCAAAGGTAATCAGAAGAGAATTTTTCGGATCAATAGCCCCAATGGCAGTGAGCAAAGCACTGCGCTGAGCCGGACAAGACTGGAGTACCTCTAAAGCTGACATAGCACAAGGACTCTGCGCCAGATCTTCTCCAATCGAGTAGTTCTGGGCAGCCCTCATGTTCGGATTAATCGTTGACCGCTTAGAGGATGCCTTCGGTATCCGAGGCATAGACTCGACAGTTGGCTTCGTGATATGAAGCGGCTCAGTAGCATCAGGAACTTCCTTGGCTTTCGAAGATTCCTCTCCGCCATAATCACGGGATCTCGTAGCGACATCCACGTGAGCACTCATCATAAAGATATTCGATGGAATTTCCCCTTCCTGAGGACCTCCAGAGGAAGCCCCAGGATTTTGATTCGCGCCAGCAATTAATTGCTGCCCTTGGGGAAAAGGGTTTGTTAGCACAGCCTGGGAACTAGAAGAACTCTGCTGAGATAACAGGCGCTGAGCATCCTGAATTTTCGGGCAAAGGTGTGTGAGATGGTCTCCAGCACAAAGCTCACATGGAAACTTCACTTTCTTTTTCTCCTTTTGGCCCTCACCAACACACTCGTTGGTTTTATTTGCATTGCCCTTCCCATTCTTGCCCTTCTTCTTGTTATTACGTCCCTTCTTCTTCCCATCGGATTGTTGATTTCCTTTGGGTTCTGAATATTGGACAGCATTTATGGACAAAGATTGAGAAGGAGATGAATCAGCGAGCCGGCCCTGTGAGAGCAGTTCATAGAGCCAGCTATTTGCAATTGAAAGGCTGGCTGCACTACTATTGGCCGATCCGACAAGCCCGTCACCATGCGGACCAGGTTTAGGTTTCGATAAATCCAACTTGGAGCGAGGAGCATTGGGCAAATACTTATAAAGTACCCCATACTGAGAATAGATCAGTTCTAACTGCTGGGCCCTAAAAATGGCCTGCTCCTCGGAAAATACCCCAGATAGGGATACATCCTTTGAAATGTCTGACTGAAGCGATTTCAAAAACCACTCGAGAAGGAACTCACCTGGAATATGGGCTTTGATAAGCCTCTTCCTTCTCCTCCATTCCTGAATGTGATCAGAAATGTGAGTTGCCTCATCCTGCTTGAAATTAGCCAGGAGTTCGGTCCCAGCTTCATGTTTGGTCAATTTAGTGTGTCCTAAATTGCTAACATAAATTATCAACCAGGGATTCATAAGCTGACGAAGTGTGGCGCACTATATGTGCAAGATAACCTATCTCTTACTTTTTGTCGTTTTTGGATTTTTATGAAATTCTAAAAGGCAAGTATGGTTATGGATATTCAAGGCAATGATGTCCTTTATAATGATTTACCAACTTGAAACTGAAAAAGGAATTTGAAACATACAATGACAAAACTTGAAAGGAAATGAAAATGTGCTACTGAAATGAAAAAGGTGATGCTAATCTAATAAATCAAAACAGTGAACTAGTGAGCATGAAACCAAACTATTCTTGCTGCTGTCTAAACACAAAAGAAACTATGCTGAAAGAAATCCAAAAGTTGCAATAAAGTAAATCTAAATCAAATTACATCAACTTGTCTTTTGATCCCTCATCATTAGTCCAGCTATGATTTTCGGAAGTAACCATAAACAACTTGAGTAACTGATATCTAACTTGCAGAAAGTAAACTAATATCAAACCACACATTCATAATTCAATCCCTCACCATCAGTCCAGCTGTGGCTTTCGGAGGTAACTGAAGATATCATGCACAATTTAATATTTCTAACTTGCAGAAAGGAAACTAATATCAAACTACACACTCATACTTCAATCCCTCACCATCAGTCCAGCTGTGGCTTTCGGAGGTAACTGAAAATGACATGAGCAATTTAATATATCTAACTTGCAGAAAGAAAACTAATATCAAACTACACACTCATACTTCAATCCCTCACCATCAGTCCAGCTGTGGCTTTCGGAGGTAACTGAAAATGACATGAGCAATTTAATATATCTAGCTTGCAGAAAGTAAACTAATATCAAACTACACACTCATACTTCAATCCCTCACCATCAGTCCAGCTGTGGCTTTCGGAGGTAACTGAAAATGACATGAGCAATTCAATATATCTAACTTGCAGAAAGTAAACTAATATCAAACTACACACTCATACTTCAATCCCTCACCATCAGTCCAGCTCTGGCTTTCGGAGGTAACTGAAAATGACATGATCAATTTAATATATCTAAATCTAACTTATGGAAACAAATGTGCAAGACTGAAATAAACAAAGCAGTACTGGAATTAAACAAAAACTAAGAAAAATAAATTAGCAGCAGAACAATATTGATTCCATGTCATTAGTCAAAAGATATGCAAATGCCCGAGCTGCCATGAAAAATTATGCTAAAAGCTATGATTTCAGAAAGCAATCTAAGTAAGGAAATATGACAAAACAAAATTGAAAGCAACTTATCTAGAAAACATGTAAAAGCCTCCTTGGATAGCAGGGGCCCTCTGCTACCAATTTGGTGAAGTCCTTCAGCTCCTTAAAATTGTAATCAAAACATCATCAAAGAACTGAATTTCTCTATTAAAAAGAACTCACAAATCTACATCCCATTCCATCTTGAACTTTGTTACAAAAGACTTCTCTACTACTTTTTCATTACTTTCTCATTACTTTCTCATTACTTCTTCATTACCTATGATAGGAGAAAGCTTCTCCTATTTATACAAAATATGAGGAGACATCTCATTAATGGGAGTCCATGAATCTCTCCCTCCATCTCTAGAGTTATAATCAAAATAGGAAATGATAAGACACATGTCTTTCTAGAGTTTTAACACAACTTGAGGAATGAGACACATATCCTCTTAGAGTTTCAATACAACAAGGAAGTGAGACACATATCCTCTTGATCCCATAATCTTCTCCAACCAAATTCGAATTTGGCTTAAGAGTGCCACATAAGGGTCTTCTAGAAGTCTCCTTTTGACCTACACATGTCACAAAACTCATAACACATATATAGATATATGAAACTATGTTAATTTTCTAGTTTTTAATCATAAATTCACTTAAAATACATAAAATAAATAACTTTGGAAAACAAGGATCCTAACCCATATATTTATGTAAATGGTTATTTGATGTAGGGTTTTAGGTCAAATGGCTATGAAATAAGAGCGAAATGGTTATGACATAATGGAAATATGTATGAATATGGAGAACATTTTTGAGACTCAACATACCCCCCAACTGAAGTTGTTGCATGTCCTCATGCAACCATTGCAATGATTCATTTGTCCATGAGTTGATCTTTTATGAGTTTTGACTCATATAGATTCATTCCAAACTTTGCTTCTTGATTTTTCTTTTTTTGACAAAGTATAATACATTTGATTGCAACTTCTTCTTCTTCTTCTTCTTTTCATTGGTTGGTTCTTGTGTGACAACCATTTTTTTTTTTTTTTTTTTTTTTTGGAAGCATTGGTTCTTGTGTAACAATGCTTTATTTTCTTTGTTGCATCAAAGTTCATGAAAACATTTGGAATCAATTACTTCATCAATGAATTGATCATTTGCAATGCATATAATCTTTTGGATCATATTGCAACAATAGTTGGTTGGAAAGTATATGTGGGTGGAAACAAAATGAAAATGTGTGATAGTGTATGACATGTGGATATGAAATGATGTCCATTCCCCCCCCCAACTAAAGATATGACAATGTGGAAAAAGGGAGTGAGGAATTTTTCCAAAGTTACAATTTTAGCATTCTAATGAATTACATGACTAGAAATTAGAAAACAACATACCTTCACTTACCTTAAATGTGGATGAGTTGTGTATGTGTGGTGGCTGCAAAATTCTGATCATATTCTTCTTCAAGTGGCTGAACAAGAGGAGTCATGGATAAAGAGATGAGATGACTTTTTATTGCTTCTACTAAAACTTGTTGAATCTGCTCCAAAACGCTGAAAATAATAGTCTTCATGTCTTCAAAACTCATTGGCATAATTCCTACTATGTGAAAAGATGTTCTGATGTCGAACATAGTAGGAAATTGTTGACTTAGTAGCCATTAATGGATGCCACTAGTCAACACGAGAACTCTCACCATTGATGACAATGAGAGTCAAGATGCCCAAACACATCTTGCTAGGTACGAATGATTTTGCAGATGTCGAGTCACCTAGAAGATCTGACGAACAAGAGACATTAATGTATTCCCATTGTTTGTCAGCATGAGAACTTGCCATTAAGGCATGCAAGCCTCAAGGTGTTTTTACAAAGAACTTAGATTCAAAGGACTATGGACTCAATAATTTGCATTGCAGCAGGGCTTATTTGCGGAATGAAAATGACAAGAAATGGAAGATGAAAATGGAAATGGACAATAAGCATGTGAATGAGCCTCTTGCTTTTATTTGTAGGTTATGAATGGACAAAAAGAAATGGAAAGTGGATGTGAATGTAAATGGAAAACATGAAGTGAAATGAGGTGAATGGTTTATTATGAGGTATGGATGTGATGGAGACAATAGTATCTGAAAGTTTTTCAAGTGTTTGGATCTGATTTTGCATCAGCATATTTCCTCCTCTTTGTTGTTGATCATCCTCTTATGAAACAAGTTGGCCTCTTAAAGAGACACCATTCTCTTGTAGTCATTTGTCCTTCCTCCTGGAACCTGCAAAAAAACTAATACTTCTTCTGCAATGGAATGTAAGATTATCAAAGGAAGAGAGGTGATCAATCTCTCTAGTTATGATATTTACACACAAAACTAAGAATTTGTATTAATGAAACAAGTTCTCAAAGGAAAAATCAAAATAATTTATACCTGTTTTGGAATTAGTGCCTCAAATTGAATGTAGCTTCTTTTCAGCAATTTATTTCATTATTTGCCATTTCAAACTCTAATGATGGATTTCTCATTGTATAGATCTTGTTGAGACCTTTCCAACGATACTTGAATCATCAAACTCTGATTTTGTATGAGAAAGTTAGGCTGATTTGAACAATGAGGTTTTTCAGCTGCGGAATTGCAGAACAGCTGCGGAATTGGACTTCAGCTGCGGAATTGGAGAACAGCTGCGGAATTGGACTTCAGCTGCGGAATGTCGACGGTTTCTGTAGCTAAAAATCTTGAATAAAAAGTTAGCCATTCATCCTTTATCATCAGTCCAAAATTAATCAATACCTTCAGAAAAAGTGAGCAAATAACTTATTCATTTCATTGATTCAAAATTATTGATTTTTTTTATTTTTTTTTATTTTAACAACAAAAGAGAAATGCAATTTTTTTTAAGTTTCAACAAATGATGCTAAATAAAGCAAACTCAGATACATTGACCAATCGTGACCTTGTAATGACCATAGAATAGTAAGTGAAGATCACATAAGATGAAAAATAATATATTGATAAGCATTGAAGAACATAAAATGCATGATTGCTATTTCAAAATATAATCTTTCATCTCTTCAAAATTTATTTTTGTATCTGTTTGATCCTTGAGGACTATCACAATCAGTAACCGTTCAGGACCACCCCCCTCAGTTGGAATTCCAATTGCAGCAGTTGCCATTACAGACACGTTCAATCTCAATTGAGCTTACCTTTATGCTACTAAGGTTCATTGTGCCATCTGCATGACCATGCGCTTGATAATATCCTCCTGTAGTTTGCTCAATTCATCCCCATGCCTTCTTAATATCTTTCCATAGTGATGTGGCATCCCTTTGAAATAAACATCATAATAGTTGGTGTTTAATAATGTCGTTGAAGCACAAAAAATTGTTGGGTAGATGATAAAGGAGATATGAAATCCAACATTCAGAAAACGAAATTGAATTAAATTCAAAAATGAGTGGAATGTGCATTGAATGCCATGATAAGAGTTTGATTTTGATTAGAATTCCTCTTCCTAGAAATCAGGAAACCGAATTATCAATGCAGAGTGCCGTTTTCAAATTCTCCACTCAGAAAAAATCGTTTTTCCTCACGCGGCAGGCAAAAATGGCCTTCAAAGAACCGAGAATTTCTCCCAGACCGCCACGAATTTCTTAAAACGGTTTCTGGGTTATCTAATTGACCATGTTGGCGAAAAAACCCATGTTTTAGTTTTTCTAAATTCATCTCCGTTTGGCCAAATCGTGCTTTCAACGTTTGACGTTTTTCTCTGTTTTGCGTTTTTCTGTTTTGACCTCTGTTTGTTTTCTTTCAGGTTCGGCTATAGCTGCATCAATTCTCTGCAAATACTTGCTCTTTGGGAAGATTCCCGTCAACCTTCCAAATCAGATTTGTCTTTGCAAATATTGCCCATGCTTATCCTTCACCTAAGCATTCTTCAGTTCAATCAAGGCACGTTTTTCCTCTTTAATTTTTTTTTTTTCAATTTCAATGCCTTGTTCTCTTACATGTGGTTGTCTTATGAATCTCAAGGAGCGTTTGGTGATGGTAGGCGGCATTGGCAAGGCTGACAGGCCTGGTATAATAAAAGGAATTGGCATTGATAGGTTTGAATGGCAAGAGATTTGCACAAAGGCCTCACGAATTCTTTCAGGGATTTGGGGAATTTTGATGATGTCTTTTCCAGCTCAAATCCTACGAGTCAATAATGCTGTCATAAGCTCTGAAACACTACAACCTAGCAGCTTTGCAACATCTCTAACTCCATCATTTTCAACTTCTACGTGATTTTCATTATCAAAAGAAAAAAATCTGATGTTTCCGAGCCATAATACAACTGCAAGCATCGTAAATGGTTGAATTTTTACGCTTTCTGTTGAGAGTAATTCATTTTTTCCAAAATGCCATGGCCTTTTCATTTTTGTTTATGTTTCTATTTTTCAATTTTATTTTTTTTTAGTTTGTTTTTGTTAATAAAATTATATGTTATATTTTTAAAAATTAAAAATACACATATATTTTACTAAGCAAAATGATTTTGTTTTTTTTTTTTTAATTTGTTTGGTTAATAAAAACACATGTTATATTTTTTTTTAAATTAAAAATACACATGTATATTTTACTAAACAAAATGATTTTTTTTTTAATTTGTTTTGTTAATAAAATTACACATGTTGTATTTTTGAAAAATTAAAAATATACATATGTAATTTACTAAACAAAACAATTTATTGAATTTTTTTTTTAAATGATTTGTTATTAAAATTATATATATATTTTCAAAAATAAAAATATACATATATATCTTAGTAACAAAACAATTTAATTTTTTTATTTTTTTATTTTTTATTTTCATTTTATTTTTAATTGATTTGTTTAATAAAATTATGTATGTGATATTTTCAAAAAAATTTAAAAATACACATATATATTCATTAAACAAAACAATTTATTGAAATCAAAGTTTTTCATGAAAACAATTTTTTTTTTTTAAATTGTTGAATCAATTGAAATGATGAAGTTTTATTTTGTCTCCTTTTTTTTTTTTTACATAACAATTCTTTTTCTGATCCTCCAGATCACACAAAGTGCAAGAGGAGAGCATACTCAAGAATTATTAATTTTTTTTTTACATAATAATCCTTTTTCTAATCCTCCAGATCACACAAAGTGCGGGAGGAGAGCATACTCAAGAATTATTAATTTTTTTAGATGTAAGAAATAAAGCTACCTAGTTACACTTCCCCGGCAACGGCGCCAAAATGTTTGGTCAATTTAGTGTGTCCTAAATTGCTAACATAAATTATCAACCAGGGATTCGTAAGCTGACGAAGTGTAGCGCACTATATGTGCAAGATAACCTATCTCTTACTTTTTGTCGTTTTTGGATTTTTATGAAATTCTAAAAGACAAGTATGGTTATGGATATTCAAAGCAATGATGTCCTTTATAATGATTTACCAACTTGAAACTGAAAAAGGAATTTGAAACATACAATGACAAAACTTGAAAGGAAATGAAAATGTGCTACTGAAATGAAAAAGGTGCTACTAATCTAATAAATCAAAACAGTGAACTAGTGAACATGAAACCAAACTATTCTTGCTGCTGTCTAAACACAAAAGAAACTATGCTGAAAGAAATCCAAAAGTTGCAATAAAGTAAATCTAAATCAAATTACATCAACTTGTCTTCTGATCCCTCATCATTAGTCAAGCTATGATTTTCGGAAGTAACCATAAACAACTTGAGTAACTGATATCTAACTTGCAGAAAGTAAACTAATATCAAACCACACATTCATAATTCAATCCCCCACCATCAGTCCAGCTGTGGCTTTCGGAGGTAACTGAAGATGTCATGCACAATTTAATATTTCTAACTTGCAGAAAGGAAACTAATATCAAACTACACACTCATACTTCAATCCCTCACCATCGGTCCAGCTGTGGCTTTCGGAGGTAACTGAAAATGACATGAGCAATTTAATATATCTAACTTGCAGAAAGTAAACTAATATCAAACTACACACTCATACTTCAATCCCTCACCATCAGTCCAGCTGTGGCTTTCGGAGGTAACTGAAAATGACATGAGCAATTTAATATATCTAACTTACAGAAAGTAAACTAATATCAAACTACACACTCATACTTCAATCCCTCACCATCAGTCCAGTTGTGGCTTTCGGAGGTAACTGAAAATGACATGAGCAATTTAATATATCCAACTTGCAGAAAGTAAACTAATATCAAACTACACACTCATACTTCAATCCCTCACCATCAGTCCAGCTGTGGCTTTCGGAGGTAACTGAAAATGACATGAGCAGCTTAATATATCTAAATCTAACTACTGAAACAAATGTGCAAGACTAAAATAAACAAAGCAGTGCTGGAATTAAACAAAAAGTAAATTAGCAACAGAACAATATTGATTCCATGTCATTAGTCAAAAGATATGCAAATGCCCGGGCTGCCATGAAAAATTATGCTAAAAGCTATGATTTCAAAAAGCAATCTAAGTAAGGAAATATGACAAAACAGAATTGAAAGCAACTTATCTAGAAAACATGTAAAAGCCTCCTTGGATAGCAGGGGCCCTCTGCTACCAATTTGGTGTAATCCTTTAGCTCCTTAAAGTTGTAATCAAAACAGCATCAAAGAACTGAATTTCTCTATTAAAAAGAACTCACAAATCTACATCCCATTCCATCTTGAACTTAGTTACAAATCTACTTCTTCATTACTTTCTCATTACTTTCTCATTACCTATGATAGGAGAAAGCTTCTCCTATTTATACAAAATATGAGGAGTCATCTCATTAATGGGAGTCCATGAATCTCTCCCTCCATCTCTAGAGTTACAATCGAAATAGGAAATGATAAGACACATGTCTTTCTAGAGTTTCAACACAACTAAGAAATGACACACATATCCTTTTAGAGTTTCAATACAACAAGGAAGTGAGACACATGTTCTCATGATCCCATGATCTTCTCCAACCAAATTCGAATTTGGCCTTAGAGTGCAACATAAGGGTCTTCTAGAAGTCTCCTTTTGACCTACACATGTCACAAAACTCATAACACATATAGATATATGAAACTATGTTAATTTTCTAGTTTCTAATCATAAATTCACTTAAAATACATAAAATAAATAACTTTGGAAAACAAGGATCCTAACCCATATATTTATGTAAATGGTTATTTGATGTAGGGTTTTAGGTCAAATGGCTATGAAATAAGAGCTAAATGGTTATGACATAATGGAAATATGTATGAATATGGAGAACATTTTTGAGACTCAACACTTCATATCTGACAGGCAACTGAAAATGGTTAAGAAAAGTGATAGCCAGTTCTCCAAATGTGGCGAAACTGCCCCCAGTGAGCTCTATATACCATTTTGCGGCATTTCCAGTTAAGGTGCGCTGAAATAATCTCAATCTAATCGAGTCGTCGATCAGAGAGTTCGAAGAGCACCATAAGTGGAAAGTGGTGATGTGATCTGCCGGATCTTCACCATTCTTACCTTCAAACTTAGGAATGTCTGAAGGAAGTTTGGTTGGAACCGGAGGCCACCTCGGACTATACCGAATCGGGTCATTAGTTAACTTCGACAAGTCTGGCAAGTTTAACGTTGCCAGAAATGGTAATCGAGGCGGAGCCTGAGAATTCCATCCTTGATGGGATGGATTTCCAACATTCTGAAAAGAATAGCCTGGATTTGATGAGGCACCAGGCTACCAGAACTGACTCGTAGAAAATGGAGAAGAACCTCCTCCCCACGCCGAGTTACCAAAACCCAGACTAGTTCCCCCCGCTGAAGTATTGACTGAAGAGGAAAGCCCGTGGTAGGGGTTCCACGCATTAGACAAAGGAGAAAAAGACTGATAAGCACTCGAAGAAGGGAAAGAAGCATTCCCTTGATGACCCGCGAAGGACTGATTCCCTGCCCCCGACGTTGCAAACATAGGATTCCATCCCGTAAAAGTAGCCGAACTTTGCCCCCCAGACCAAGGGTTGAAACTCTGGGTCTGGGATGTAAGAGGAAACGACCCTAAAGAAGGATTGGGACTGGGAATGTGCCCAGTCCCAAAGGGGAAACCCTGAAACGAAGCTGATCCACTAGCCATGTTAGACATGGGCGTAGATCTAGTTGCACCGGCGGTAAAGGAAAAAGAGGGATTTCCAGCAATGGACATCCCTGAACAGAAGGGACCAGAATGAGAAGCATATGCTTGGGTGAACCCAGAGCCAAACATAGCAGTGCTAGAAGCAATCGAAGATAGAGCAAGAGTGCCCCCTGCTTCAACAGAAACAGGGGTCTGAATGCCTGCAACACTCACGGTAGAAGCCGCGTTCCCAGTCGTGGCCATCGAAAGATAAGAAATATATGGAAGATCCGGCGGTCTCTCAGACTCCGGTCCGACGTACTGAATAACAAACGGATGATCAGGAGGAAGAGGAGATGGACCTATAGCTGGAGGCTCAGGTATATCTTCTATCTGAAAATCTTCTTCCTGAGGAAACAACACTCGCGAGGTGAGCGGAACGCTCCTCTCGGAACCGACACCGGAATCAGCAATGAAACCTTCAGACCTTAGTGGAGGATCTCTCTCCACAGCGTCAGACTCCACAGGGTGAAAACCACCTGCTAAATCGCTCCTACGCCTTCTCGAAGAAGGCTCTGCACTCTCGGGAGATAACCCCCGGATTCTCCTCGAACGTCGAGGCGCTTGATCCGCCACTTTTAAAGATTTATTATATTAGACTAAAAAAAAAGTGAAAAGCTAGGCAAGCTAGGAGCAAAGAGCACTCTCTAAAATAAAAATCCCTGAGAAACAGCAAGCAAACAACCTCCAAGTATTTCCGCTCCGGGTGATGAGGACCGGACACCAAAATACAGGAAAGCGAAGTATAGGGCCTTCCGAAAGCAGTCTGGGATGATTAGGGCCCAGAACAACCAGCGAAGGTATCAGAAACAGTTACGCCGACCTCCTAACGACAGCCTTTACCGGCTCAAGCACCCAAGCTTCGCAAGGGCACCCCCCAGAAGTACTGCTGAAAGTGATGCGACGTCTGCCTCAGGTACCACGGGTATTCCCCCCCGCAGTCACCTATGTGGAACCTAGGAACAACAACTATGGACACCAATCCGTATCAGAAGCTGGGCGGAACGGTCTTGAGGTCAGATTCAGCTAATCGGAGGGGGGGTATCCCTCTTCTCAACCTTCACTTCCCCTCGCGCTTGACTCTTGGATGAGAGCTTTCCTGGTCCACCTCACGGAGTTGGATTTCGCTCAATTAATCAACTTCTATGTTTGTTTGAGCGGCCTTGGAGAGTTAACTCTCCACTCACCTATTCCAAGGCCCTACAACCTAGCTAGTTGGTGATTGACACTTAGTAAAACTTGCTAGTTGATTTTAGATTAAACTGCTTATTTTAAGGGTTGTTGTATTAAGTCACAAGGATATGGAGTTGAAACCAATGGTGTTTTGACGCAAAAGAAATTAATAAAAACCTGACTACATGCACATGCAGTTCTTTGTCTTTCGATGAAGAGCAATTTCTATACAGGTTCTACGAGACTTAAAAATTTGTATTTTTCTTTTCGAATTACAAACTCACACTCACAAAAACTAAGAAGCTAACTAAATGATTCAATGCACCTAATGCAAATCACTACAAGCATGTAAATTCTAAGATGCAAAAAGTCCCTTGAAACAAGGTGAAATTTCCCAAAAAGCTCCTTCAGTTTTAACTCATCTTTTGTGGTCCAGAAAGCCAATTCTTGAAACAAGAACTCTTAATATAAGACAGCAAAAACACTTAACAATAAGAAGAAGAAATCAAATGATAACTTCTCCTCAAAATCAAGCCAAAAACTAGAAGCAAGAAACTTCACAAAAGCTCCAAAAGATATGGCCAAACGAAAATGAAAAACGCAACAACAAAAACAAAAACAAGACCAAATGTTTTTTGAGTTTTTGAAATGCAAAAAACAAAAAGCAAAACAAATGTTTTTTTCGGCTTTTTAGTTTTATAAAACAAGAGCTCAAGAAGACCAAGCACAACTATCACAATTCAAGCCAAAACGAGACCGAATTTCAAGCACAAACTTCAACTATGCTCCCAAACCTTATAAAGCTAATGATAGCAAGATCAATAAGAGCAACGGAAGACCAAAAACCCAGCCAAGCAGCCTAGACGAATAGTGCAAACTTGCCGCAACAAAAGACTCCAAAGAAGCAAGAAAAGTTCTTTGAAAATTGCAACAAAACCCTAGCCTATGAAACTCAAGAAAACCAATCGAAAACAAAGCAAAAAATGCAATGCAAAGCACAACACAAAGATAGGAGCGAGTCAGTGAGCAAAAGCTCTCTGTTCTGATAAAGCAGAACAGCCAAGAATGCTCAGAAAGCAATCTTGGAACTCAATCCAGGAGTGCCAGCACTAACAAGAACACTCGGCCGAAAAGATTAGTTTTCGAACAAACGAAAGAGAAAAAAGACTTGAAACCACTTCTGTCACACTCCAGTAAGTACAGAGACTCTGCAGACACAGGCCTCCACAGCCAGAAAGGACCAAAAACACCAGAATCCTAAAATTTCAAAATCTGCCTAGGTATACGCGACCTAGCAGTTATGCAACCAGCGTGTATACGCGTCTGTGTTAAGGGAAACTCGCATATACGCGGGTCCCTTTAGACAAACTCGCATGTATACGTGACTTTGTGCAGACAAAAGAGCGTATACAAAGAAAGATAATGAAAAACAAAAAAGACAAGTCTGGGAAAGACACCAAGACTTCAGACTGACTACAAGAAAGCAAACTGGACTGTAAAAGACAGAAAAAACTGTTGGCAACCTACCAAACAGCTGAAACAACCCAACAGGAGAATCACAAGAATGTGATCCCCAGTGGAGTCGCCAAATTGTTTCGGGGAATTAACACCCTAGAGGTTGGTTGGGATACAACCTCCACAAAGCAGGGGCGTACTACTTAACAGAGACTCACACAACCATGCACGTTCAAAAAAAACCAAATAGAGAAGAATGAGAGATTTACCCGTTGGTCCTACGTTTTAAGTAGATCCACGTGGAGTTCAAACTCCCTGCAACCGTCCTTCCTCCTTAACCTGAAATACAAGAAGAAACCAGCACAAAGGACAAGTTGTACAACATATATCTACTCTATATGTTAGTGAGATTCATATAAAACATTAAATAAATCATAACGAATGCTTGTATAACAAATATTCTCATACATTAAAGCATACACTAACACATTTATTTCGGGAACAACATGATACTTCTGTATTAAAAATAGCATGTACAAAAGTAATCAAGAGGAGATATCACCTGATCCTTCCAAGGCCTTCGCAGACCGTCGTCCGGATCCGTCCAGCCCTTGCCTCGCTAAGTCTCCTTCCAAACTGGTGCATATGAGATAACATATAAGGGGATGTGTATCTCAAGGAAACAAGGGTTTCCTACAATGAATCGGGGAAAGGGCAGAGGCACGGGGAATCCGACTTAGATAGGGAATACCAACAAGAGTATAATATCAATACTTTCTCTCTCTCCCTTAGGCCATACATATGAGGTCCTTTTATAGTCCCTCCAAGTAGTTTCAGCAGTTGGAAACAGTTGGGCACGGGCTGGGGTAGTTGAACTACCTGAGTAACTATCAACCCAGCGTGAAATTAGGGATTTTTATATATTTTTTTAATCATTTTAATGGCATACGCGGAAAGTCTAGCTGTAACTCGTGTATACACGTTATGCGATGGGCATAGTCGCGTATGAGGGATTTTACACTGTTTTTAAGTGAATTTGTCCAAGTCTGTAGGAATGGGTGCCCAAAAGCCATGTAGCAATCATGAATCATGTCAAGGTGAGAAATGATGCTATAACAGTTAATAATTCGAGACCTTACCTTTTCAAGAGGGGCATGCTAGGCATACCAACACTAGTGCCAATACATGCCAAGGGCCAATTTTTAGTGTGTCTTAAGTGCCAAATCATCCTATATTACTTCTCTCTTAATTGTGAATAATTGATCTCAAATAAATTTTATCTTAAACCATGCCAAGGAATTCCAGGGCATCCAAACACATGCCAATAATTTTCAAGTGCCACTAAGTGCCAAGAGCCAATATGTGTCAGGGAGTTATAGGGCATGCTATGGAGTTCCAGGTTTGCTGAGGATTGAGTGACAAGATATGCTAGATATTTCCAATGCATGCTAAAGTGCTAGGGAAGCATACCAAGATGTTCCAAGTGCCAATGTGTGTTGAGTATTAGCGAGTTCTAGGGAAACACAAGGGATCACTATGTAAAAATGCATGGAAATAAATGAATAAGAGTCTTTGACAGGGATTGTCAGCGAGTTCAGGGTGTGCTAAGGAGGGAGTGACATGGTATGCTCGACAGTGCTAAGTCATGCTAGTGTGCAAGAGTGGAATGTGGCCAAGATGTGCCAGGTTCCAGGGTGTGCCAACACATGATAGGAAGTGTTAGGGAGTCCTAGGGACACACAAGGGAGCACTAGGTGAAAATAATGCATGCAAATGAACAATTGAGAGATTGTAACCGAAAATGTCAGTGAGTTCCAGATCTGCTAAGGGGGGAGTGACAAGGTGTGTTAGAGGTTAGGGAAACATGCCAAGATGTGACAGGTGCTAGGGTGTGCCAATCCATGTCCAGGAGTGTTATGGAGTGCCATGGAAATACAAGGGAGTAATAGTTTCAAATGCATGGAAATGAATGAATAAGAGTGCATGAGATGGATTGTTAGAAAATTCTAGGTGTGATAAGGAGGGAATGACAATGTATGTTAGGTAGTGCCAAGGAATGCAAGATTTCCAGTGAAATTCCAAGATGTGTCAAGTGTCAAGGTGTGCCAATGTGTGTCAGGGAGTGTTAGGGAGTGCCACGGAAACATAAGGGAAATCTAGTTCAAAATGCATGGAAATGAACGAATATAGAGTGTGTGATAGGGAGTGTCAGTGAGTTCCAACTATGCTAAGGAGGGAATGACAAGGTTATATGCTAGGCATTTCCAAGGCATGCTAGAGTTCCAGGGCATGTCAAGGAATGGTAGGGTGTGTTAGGGAGTTCCAAATCATGTCAAGGAATGCAGGGGATGCTAACATGTGCCACATAGTGCCAAGGGATTTTTAGATGTTCCAGGTGTTATGGCATGTCAAGATGTAAACTATGTTGCTCAATTATTTTATGGCCACGATTGGACGTGAGCCTTGACTTGGTAATATTGGCCATGACTAGCCTAAGATTATTTATAATCCATTCTTAGGTGAATAAGGCATAGTCTAGTTGTAGTAAATGAAACTTGGTCAAGTTGTTGTTGTCGAGGTAGGACTTGGTTGGGTTCCTCAGTATAAAAAAAATAGGGGTAGTTATGAGGACATGACGGTTAAGGAGTGTTAGGGAATTCCAATGAATTAAAAGGTGTGCTAACACATGACAGTTAGTGTTAATGCATGACAAGGAATGCTTGGGAGTGTTAGGGCATCACAAGGGAGAACTAGGTCAAAGTGCATGGAGACAGATGAATAAGAGTTTTTGTGAGGGAGTGTCAATGAATTCCAGGTGTCCCATGGACGAAGTGTGTTAGGAGAATTTCATAATAGGACTTGCAGGAGGCAAGCCTATGATTGTGATAAGGGGATGGACGAAGCAGTTTCAGACAAAGGGAGACTTTGTGCTAGACACAACACTATTTTTTCAATGACTTGGTTGGGTTCCCAAGTCACAAAAAAGGTAAGTTTATTTATGAGGGTATGACAACCAGGGAGTGCCAAGGTGTGCAGGGAATCCTAGGAAGTGCTAACACATGCTATAAATTTCCAAGGCATGTTAGGCATTCCAATATGTGCTAGGTGCTAGTGTTTGGCGCCAACACATGTTAGGGAGTGCCAGGGAAACACAATGGCAGACTAGTTTCAATTGCATGGAAATGAATGAATAAGAGTGTGTGATAGGGAGTGTTAACAAGTTATAGGTGTGCTAATGAGGGAGTGACAAGGTATGGTAGGAAATTCCAAGGCATGATAGAGTGTTAGGAAATCATGTCAAGGTGTGCCAAGTTCCAAGGTGTGCCAATGTGTGTCGAGGAGTGTTAGGGAGTGCTAGAGAAACACAAGGGAGCACTATGTCATAATGCATGGAAATGAATGAATGAGAGTGTGTGACAAGGAGTTTCAATGAGTTCCAAGTGTGCTAAGGAGGAGTGACAAGGCATGCTTGGTAGTTCTAAGGAATGCTAGAGTGCTAGGGCGACATGTAGCCAAGATGTGCCAACGCATGCAAGGAAGTGTTAACTAGGAGTGCCAGGGAAACACAAGGGAGCACTACCTCAAAATGCATGGAAATGAAAAAATAAGAGTTTTTGATTGGAAGTGGCAGTGAGTTCCAGGTGTGCTAAGGAGGGAGTGACAAGGTATGCTAAGCAGTGTTAAGGAATGTTAGAGGTTGTGGCGACATGCCAAGATGTCCTAGGTGCTAGGGCGTACCAACATGTGCCAAGGAGTGTTAAGGAATGATATGGAAAGACAAGGGAGCACTAGGTAAAAATGCATGGAAATGAATGAATAAGAGTTTGTGACTAGGAGTTTCAATGAGTTCAGGTGTTCTAAGGAAAGAATGACAAGGTATGCTAAGTAGTGCCAAGGAATTATAGAGTGCTAGGGTAGCATGCCAAGATGTGCCAGGTTTTAGGGTGTGCCAATGTGTGCTACGGATTGTTAGGGAGTGTCAGGTAAACACAAGGAAGCACTAGATCAAAAATCATGGAAATGAACAAATAAGAGTGTGTGATAGGGAGTTTCAATGAGTTCTTGGTGTGTTAAGGAGGGAGTGACAGGGCTATATGCTAGGAAATGCCAAGGTATGTTAAACTACCAAGGTGTGTCAGGAAGTGCTGCGGTGTGTTAGGGGGTGTAAAATCACGTCAAGGAATGTAGGGGATGTTAACACATGCCACATAATTCCAAGGCATTTAAGACATGTCAGGTGTTATGGCATGTCAAGACGTAAATTGTGTTGCTTATAAGTTGTTTTATGACCACAGTTGGATGTGATGAGCATTGTCTTGGTAACTTGTTAAGTGGGATCAATTGAGATTGGACATGAGTAGTCTAAGATGAGTTATGTTAGCCCCCCTATGAAATTCTTGACAAGTCAGCTGGGGGCTAGATTGTTTTAAGCCTTCAAGGAATGCCTTTCCCCTGAAAACGCATCCTCCTTGAAGTCTCTCGATTGTTGTGCCTAATACAAATCCCCCTCTGCTAGTAAATTGATAAAAAGGGTCTATTATTCCCTCCTTTACCCCTGCAACATACATCAATCCCCCTCCTTTCCCTTTGTCCGAATTCCCTTTCTTTTACCCTCATTTAGCCTCTTTTATCCCCCCTTGGCTCCCCTTCTATTTCCCCGTTTACCCTTCAGTTTCCCCCAAAATCCCCTTAAAATTCTTTCCCCAACCTTCGTTGGCCCTCTTCCCCCTTTATCTCTCTATCGTTACCCTTCCCAACCCTCAAATTCCATTTAAATGGGAAAAAAACCCCTTTCCGACCATATAATAGGGCTTAGCCCCTCTACCGCAAGCCCCTTCAACCACTTCCCCACATGTGCCCCGGCACTGGGACCAAGCGCTTAAGTCCCAAGCGCTAATCAAAATCAGAACTATCGACGGGAGGCAAAGCCCTTTGTAACAAAAAAAACCCCGATGCGATTTGTTTTAAACATTAAGTCCCACAGTGCGTTCCGCACCGTTGATCTTCCGTGGAGATCTGATGATGGAGCGCTAATCGCAAGCCTCCTCCCAATCGCAATCGCAACATGTTGTATGCACCCTCTGATCGGCCCATCGCAAGCGATTGCGATGCGATTAATCGCAGTAGTGCCGCCCCAATTACAGTCCTCCGATCGCGTTTTCCACCGTTGATTCCTCCCGCAGATCGACGGTCCAGTGCCAATTGCTCCATCGCAATCGCTAAAACTCAATCACATGGCTTGTCTCCCGAACTCCGATTGCGATGCTTCGATTTAATCTGGGCCGTCCGTCCTCCCGCAGATCCGACGGTCACCGCAGCTCCCGATCGTCCCCTCCCTCCGATTTAACGTGAGCCGTTGATCTGGACTTCAAATCTAATGGCCAGCGCTCAATCGCATCCTCCGTCCGATCGCTGATCGCAAGTCCTTCTCTCTGTTTTCTGATTCAATCTGGGTCGTCCTTTTCCCCGCCGATCCGACGGTCATCGCACTAATCGCTCCATTCCTCCGATGAATCCAATCGCAAGTCCTTCTGTTTCTCTTCTGATTTCATCTCCGCCGTCCATTCCTCCCCCAGATCGACGGTCATCGCTCAATCGCAACATCGCTCCGATCGCAATCGGAAATTTTTGAATGCGTCACCCCTGCCCCCCCCCCCCCCCCCGATTGCGATCCTCCAATTTGATCCTAACCGTCCATTGGATCTGGGATCTAATGGCTCAGATCTAATCGCCCTCTGCCTCCGCTGGGTCCCACTCTTACATTCGTCCCCGTCGCATTTCATGCATTTTGTTTGTTTTTTGTTCGTTTCATGTGTTGTTACGCCGGTCAATCTCCGCCGTCGATCTTCATCTCCAGGCCTGAATCCAACGGTCTGCGCTGCATACTTCTACCAAACCCTATTGTCCGCGCATTCCACCACTCCACTACATTTTCATCGTTCTTTTACATAATAGCGTTGTTTCCGCCACCGCCACACCACCATTTCATCCACCCTGCATTCATTGCTCCGTCCACTGTTTTCTTCATAAGTTTGCTGTGTTGCAGAGTTTCTAGGAGATGAGACCGCCGCTGTTCAATGTACTACCCCAATGGCGAGCGGCGCAGTCATGATCAAATCTAGTGAGCCAGTACCATCAGGAAAGTCAAGGAATGGGGCCGTCAGGACTCACATTAATGGAAAGCAGAGTTCAAACGCCGAAAATCATGCCGGCGCCAGTTAAAGCTCAAGCTAACTCGACAGAGGCAGTAATGAAGCAGCAAGGAGTTTCAGTACAGAGCAGAGGGATTAGCGCACATCAACGAAGATCTTGAGCTCTGAACCAGAGGTTTAAAGAGGCAAAGCATCATTTTGAAGACCCCGAGGATCGATCTGAAGATCCTGAACATCAGTAAGAGGTAATATCAAGGTTTTCTTATCAGCAGAATGTTTTTCCATAAAGGACAGGTCTCCCATACAGTCTTTATTATGCGCCGTGTCCCTGAAGGAGTTTTCCACCCCAGCTATAGTTCAAAACAATCTAACATCTATGAGGCATACCTCTCAGTAGTTTCTTTCATTTTGTTCAAATCACCTGGAGTACTACAGCCAAAAGGTCAAATCATATCCGAAGCAGATCTCTATTACACCGGGGAGATGACAAAGATTAAATATACAACATATCAAGCAGAATGGGCCTCGGCCCTACATTCATTATTGTGTTTAAATGTAACATTTAAATTTCACCTACCTCCTCAGTCGGTCCTCTGTGTCTCTTCTGCTATAAAACACAGAGGGATATCATTGTAATGGTTGTTGATGCATTATCAGTGAATTGCAAGCATTTTTGTCCCGAGCCAAGTTCTCTGTGTAATGATTGTATGATAGGCTGAGAAATATGATGTATTCAAGCTGAATGTAAAAGCTTTGGGCAGTGATGTACCTGATTGGTATTGTGTTTAACATGATAAGAAGTTTTCATTGGATCTTGATCTACAGCAGTTGGTGATGTTTTTCTCATTCTCTGCGTTTATTTCCATTTCATTTCATGTTCTTCTGACTGGCATCTGAACGCATGACATAAGATTTACCCTTGTTAGGTACCTTATGTCCCAGCTCTCTCAGTCTTTAATGTTTTCTGCTCATATGTGTATCTGAATATTGCTTTTAATTTACTAAACCAGTGTAGTGGATGATTATTGCCTGCTCTCTGATGTGCAAGTTAATAGAATCAATGTTCAGATGTTTTTGTTAAGATTTAATTGAAAGAGGTTAGGAACATTGGGAGGTGTAAAGCCTGTCGTTGCCGCTTCATAACCTACCCCTTCCATATAAACCTTTTCAAGACCCCTTGTGTTGCCCATGGTTTTGTCCAAGCAGGCCTGGAGTTAAATGACCTCTGGCCTGATCTATAGATGGAATCAGATGGTTCTCCATCCTTCATTCTCATTCCTTAATGTTCCATCCCACCAATCAGTCTTTGAGATCCAAATGATCTAGATGACTAGCCCAACTGAAGCTTACACATTGAACATAAGTAAATCCTTTCTTGACTCCATTGCCCAATGGCCTTGATGTTCCCTGAGTTATCTTTCCTTGCCTATCTCCCTTCTTTACCCATCCTTGTCTTATGGTGAAACCTTCCTTCCTGATTCTCAACAACCAAACTCAAATAATCAAACAAACAACCTTGAGCCTATAACTAGCCTAAAATCACAATTGAGAACTTCAAAGACATATATCCTTTGATAATCATAGAGAGATCCCTCTTTGGACCTAGGAGGGCTAGATCCTAAGGTCTGAAAGTGGTTCTATGTTGTCTCATCTTTTGGTATTGCCAACCTTGCCAAAACATGGGAACCCCAACAAGTTACACGTAGTTCTTAGGTGAACAAGGCATATGTTGAATTTCCATGACACATGAGAATTTGGGTTTGGTCTTAGAATATTTGATGCAAACACACTCAAGTGCCACAATGCATCAAATTTTCACAATGAAATCTACACACATTATAGAATCAATCAATGCACATGAAAATTTTTAAATTTTTCAAACCGTTCTTCGTTAAATTACCAAATGTAATAGAATAGGCTAAAGCTATCGTACCCAGGATCATGGCCCTTTACAATAACACTGATACAAGGAATACAACTAGGGCTTGGTGTTAGTCCTTTGACAACCAATACACCTTGAACAAGACAACACTTGACCCAATTTTTTATGGTGGCCACACATAACCCTTTCAATCCACATGTCTTGAACACATCTGGAAAGTCCTCTTTCCTCCCATTATGAAACTCTTCAATCTTCCTATATCATGAACTCAACTCCTTTCTGTTATGGAACTCGGCTAAAAAAAAATTTCCCTCTATCTACCTCTTTTTTCCTTTAAGGTCTGCAACACTTAAGGTTTTCGATTGAGTTGTTCACAACTCTGTTGTGAACAACTCTTTGGTCTACCCACTTTTGCCATACTGCTGCTCCAAGATGACAAGTCTAGGGATATAGAGGTTTCCCTTCTTCTTAATGACACAATACTCTACAATACAATGAACTAGGGCTAGTTTTCTAGCCCACTTGACTGGTACTTTAGTCCTTCAAATTCTGCACGTCCTTAGGCCCAATGCACCTACCCTTCTGCCAGTCTTATTTTCCTTCACAAGTACAGGACTTAGAGCTATTATTTAATGGTAACCTAACATTAAACCTCCAATTGTACTTAGACTGCCATCAATTTTCCCAGCCAAAGTAATTTTTTTTACTGATCTAGTGCCCACAACATTGCCCTCTTCTAGGGCTATTCAAATATGCCACCTAATAGTGATTTGAGTCCTCTCAAAATCACTATTCTTGTGTACCAATTTCTTTGTTGTCAAATATATGAAAAAATATGAACTACTCATCATATCATCCTTCTAACAATTTGTAGATAACTGAACTAGGTCATAAATCATCAATTAATATTCCATTGACTAATTGTTTATAGGCTGCTTAAGACCTTTGTCCAAAGCTCTATGGATAGTCGAACAAAATCAACTCCTCTTCATGTCAGTCCATTCCTCATATGGCACATTTCTTTTGCTCCATCTTCTAATCAGGTTCCACTTTCTTTTGGATTTGTTATCTCTGCACACACTTCTGCAAACCATATTCCAAATTTGTGGTATATATTGCAGAAATAAACCTCTCTTTAAGGGTCACAACCCATAGTCTTCTTCTATGCAGATTTGTCATAGTCTTAATGGCATACCTTATGGATTGAACATGCTAGGAAACCTCCCTAAATAGGGAATTATACTTCTATTCTAAATGCTTTAGAACAAACCATATCCACCCATAGCAAAAAAGACAACTCTTTCCTCCATAAGAGACTCGGCCTAGCTCATATGGATCCATATATTCTGGTAATTTATTTGACTGAATCTTGAAATGAACTTTAGATATCTATGACCCTCAAACTACAATTACCTCAGTTAATATTACACCTGTGACTACTTTTGTTATGGCTTTAAATTCTAGTGCATACCCTTCTCCATTTGTGTTGGTCTTTATCACAGACCTTGCAACCTAGTAACCACCACAAGGTAGGGTCTCAACCCTCTCTACTATTTCAAAATTTGATGTGGACTTCACACAGAAACGCCACTGAAATCACATGCCCAAATTCTCATGAGTCACATCTCTTGAGCTTTATCTGCCCTAAGTGAACCAATTACAATATGCCATCCTACTTCCTATCTCGAACCCATTAAGGTATGTGACATTCTTGTGAACCCTCACATGATGATCTTACTCTTGGTGGATGATCATGGCCTCCCTTTAGCAACGCTTACTCAACCCTCTAACTCGCCCTACTTTAGGACTACATCTCTCCTAGTCTCCTTGATAAAATGAGCTCTTTCTCAATTGATGTTATTGTCTTCATACTAAGGCCTCCTTAAATAGCTTTTCCTAGCTAGGCCTCTTAAGAACGTTCTAGAACTTACAAAATTTATCTACTTATACCTTATTAAATGTTATTTTTTCTGTTTAATTTTATTTTAGATTTTAAACCTCATCTCATGTACAAATCCCCTTCGCTTGGTTTATTTTCCCACAAAGCCTTTTGTGGTCAAAAACCATCTCACTAGGCTTGTGGAATATCTCACAAGCTACAAAATTTAACAACATAGTCTAGTTGTAGTAATTGTAAATTGGTCAAGCTCCTATAGTCAAGCGAGGACTTGGTTGGGTTCCCAAGTTGAAAATTAAGTAAGGGTAGTTGTGAGGGCATGATAAATAGAAAGGGTTAGGACATGCCAAGGAATGAAAAGGCGTGCTAACACATGCTGGATAATGTCAATGCATGTTGAGGAGTGTTAAGGAGTGTCAAGGAATCACAAGGGAGAACTAGGTCAAAATGCATGGAAATTAACAAATAAGAGTGTGTTCCAAGGAGTTTCAGTGAATTCAAGTGTGCCAAGGATGAAGTGTGTTAGAAAAAGTTCATAATATGATTTATAAGAGGCTAGCCTATGATTGCGATAAGGGGCTCGACAATGCAATTTTAAACAAAGGGAGACTTTGTGTTGGCCACAACACTATTTTTCCTTTATCTATTATTTTTATATGAAATGTGGCACACTTTGGCCAAATGCTCACGTTTTAAACTATTTTAGATAATTCTATATTGTACATTGTTGTGTATAAGTTTTGGGGAACTCAGCTTGTGCCGACCTATATCTTGTGTGCCTTGTGTATTGTGTGGTTCTTGCAAACTCTCAGTTAATGCTCTACTATTTATATGAACTGGACATACATGTGAAATATTTCCTATGCAACCTATGTTGCTTAGTTGTTTTATGGCCATGGCTAGATGTGATCCTTGTCTTGGTAAGTTCTTAGGTGGGAAAAGTTAAGCTTGGACATAACTAGCCTTAGATGAGGTATAGGAAGTTCTTAGGTGAACGAAGAACAGTATACTTGTAGTAGGTGCAATTGATCAAGTTGTTACGGCTGAAACAGACCAATGTCACATGAACTGGAGTAGCTAAGGACTTGATTGGGTTCCCAAGTCGTGAAAAAATTTATGGCTATTTGTGAGGGCATGAGTGCCAAGGCATGCTAGGGAATGCTAACATGTGCCAGATAGTTTGAAGGCATTCCAAATAGGCTATATGTGTCAAGTTCTAAGGCATGCCAAGATCTTCAATGGTGTGACAATACATGCCAGGGACTATCGAGGCAACAAAAAGGAGAAACAAGTTAAAATACAAGGAAATGAACCCATCATAGGGTTAATAAGTCATCAATTTACATTTTCCTAGAGGGTCATGCTATGCACACCAACACTAGGTGGAAATGAGTGTCAAGTGCCAAGTGTTAGTGCATTCTAAGTGCCAAATCATCCTCTATTACTTCTCTTCTACTTTCCAGTAACTTATCTCACATAACTTTAATATTAAACCATGCTAAAGCATACCGAGGCATCTTAATGAATGCTAGACATGATAATGATCATGGCCTCTTTAGGACTACATATCTCTTTGTCCCCTTGATCAAATAAGTTACTTCTCACTTTATGTTATTTCCTTCATCCTATGGAATCCTTAAATAGTTTTTCCTAGACCTCTTAGGAACCCTCTAGAACTTACGGGTTTTATCCACTTAGACCTTAGGAAATATTAATTTTCCTTTTTAATTTTCTTTTATATTTTAAACCCTGTCTTGGGTCCAAAATCCCTTTGCTTGGCTTCTATTCCCACAAAGCATTTTGTGACCAAAATCACACAAAGCCATCTCACTAGGCTTGTGGAGTATCTCCCAAGCTACACAATTCAACAACATAGTCTAGTTGCAGTAACTATAACTTGGTCAAGCTCTTGTATTCAAGTGAGGGCTTGGTTGGGTTCCCAAGTTGAAAATTAAGTAAGGGTACTTGTGAGGGCATGATAGCTAGGGAGGGTCAGGGCATGCAAAGGAATGAAAAGGCATGCTAATACATGTCGGACAATGTCAATGCATGTTGAACTAGAGCATTAGGGAGTTTCAGGGCATATCAAGGGATAACTAGGTCAAAATGCATGGAAAGGAACAAATAAGAGTGTGTGTCAGGGAGTGTTAGCGAATTCAAGTGTGCTAAGGACGAAGTGTGTTAAGAGAAGTTTAGAATATGATTTACAGGAGGAAAGCCTACGATTGTTATTAGGGGCTCGAGATAGCATTTTTAGGCAAAGGAAGATCACTTTGTGCTACGCACAACATTGTTTTTCCTTTATTTATTTATATTTATTTATATTAGATGTGGCACACTTAGGGTACATGCTCATGTTTTAAACTATTCTAGATAATGTTATATTGTAGATTGTTGTGTATAAGTTTTGGGGAACTCAACTTGTGTCAGCTTATACCTTGTGTGCCTTGTGAATCTTGTGGTTCTTGCAAACTCTTAGTTAATGTTCTATTGTTTATATGAACTGAACATACATATGAAATATTTCCTGTGTAAGATATGTTACTTAGTTGTTTTATGGCCATGGCTAGATCATGTGATCCTTGTCTTGTTAAATAGTTAAGTGGGACAAGTTGAGCTTGGACATGAGTGGCATAAGATGAGTTATAGACAATTCTCAGGTGAAAAAGGCACAATCTACTTGTAGTAGGTGCAATTGGTCAGGTTGTTGCGGTTGAAGCATGCCAATGTTTTCACATGAATTGCAGTAGCCAAGGACTTGATTGGGTTCCCAAGTCATGAGAAAATGTAAAGGTTAGTTGTGAGGAAATGAGTGCCAAGGTGTGCTAGGGAATTCTAAGATGTGCCAGATAGTGCGAAGGCATGTCAAACATGATAAGATGTTCCGAGTGATAAGGCATGCCAAGATGTGCAAGGGTGTGTTAATGCGTGCCAGGGAATGTCAAGGGAATAAAAGGGAGAAACAAGTTAAACTACAAGGAAATGAAAACATAAGAGGGTTAATGAGTCATCAATTTACCTTTTCTAAGAGGGGCGTGCTAGGCACACCAACACTAGGCGCCAATAGGTGCCAAGTTCAAAGTCTTAGTGCATTCTAAGTGCCAAGTCTTCCTTTGTTACTTCTCGTCTACTTTCCAAAAATTGATCTCAAATAAATTTAATATTAAACCATGCCAAATCATACCAAGGCATCTCAACGTGTTCCATACATGCTAAGACTTTCCAAGCACCAACACGTGCCAATCGCCAATATGTGTCAGGGAGTGTTATGCATGCTATGAACTGGAATGGCATGTTGAAGAGTGCTAAGGTGTGCTAGAGTGTGATAATGCATGTTGAGAAGTTTTAAGGAGTAATAGTACAAAACATTAAGGGAGCACTAGGTCAAAATTCATGAAAGTTAATGAATATGAGGAACGTGTGCCAGGGACTAGTGTTAATGAGTGTTAGCTATCATGCCAAGGAGGGAGTGACAAGGTATGCTAAGCATTGGTAAGGCATGCTATGGAATATCAAGGCATGTAAAGAAGTGCCAAAGTTTGCTAGGGAGTTCTAGGGTGTGCTAATTATATGTTCCAAATAGTGCCAAGATATGCCAATACATGCCAGGTGCTAAGGATGTGCAGGGTGCCAGGGTATGTCAATATTTGCTAAGAAGTGTCAAGGTAACAAAAGGAAGAACCAAGCTAAAATGTAAGTAAATGAACACATAAGAGGGTTAATAAGTCGAGACTTTATCTTTTTCAAAAGGGGAATGCTAGTCACACTAATAAAAGGTCCCAATACATGTCAAGTGGCATTGTGTGCCAAGTGCTAATGTATGTCAATGCATTCAACCAAGGTGTTCCACAACATGCTAGGGAATAGTTGCATGCCAACACATTCTAGGAGAGTTCCTGTTTCGGGGAAAATCACCCTAGAGGTTTGTTGGGCTTAAACCTCCACAGAGCAGGGCATGCTACTTAAGAAGGACTCACACAACCATACATGTTCATGAAAAACTAAATAGAGTAGATCGAGGAAGTTACCCGTAGGTCCTACGGTTGAAGCAGATCCCACGGGGTCCAAACCCCCAGCAACCCTTCTTCCTTCTTAACCTAAAAGACAAGAAGAAACAAGCACGAAGAACTGGTTGTACAGCATATATCTACTCTAAATGTTAGTGAAATCCATATGAAATGTTAGATAAACCATAATGAATGCTTAAATAACAATATTCTCATATATGTAAGCAGACACTGACACGTATATTTCGGGAACAAGATGGTACTTCTGTATTATAAATAGCATTTACAGAAATAACGAGTGGAGAGATCACCTGAATCCTTCCACGATCTTCGAGCAGACCATCGTCCGGATCCGTCCCACCCTTGCCTCGCTAAGATTCCTTCCGAACTGGTGCATACGAGATGACATATAAAGAGATGAGCATCTCCAGGAAACAAAGGTTTCCTATAATGAACTGGGAAGTGCAGGAGGCACGGGAATTCATACTTGGATAGGGAATACCAACAGAGTATAATATCAATAATTTCTCTCTCTCCCTTAGGCCATGCACATGAGGGGCTTTTATACTCCCTCAAAGTAGTTTCAACAGTTGGAAACAGTTGGCCACGTGCTGGGGTGGTTGAACTACCAGAGTAACCATCAACCCATCCCGAAAATAGGGAATTTTTATATATTTTTTAATGATTTTAATGGCATACGTGGAAAAGTGCATGTGGACTCGCGTATACACGCGGAAAAGTCTGGGCATAATCGCGTATGGGGATTTTTACACTGTTTTTTAGTGAATTTTTTCCAAGTCTGTAGGAATGGGTGCCCAAAGCCATAAAAGAAATCATGAATCATATGAAGGTGAGAAATGATGCTATAACAGATGCCCCCTAATATATGAGGTCAGAAGGGGTACATGATGGCCGAAATGTATTATGCACATAGAAATAACTTCGCAAGGACAAGAGAGGACTTCACCAGAGTTCAGCCTGCCAAAAATCAATGAAAGAAAACAGAGAGTCAACTCATGCTGAGGCGGGCATACCCATGCTCAGTAAAAAATACATCATATAGAAAGTACTGAATAGATCCAACATGTATACAAGTATAACTGAACTGAAAGTACATAATGAATCATCTGAGCATGGCCCAGAAATATAAGTCTGAATCAATGTCTAAGTATCACATATAGAAATCTTATCAAGGATGTTGCAACTGGATGTCTGATCAAATAAGTAACTGAATCTCCAAGTACCAAATCATAAGGGGTGGAACAAACGGTACTATCACGCAACTCGGGAGCCAACATATAGGATGCTGCTGTAGTGAACTGCAACATATAAGGGTGGACGGCATCACTGGCAGAAACTGAATGGACTGTCAAAAGTGAACCGAGAAATGCTGATGCAACCCAAGGTCTTCACTGATCACTTATGGCACAATTCTACACAATGGGAATAAATGAGCTGAAGTCGACCATGTGAGAAATCGTTGGATTACTGATCAATGATGTATACCGTTAACCAACGCGAGACAACCCACCAATAATTAAAATGAGTGTCAAGGTGCCCCAATACAATCTAACAAGTGCGAATGAATGAGTTGAAGTCGAACACTTGAAAGAATCTACCAATCATGAGGCAATGATGAATCCCCACTGTCGATAGCGAAGAGTCTGCCACTGAGGACTGCAAACCCTAAGGTACTGACAAAAAGACTCTAGACCTTATTCCCAGAGCAATGAGTCGGAGTCGATGGGAAAAGATCTGCTGGAAGGAAGGCATTAAGGCATCCCACATCAGTCCAGCGCGAGTGTAACTCGCAGGCCAAGATTTGGAAGGAATCAGACGAAGTAGAGTGATGGAACCAAAACCGAAGTACGTTTCTGACATGCACAAGATGAAGCTAGCGCATGGAAGAAACCCTCTGAACCAACCAATAATGAAAGCTGACACAGAGGCGAGAAATCCACCAATAGGGTCAAATGGAAATCAAGGTACTGCACGAATCCCAAGTGTGATAATGTGTGCTGACGTCGAACACAGGGGAAACCACTCAGTCAAAGACCCATAATGATGATCAAATGCTGAGCACAAGGTCACCTATCAATAATGGAAATAGGGCCAGGGTACGGCTCTAGGTTTGCTCTCAGAGCAATTTGTCGTAGTCGATAAGAGACAAACCCGCTAGCAAGAAGTCAATGGGGACCTTCTCAAACCAGCACGAGTGGAAGACCAAAACATCTGATGTGATAGAAAAAGATACTGACAAGACCAGGAAGGCCGACTGAATAATGAGTCAAGAGACACCGTAGAATGGCCGACTCTGGTTAGACTTCCCTTGAACAAAAGCACGACTCATGATGACCATGGCAGTAAAAGTGACACTGTATAAGTCTGTTATGCAGGAGGCAAAACAAACTCTCCATATGATTGGAAGAGATAACCAACCGGGGGAGGACTGATAAGTGAAACAAGGTAAAGGCTAAACCTAGGTCAAAACTAAAACCATCCCAAATGTAGGAGATATATATAATTATATGTGCTTTGTTCAAGGGCGACAAACTGACTCTGTACTGCCATCAAAACAACGAAGATACATCCCGTTCCCGCTCTTTTTGTTATATTTGATTTTTTTGTCTTTTTCATATAATAAGCCTAAAAAGGAATAAAAGAATGCTATGGTACAATGGATAGAACGAGTATCAAAGAATCAGATGCACTAGTTCCTGGGATTGGAACAATCCTATGCTCAATGCAAGGTGGCGGAAACTGGTAAGTGATACTCAAAGGAACGTTCCATCCATGGGTAAAACGGGTGTCAAGTTGCGATAGCTAAGTGCATGCAATGGTTAACTTGTACAAATAGTCAAGGTCAAAAGTTGGCTTAAACACTGAGTCCAAATGAAGCCGGCTAAAGGCCAGGATAAACAAGTAGCCAATATGCAATGCAATAATACAACTTAACGACACCAGGGAGCCTCTAGGGTAAAAGCCAGAAAAATGATAGTGAGGAAGAGGAAGAATGAAGCTTAAACACATAAGTCATGGCGGGACTAAAGAGGACTCCCGAGCCTACATAAAACGCAGCATGGGCAACAAGTGATAGCGAGGAACTAACTAGGAAGCCCATGTAAAGGAAGGCTCTACCACCAATTCATGATTAAATAATCGGCGATTGAGATGGGTGTAATACTCATGACCTGATGGGATCGACCCTATGGTAAGTGATCAGTATGGAGGCTAGTATGCAAGATGCAACGGAAAGTGATTTCCCTAACCTATATGCCAGTGAAGATCATATACCTGCCGTGACGAGTCGGTAATCATGGATAAAAAACGGGAAAAATCTCAAATTCGTCAAAATGTACCTGAAAACATACCAAACTGGGCACTTCCAAGCATCCGGGTTATGCAGCTTAAGATAGATCAAAAAAATGAGCATAACAATTTTTTGCGAAAATTTTCAACTTTTTAGGCATAAATAGACAAATTACCTCATATTTGGTTCATTATTGCATTGCTGATTTGGAAAAAAGTGCTCTGGAGCAAAAAAATTCTTTCGTCAAATCAGGAACAACCGACCGTCGAATCGCACCGAATTTGTCAGGTAGGCTCCTCAATCATCTTTGAAAATCATTTTGTCCATTTAGAAAGTAAAATTTAGTGATTTTCAGCATTAAAACCCTTGCTAAAAAACTCGGACTTGCGCATACGCGGGTTGGTAATAGGAAAGTTACGTATACACGCGACTGTGCATAGAAAAATTCGTGTATGCGCAGGTTCGAATCAAAAAATGCGTGGCTAATGGATGATTTGTTGAAATTTGACAGGATGACAATCTCATGGAGGGAGTGTGAACATAGCGCAATTGATTAAGAGGTCATGCAAGATCGAGCATCGCAAAATATTCTTCGGAATTGCGGATTGTTGAAATTTTTCAAAATGCCAAATATGAAAAGCAATGCTCGGTTGCTAGAAATGCTCGTCAATTACTGGGAACCAGACCAAGATTGCTTCGTTATAGATCAGATGCCAATACGCATTGAAGTGGAAGACGTATATTTTATCACTGGACTCTCCCGGAGGGGTGAACCAGTAGACTTGCACGGGAAGCCCCTGGGAGGGCTAACCGTGGAAGATTATGTCCACGTGTATTGCGTAGAGGGTTCCAAGAAAGTTGGAACTCAGATTGCGATTAAAGATTTACGGGATTTGCACATGAAAATCATCCTTTTCACCATTGGCAGAGTGGCAGGATCTGCCTCCCTACATCAGGCGTCCAGGACGCAAATGAGCATAGCAGTAGAATGCTTGACTCATGTGTATGATTGGTGCACAGCCCTATTACTGAACATGAAGCAACAGTTGAACTCAATCCGCAAAGCAAAGACCAAACACTTTGGGTACGGTACTATTTTGATGACATTCTTCTTTGAGAAGATACCATCATTGAGACCCAGAGTTATCTCTACCATCAGTAGCCCGAGGGACCCAAGAATTGCCCGTTGGGTGGACATGATGAAGAGATTAGGGGGAAGTGAAGTTCCCCGGACCACTTGGGACGATGAGTTCTTCCTTTGGTGGGGAGAACAAATCATCGCAGTGGACAACTATCCATATGCCGGGATGGACTTTCATGGAGATCCAGATCTAGTTCTTCCACCAGGCACAGCATGGGGCACAGTCGGTAAGTTTGCAAAAAATTTTGACTTATATAATTTTTTTGGATTTTTTCAAATATGTATAAAAAAAAATGAAAATAAACATGTTTTTGATTGGATTCATAATGACTGACAATGTAAACATGATCATGATACAGATATTGGACCAGTGCGACCTGAGGGTTTCCCGCGCCACAAGCGTCGCAAGGGCGAAGCAGATACAGTGGATTCAGATAGGACCCTCCAGGCTGTGCAGAGGAATTTGGAGGGGTTAACCCGCCAAATACCTATGGCTGCTGTGGAAGACCTGCCAAAAGCCATCCAGAGATAGGTGGTAGGAGTGCCCTGAGACTGGGTACGATTATTCCGCTGAGTTGCCACCGCGGTCACGTTCTATAGGAACACGACTTCTGGGCAGGGACCTCAGGAGTAGACAGATATTATGTATTAGATGACTGTATATTCTTTTTTGAGACTGAACATGATCGGGCATAAGCCCAAGTTTTGTATGACCTTATGGATCCAAATTTTGTAAATTTTTTGAACACTCTGATGATATATATACAGTGATATTTGATGTGATGTGATAAATGTATCAAAATGTATGATGTTTTTGATGATTAAAATTTTATTGTATGGAATGATTAATATGCCAATCCAATGCTTGATTAGCTAATGAGTCAGCAAACCAATTGTCAGCTCGAGGAATATGAATGAAAGTTAAAAATTGAAATGACCTTTGTAACAAACGTACCCTCAAGAACAACCGTAATAAAAATGGATCTCGTACCCGATAAGTGTTGTTCAACTGCGACACCACCAGCTGGGAGTCCAAGAAAACTACCAACGAATCAACACCCAAAGATATTTCCTCCGAGAGTAGATGAACAACTACAGTGTATTCTACTATATTATTGGAAGAAGGACCAATGCAGACCCCTCTTGATACTAACAGCTGACCGGATGGATAATGAAGCACCCAAGCCGCGGAAGCTAAGTTCCGGGTGTGTCTACTAGCACCATCGGCGAAACCAAAATGACTCATGACATCCAACACAACCTGCCAAAGCAGATCAAAAACATCACCAACTCATCAAAGATCGAAAATCAACCAGATATGTACAAAACAAAAACTACTATATACAAAAGAAATATGCTAGGCCGAAGCCTAGGCATAATACTTCTTCAACTAGAGCCCATTTCGGGGCTCCGGCAACTCGTTCCCTTTGAAATCAACCAAGGTATACGCTCCTTTATTAAGGACTTTTTTAACGATAAAGGGGCCATACCACATAGATTTAAACTTTCTTGCCCCCAGGGCATCTTTTTCTTGGGCATAGACCAAAACAAGGTCACCTTCCGAAAAAACCCTGGCTTTGACCGCCTTATCGTACTGTACTTTAACTCGGTTTTTATGCGCTTCATTCATCGTGGCGGCATCCCGACGCTGCTCATCGAGATGTTCCAGATGAAGGAGCCGTGCTTCAAGACTAGAAGTGTCAGGAAGAAGTTCAACAACTAACTTAAGAGAAGGAATCTCGCATTCAATAGGAAATACGGATTCCACCCCGTGCACTAGCTGAAACGGAGTAAAGCCAGTTGCAGTTTTCACTGATGTCCTGTACGCCCAAAGTGCAGGATATAGCATAATATGCCAGTTGGATCTAGCTTTATCAATTGTCCTTTGAAGAATTGTCTTCAAGGATTTATTCACGGCTTCCACTTGCCCATTGGCTTGAGGATAATACGGAGATGAATGCTCCTGCCGGAAACCCAATTTGAGAGCCAACTCGGCCATCATACTATTCTGAAAATGACTGCCATGGTCAGTGACAATCTCTCTAGGAATACCAAAATGAGCGATAACCTGGTTGAAAAGGAAAAGAGTTGCAGTCTCACCATCATTCCCAAAAGTAGGCATAGCCTCGACCCACTTCGTAAAGTAGTCTACTGCTACAATAATGTACTTGTGACCTTTAGCCGAAGGCGGGTTACAAGTAGTATAATCAATACCCCAATTTGTAAAGGGACCGACAGTAATGACTGGAAAAAGCGGAGCTGGATGAGCTCGCATTTTTCGAGTATAGACTTGACACGAATGACACTTTTTGATCGATTCAATACAATCTTTGAAAATCGAGGGCCAAAAGTACCCAGCACGCAATATTTTTTGGGCTGTAGCAAGCCCAGATAAATGACCCCCACAAGCTCCACTGTGGGAATCATTCAACACAGCCTCAGCTTCTTCGAGAGTTAAGTAGCGTCTTAGGATTGAATCAACCCCTTGACGGTATAAAGCATCACCAATAATCAAATAATTCTTGGCCAAGTGACGCAGCTTACGACGCTCATCTTTCGAAAAAGTAGAGGGAAACTTCGCAGTCTGGAGATACACAATGATATCTCCGTACCAAGGATCCTGTGAAGAGATAAGAAACAAATGTTCATCTGGAAAGGATTCATCATAAATCATCTCTTCCCCACAGGGCAACTCGGAGATCAATTCCGCAAAAACCAATGATTTCTTGGACTTGGCAGACATGAACTCAAGATCAAATTCCTATAAAATCACAATCCATTTATTATATTTGCCCCCAATCACTCGCCTACTGAGGACAAACTGAAATGGATTGGCAGCTGCCAAAACATAATTTTTGCGAAGAATAATGTAATGCTGGAGTCGCTGCACAGCATGAACTGCTGCTAAAGCTAACTTTTCTATCGGAGTGTACCGGAGTTCAGGTCCTACCAAGCCTCGACTAAGGTAGTAAATAACATGCTCTGCAAGAGCATCATCCTCCTAAACCAGAACCATACCAATGGTAGATTCTGTTGCTGCCAGATACAAAAGGAAATCCCTGCTATAATCAGGAGGACTCAATAAAAGAGCAGAGGTCAATGCTTTTTTCAAAGCATCGAACGAGCGTTGAGCGAATTCGTCCCAAAGAAAAGGAACTCCCTTCTTTAACAATCTCATGAATCCCTTTGTAACTTCAACATAATTTACGATAAATCTTCGAAGAAAATTAGACTTTCCTTGTAGACTTTGAAGCTGACGAATTGAGGACGGGGGAGGCAACCGAAGTATTGCCTCAACCTTGAAGGGATCTACCCTTATCCCTTCCCTAGACACAATGAATCCCAATAGCCGACCGGATGTAACCGTGAAAACGCACTTGTTCGGATTCAATCTAATCTTATAGAACCGACATCGTTCAAATATTTTTTGGAGGTGACCAGGATGATCCATCCTCTTTCGAGAATGAGCAGCTAAATCATCTAAGTACGCCTCGATAATCTTTTTGATGTCGTGAAAGGCATATGACATGGCCCGCTGAAAGGTAGCCCCAACATTTTTAAGACCAAAAGGCATCTTCTTGTATGCAAAAGTACCCCAGGGACAAATAAAGGCAGTCTTATGTTGATCTTCAGGACGGATAGTAATTTGATTATATCCGAAGAAACCGTCCATGAAGGAGAAAATCTCATTACCGGCACACTCGTCAATGATCTGATCGATAAATGGTGTGGGGTAATTATCTTTAGGACATGCTTTATTTAGGTCTCTGAAATCGATGCACACTCGAATCGTTCCTTGCTTTTTATCTACGGGAATGGGATTTGAAACCCATTCAGTCAAAGGAACAGGGAAAATGAATCCCACCTTAAGTAGCTTCTCAACTTCAGCTTTGATAGCTGCTGCCTTCCTAGGATTGACCGGACGAAGTTTTTGCCTCACCAGCTTAGCGTTTTCATACGTCTTGATCTCATGCTGGACAATAGATGGGTCTATTCCAGGCATTTCCTCATAAGACCAAGCGAATACATCCCTATACTCTTTAAAGAGCTCAGTGTAAATTTGAATCTCTTCACGGGAACATTCAGCTCCAATGAAGACTTTCTCTATAATATTGGGATCCCTGGAAATGTTCACCGGGATAGTAGGAGAAATCATAGCCATGTTCCCTTCAGCATAAACCTGTGTTGGTGCTAAAGGGTTCAAGACTAGGTGAACAGGACCAGGAGACTGAGGACTTGGAAAACTTGTTTCAACTTCGCTCAAGTCAGGTAAAAAGTAAGACCGATGATGCAAGTCATCCGACGGTCTATCTATACCAGTCATGGCTTCCAGGATGGCCTCTTCAGATGGAAGAGTGGTATCAAGGCAATCCTAGGCAGAAGAAGAACTAAGTGTCCAAGCCGGTGCCACATCTCCATCCAACTCTTCCGGTGACAGAGGAGCTGGGATGGATTCTGCAGAGTCAACAATAGACTGATAAGCAATCTCAGCTGCATAAATAGGAAATTCCATTCCACCCACTTGACCTTCCGCTAATGTGGCAGTAGGGGAAGGTAAGGTCCAAGGGTCCGAAAAATAATGAGTTCTGAAGAACTCTCTTTGAAGAGGAGCCTTAGAGGATGAAAAAGCATTAATATGAACCGTAGGAGGAGGAATATCGAAAGTACCCATCAAGGAAGAATACATTCCAACTCCTGAATTCTCAACAGGCGCCTTAGAATTATCCAACTTAGGAATAGATGAGTCAGTAGACACATTCGGGTCTACAGGAGGACAGTCCAGTTGATCCACTGTAACAATCCTCCCTTCGTGGGGGAAACATATAATGCAAAATAATGAGGATGCAATGGCATCCATCTCATAAATCCAGTTTCTCCCCAACAGAAGGTTGTAGTCCAAGCTTGCATCCACTACCTCAACCTCTATATTGATAGTTTTTCCCCCAACACAGATGGGCAAAGCTGGGACAATACCATGGGGTTTGTGAGAATGACCATCGAACGCAGTCAGAAGAGTGGTAGATGGAACAGCTTTGGGAGATCCAAGTGTCTTCCAGCATGCGAGAGACATCACGCATGTGGAAGCACCCTCATCAACAACCGTCCGAAAGATGTTACACTTCCGGTACGATGATTTAATATGAAAAGCCATGTGATGAGAAAGTCTCTTCTTAAAATTAGTCATATCAAAAGTAATCAGAAGAGAATTTTTCGGATCAATAGCTCCAATGGAAGTGAGAAAATCACTGCGCTGAGCCGGACAAGACTGGAGTACCTCTAAAGCTGACATAGCACAAGGACTCTGCGCCAGATCCTCCACAATCGAGTAGTTCTGGGCAGCCCTAGCATTATGATTAATTGTTGATCGCTTAGAAGATGCTTTGGGCATCCGAGGCATAGACTCAACAGTAGGCTTCATAATGTGAAGCGGCTCAGTAGCATCAGGAACATCCTTAGCTTTCGAAGACTCTTCTCCGCCATAATCACGGGATCTCGTAGCGATATCCGCGTGAGCACTCATCATGAAAATGTTCGATGGAATTTCCCCTTCCTGGGTGCCCCCAGAGGAAGCCCCAGGATTTTGGTTCGCACCAACAACTAATTGTTGCCCTTGGGGAAAAGGGTTTGTTAACACAGCCTGGGAACTAGAAGAACCCTGCTGGGCTAACAAGCGCTGCACATCTTGAATTTTAGGGCAAAGGTGTGTAAGATGGTCTCCAGCACATAGCTTGCATGGAAACTTCACTTTCCTTTTCTCCTTTGGACCCTCACCAACATGCTTGTTGGTTTTATTTGCATTACCCTTCCCGTTCTTGCCCTTTTTCTTATTATTTCGTCCCTTCTTATTCCCTTCGGATTGTTGATTTCCTTTGGGATTAGAAGCTTGGACAGCATTTATGGACAAAGACTGGGAAGGTGATGACTCAGCAGGCACAGCCTGACCAAAAGGAGCAGATTGCAAAGACAACTGCTACAGTTGAGTAAGTAGGCTAGCTGCACCGCTATTGATTGATCCAATCAGTCCATCGCCATGAGGACCGGGCTTAGTTTTAGACAGATCTAATTTGGAGCGAGGAGCATTGGGAAAATACTTGTGAAGGACCCCAGACTGAGAATATATCAACTCTAGTTGCTGGGCCCTAAAAATGGCCTGCTCCTCAGAAAATACCCCGGAAAGGGATACATCTTTCGAAATATCTGACTGTAGGGATTTGAGAAACCATTCCAAAAGGAATTCACCTGGAATATGAGCTTTAATCAGCCTCTTCCTTCTCCTCCATTCCTGAATGTGATCAGAAATGTGGGTTGCGTCGTCCTGCTTAAAATTAGCTAGGAGTTCAGTCCCAGCATCATATCAGACAGGCAACTGAAAATGGTTCAGAAATGTAACAGCCAGTTCTCCAAATGTAGCAAAACTTCCCCCAGTTAGCTAAATATACCATTTGGTAGCGTTCCCAGTTAGGGTGTGTTGAAATAATCTCAACCTAATCGAATCATCGATCAGGGAGTTCGAAGAACACCATAAATGGAAAGTAGTAATGTGGTCAGCTGGATCTTCTCCATTCTTACCTTCAAACTTTGGAATGTCCGAAGGAAGTTTGGTGGGAACCGGAGGCCACCCCGGACTATAACGAATCAGATCATTAGTCAACTTCGACAGATCTGGCAAGTTTAACGTTGCCAGAAAAGGTAAGCGAGGTGGAGCCTGAGGATTCCATCCTTGATGGGATGGATTCCCAACATTCTGAAAAGAATAGCCTGGATTTGATGAGGCACCAGGTTGCCAGAAAGGACTCGTAGAAAAATGAGAAGAACCTCCTCCCAACGCAGAGTTACCAAAGCCTAGACCAGTTCCCCCCGCTGAAGTATGAAATGAAGAGGAGAGCCCCTGATAGGGGTTCCAGGCATTAGAAAGAGGAGAAAAGGTCTGATAAGCACTCGACGAAGGGAAAGAAGTATTCCCTTGATGACCTGCGTAAAACTGATTCTCTGCCCCCGCTGTAGTGAATACAGGGTTCCATCCTGTAAAAGTGGTCGAATTCTGACCTCCAGACCAAGGATTAGAACTCTGGGTCTGAGACGTAAACAGAAAGGACCCTAAAGAAGGATTGGAACTAGGAATGTGCCCAGTTCCAAAGGGGAAACCCTGAAAAGAAGCTGATCCACTAGCCATGGAAGACATGGGTGTAGATCCAGCTACAGCAGCAGAAAAGGAAAAAGAGGGATTCCCACTAGTGGGCATCCCTGAACAGAAGGGACCAGAATGAGAAGCCTGTGCTTGGGTGAAACCAGAGCCAAACACAATAGCACTAGAAGCAATTGAAGATAAAGCAATAGTGCCTCCTCCTTCAATAGAAGCAGGAGTCTGAATGCCTGCAGCACTCACAGCAGAAGCCGCGTTCCCAGTCGTGGCCATCGAAAGGTATGAATTATACGGAAGATCTTCTGGTCTCTCAGAATCAGGTCTGATGTATTGAACAATGAACGGATAATCAGGAGGAAGAGGAGATGGACCTGACACAGGAGGTTCAGGTACTTCTTCGATTTGAAAATCTTCTTCCTGAGGAAATAAAACTCGCGAGGTGAGCGGAACGCTCCTCTCGGAACCGACACCAGAATCAGCTATGAAACCTTCAGACCTTTGTGGAGGATCTCTCTCCACTGCGTCAGACGTCACAGGGTGGTAACCACCTGCTAAATCACTCCTACGCCTTCTCGAAGAAGGCTCTGGACTCTCGGGAGATAACCCCCAGATTCTCCTCGATCGACGAGGTGCTTGATCAGCCACTTTTATAGATTTTAAATTAGACTCAAAAAAGTGAAAAGCTAGGCAAGCTAGGAGCAAAGAGCACTCACTATAAGAAAAATCCCTGAGATACAATCAAGCAAACAACCTCCAAGTATTTCCGCTCCGGGTGATGAGGACCGGACACCAAAATACAGGAAAGCGAAATATAGGACCTTCCGAAAGCAGTCTGGGATGATTAGGGCCCAGAACAACTAGCGAAGGTATCAGAAACAGTTACGCCGACCTCCTAACGACAGCCTTTGCTGGCTCAAGCACCCAAGCTTTGCAAGGGCACCCCCCAGAAGTACTGCTGAAAGTGATGCGACGTCTGCCTCAGGTACCACGGGTATTCCCCCCCGCAGTCACCTGTGTGGAACCTAGGAGTGGCAACTATGGGCACCAATCCGTGTCAGAAACCGGGCGGAATGGTCTTGAGGTCAGATTCAACTAATCAGAGAGGGGGTATCCCTCTTCTCAGCCTTCACTTCCCCTCGCGCTTAACTCTCTGGAGGAGAGCTTTCCTGGTCCACCTAACGGAGTTGGATTTCGCTCAATTAATCAACTTCTATGTTTTGTTTGAGCGGCCTTGGAGAGTTAACTCTCCACTCACCAAATCCAAGGCCCTACAACCAAGCTAGTTGGTGTATGACACTTAGAAAACTTGCTAGTTGATTTTAAATTATATCGCTTATTTTAATGGGCTGTTATGTTAAGTCACAAGGATGCGGAAATGAAACTTATGATGTTTTGATGCAGAAAGAAATTAATAAAAACCAAACTACATGCAAATGCAGTTATTGTCTTTCGATGAAAAGCAACTTCTACACGGGTTCTACGAGATTAAAAATTGTATTTTTTCTTTTCAGATAACAAACTCACACTCACAAAAACTATGAAAGTGACTAAATGTTTAAATGCACCCGATGCAAATCACTACAAGCATGAAAATCCTAAGATGCAAAATCTCCTAAAGCAGAGTGAAATTTCCCAAAAGTCCTTCAGTTTTATCTCTCTTTTGGTTGTCCAGAAAACTAGTTCCCGAAATCAAGAACTCTTAATATGAAGACACCAAAAACGCTTAACAACAAGAGGAAGAAATCAATGACAACTCCTTTCCAAAATCAAGCCAAAATCTAAAGGCAAGAAACTTCAACCAAGCTTCAAAAGACACAAATAAACGAAAACAAATATGTAAAAACAAAAGCAAACAACAAAGAAAAATGTTTTTTGAGCTTTTGTGTTTTATAAAAGAGTTCGAAAAGACCAAGTAAAACTATAAAATTCCAAGCCAATCAATACTGAATTTCAAGCAAATACTTCTAAAAATGCTGCAAATCTTATAAGGCTAACTAGTAGCAAGATCAATACAAGCAAAAGAAGACAAGAAAACTCAGCCACTTAGCCTAGAGGAATAGTGCAACCTTGCCGCAAACAAAACTCCAAAGAACCAATAAAGACTCTTCAAAAGCTGCAACAAGACCTAGCCAACTGAACTCAAGAAAACCAATCAAGAAATAGGCAAAAATCGTAGTGCAAAGAAAAACACAAAGACAGGAAAGAGTAAATGAGCAGGAGCTCTCTGTTCTGATGAAGCAGAATAGCCAAGAATGCCCAAAAAGCGATCTTGGTACTCAAACCAGGAGTGCTAGCACAAGAAACAACACTTTGCCAAAAAGACTAGTTTTCAATCAAACGAAAGAGAGAAAAGACCAAAGACCACCTTCTTCACAATCCATAGGGTACTAAGACACTGCAGGAACAGGTCTCCACAGACAGAAAGGACTAAAAAGCCAAAGAATCCAAAATTTCAAAATCTGCCTAGGTATACGCTACTTCACAGTTTAGCAACAAGTGTGTATATGCGATTGTGCTAAAGGAAACACGCGTATACGCGACTCCCTTTAGACAAACTTGCGTGTATACGCGACTGTGTGCAGAAAAAAGCGCGTATACAAAGGTAAATAGTGAAAAAAAAGGGATCAAGCCTGGATAAGAAACCAGGACTTCAGTCTAACTGAGAAAGAGTAAACTGGACTGCAAATAGAAGTTAAAACTGTTGTAAACCTATCAAACAGCTGAAACCACCCAACAGGGGAATCACAAGAATGCGATCCCTAGCGGAGTCGCCAGTTCTGTTTCGGGGAAAATCACCCTAGAGGTTTGTTGGGCTTAAACCTCCACAGAGCAGGGCATGCTACTTAAGAAGGACTCACACAACCATACATGTTCATGAAAAACTAAATAGAGTAGATCGAGGAAGTTACCCGAAGGTCCTACAGTTGAAGCAGATCCCGCGGGGTCCAAACCCCCAGCAACCCTTCTTCCTTCTTAACCTGAAAGACAAGAAGAAACAAGCACGAAGAACTGGTTGTACAGCATATATCTACTCTAAATGTTAGTGAAATCCATATGAAACGTTAGATAAACCATAATTAATGCTTAAATAACAATATTCTCATATATGTAAGTAGACACTGACACGTATATTTCGGGAACAAGATGGTACTTCTGTATTATAAATAGCATGTACAGAAATAACGAGTGGAGAGATCACCTAAATCCTTCCACGATCTTCGAGCAGACCGTCATCCGGATCCGTCCCACCCTTGCCTTGCTAAGATTCCTTCCGAACTGGTGCATACGAGATGACATATAATGAGATGAGCATCTCCAGGAAACAAGGGTTTCCTGTAATGAACTGGAAAGTGCAGGAGGCACGGGAATTAAGACTTGGATAGGGAATACCAACAGAGTATAATATCAATAAATTCTCTCTCTCCCTTAGGCCATGCACATGAGGGGCTTTTATACTCCCTCCAAGTAGTTTCAACAGTTGGAAACAATTGGCCACATGTTGGGGTGGTTGAACTACCAGAGTAACCATCAACCCAGCCCGAAAATAGGGATTTTTTATATATATTTTTAATGATTTTAATGGCATACGCGGAAAAGTGCATGTGAACTCACGTATACACACGGAAAAGTCTAGGCATAATCACGTATGGGCATTTTTTCACTGTTTTTTAGTGAATTTGTCCAAGTCTGTAGGAATGGGTGCCCAAAGCCATAAAAGCAATCATGAATCATATGAAGGTGAGAAATGATGTTATAACAGTTCCATGTTGTGCTAGCACGTTCCACAATTTGCTTTTGGGTCAATTTCGTGACAAGATGTTCTAGGTACAAAGATGTTCCAAGACACGCGAGGTGCTAAGAAATGTTAGTGTGTGACAAAGCATTAATTTAAGGTGTGCTTGGATTGTTGAGGAGTGTTAGGTCTTTCTCATTAATAGAATTGTCATAGCTTGATTATGTATTAAATAATATATTTTCTACACACACTAGTGGAACTTTATCTAAAGGGAATTTGATAGATAATAAACTTAATATATATGAATCATGTGTTGACTCGTAGGAAAACTCTATTCGACTAGTCATTACTTGAGGGAAATGATACACACTAATAATTACTTCTTAAAAATTTGACTGATTCTAACCACTATGGCCTTGGACATATTCTAAAAAATACTCCACAATAATGGTCTTAAATTGTTTTTTTTTTCTAAGTATGATTTAATCCTATTAGTGAAACATAATGTACAGGGAGGCTCGGGCCTCTGCAGTTCAAGCCTGAATCAACAACATAGTTTGCAAAAAAACAAAAAAAAAGGAGTTGCCCACGCAGGGGAAACTAGCCCATAGATAGTTTGATTCACTGCCTCGCGTGAGGAAACTAGCATTATACCGACAAAATTTACTGTGCCAAACATAGATAGCAACATTTAACAGGACCTTGATACTGAAAGCAATAAATCGGAAAAAACCTGGGAGCCTAGGTGTCATGAGGCATAGGGGAAGTATCTTCTACAATGAGACACCTGTATTTGTCGGCGTCGCCGTCCTGTGTGGCAAGTGTTGCGTGTCGAGGCTCCATGGCCTCACAATCATTGCCCATGGCCTGTTTGCTTTGCTCCTTGTAATCCTTGTTGTTTCCCGAGCTGCTGTTATTGTCCGAGTGTGAATTTTTCTTGCCAGAGTCATGATAACCCTTATCATCCACAGAGGAGTCGAAGTCACTACGTGAGAGCTTCTGCAAATTGGGCGGATCGTCGCTGGAAACCTCAGCAGACTCCTCCCTGAAGGAAACATAAATGGTGGCAACAACACGAGGAGTTTCTAAGGAGCATTGGAAATGAAATTGTGCAGAGCTAGAGGTCTGCGGGGTGACAGAGGGGACCAGACGAGGCAAAGGCGGTGGAAAGGGCACAGAGATAGAAGGCTGAGCCGAGTGACGGGGCTAACCAACCAAGCGGCCGCGCCCACTTCGGGTGGCGGGATACCTGCCCAAGGAATGTTCCAATGAAGAGGACAAAGAGTTGGACCAGTAGGAGAGCGACGAACGAGCAGTGCGACCACTGCTGCTGCCACGCCTGCATTGCATGCAATTCCTGAGTCGAGGCATAGTGGCGCAGTATGGGTGGAGGGCGCTCTGGGCTGAAGAAGAAGCACGTCAGTGGCGCCATAGAGACGGAAGCTCAGAGGTGGTGGTGAGACCAGAGGCAGCTGAGAGGTTCAAGTGACAGAGGACGCTCTACAAGTAGTGATGGCCCAGGAGGAATTATATGCAACACCGAAGGCTACAAAGTCTCCCTGTTGGCGTGCAGGAGTTTGGCTCCGCGACTTCAGGGGGGCGGCAGCTTCACAGAGGAAGAGACCGGGGAGGCATAGAACCAGGAGGTCGAAGAGCATAACCAGGCGGGAGAGAAGGATCGCCATTTTGAGGTGGAGGTAGCAGCCTCAATGTTTGCAATGAATTGAATGTTGCTCGGGGTGACAGCTAGAGAACTTAAATGCTCACCAGTGTAGCTTGTGGGTGGCCATGTGGCCATGCCACGCGCCTACCCACAAGCCCATCGCCGTATAACCCTCATAAATCACCCACGTCCGAGAGGTCTTAAATTGTTATCTTTTGACAAAAATTATATTAACATGCATATAGCGTCATCAAAAACTTATTGGAATGATCAATGGTGACAAAAAAATTTTGACCGTCACCAAAAGTAACAAAAAGAGCATTGGTGAGGGTCATTAAAAGTTTGTCACTAGAAGTGTCACCAAAGAGAGAATTAGTGATGGGCCTTTAACGACCCTCACCAAAAGTGTCATTGAAAATGGCTTTGGTGAAGAACCTTAAAGGACCATCACTATATACACTTACAATGACGCTTTTTTAAGGAACATCACCATATGTGAGATTGGTGACGGACCTTAAAGGTCCGTCACAAGCATGACCCTCACCAATGTCCTTTTTTCTTGTAGTGATTGATTGCATCCAACACTGAGTACAGATTCCAATGAGGATTGCGTGAGAAAATCTGGACCAATTCAAGTTCATTCAGAGCCATTCTTCAGCAGGGGTTGCGCAATAGAGGCAGGCTAACAGGTGGCAAAGATCGGTGCATGGATTTGCTAGATCGGGCCTGATTGGTGTGTAGCAATTGTATTGTACTGAGAGCTTGTGAGAAGTTTTGTATGAGGATTGTTACATGATCTCTATGACATATATTATATACAGATATTTGGGGTTTTTAGCTTCAGGCTTTCCTGTTAAAACACTATTTTCATATGTGTGAATTTTTATGGTTTCAATGTGTGCATGCAATTGATTTAATTTCCGCATATGATGATCAATAGTAGAAGAGATTTTGTATTGTGCATGAATTTAAAATAGTGTGTGATCAGGAGAATCTTGGATATATAATGCATTAGTTATATAATTTCTACATGGTATCATAGGTATATTTATCATTGGAGCAAGTGCAAATTATTGAAGCGATTGAGTTTTGTGCTGGTGGAATTCGAATTTGCAGCAGTGTTTTCTTGGTGTCGAAGTTGAGATGTCTTTCAATGGATTACGATTGGAGTATGCCCTTGAGGGCAGCTCAAATTATATTTCATGGAAGGACAAGATGGAGGTGGTGCTGGAGGATAATGGGTTGAAGGAGTTCATAGATGTAGAAATTCCAAAACCTGCTTCTAGCGATGCTGCTGCACTTGACGCATGGCAAAAGAAGAAAGCAAAGTGTCAAAGAATTATGTTGGAAAGTGTGACGGATCACATATTGTCCAGCCTTCATGGTAAATCTTCTCCATTCTTGATGTGGAAATCTTTGACATACTTGTTCCAAAGCAAGAGCGACCAGAGGAAGTTGGCGCTCAAAGACAAACTCAGGAAAATAAAAATGGAGAAGGGTGAAAGTATACCCAAGTACCTCACGAAGTTTGTCCAGTGCAGGGATGAGCTGGGAAGTTTGGGGGTTACTGTAGATGAATAGGACTTGGTGAGCTTGGCTCTCCTTGGGCTTCCGAAGAGTTGGCATTCCTATGAGGACTCTGTCAATGGTTGGGAGAAACTGCCGAGATGGGAGCGACTTTGGTCGGATCTTGTGCAGGAGGAGATGAGGCAGAGTACCAAGGATGGATCTTCATCGAAGAATGAAGATGAAGGAAATTGTGCTTTGACTGCCAAAGCAAGGAAGGGGAAGGGAAAGAAAAATCCTTCTCAATCCGGTGCGAAAGGCAAGAAGCAGGACATGTCCAAGGTGAAGTGCTTTCACTGTCACCAACACAGACATTACACCACTAATTGTCCACAGAAGAAGAAAAATAAGTAGGCTGCTGGATCTGCAGCTAGAGAGGCCTTAGCCTCACAGTTTGAGCTGGATTTTCTGTTGATCGCATGCTTGGTCTCAAGTGTGATGGGATCAGTGTGGTTTCTTGACAATGGTGCGTCTTTCCATATGACCAGAGGAAAATATTTGTTTACTGGTCTAGATGAGAAGGATCTTGGAGTGCACATTGAGATGGACGATGATGGTAGATCCAGTGCGACTAGTATCAGGACCATTTCCTTTGAGAGGGAGTCTAGAAAACCTTTCATCTTGAAGGATGTCATGCATGTTCCAGGATTGAAGAAGAATATTATCTCTGTGGCGATGTTGGAAGACAATGGATATGATGTTGTCTTTAGTGAGGGAAAGGCTTTCCTATGCAGTAAGGCAACTGGTGAAACCTGGAGGATAGGGGTTCGAGTTAAGAACCTTTATCAATTGCAGGTAGATGGCTACGTAGCAATGGCAGGCAAAGCAGAAGGAGTGGTGAGCCGAGATGAGGGCGAATTTTGGCATAGGAGATTGGGCCATCTTCACCATGGCGCTTTGAAAATTTTGTAGCAGATTTCTATCGGGCTTCCCAAAGGTACACTTGTGCAGTCAGATCAATGCAAGGGATGTACTTTGGGAAAATTTGTGAAAGCCACCTTTCATGAGAAGGATAGTCGCACCACAATGATCCTTGAGAGAATTCACACAGACGTGTGTGGACCTTTCTCAACAGCTTCGACAGCAAAGCACAGGTATTATGTGATATTTGTTGATGAATTTTCTCGTAAGTGCTGGATCTTCTGCATGCAGAAGAAGAGCGAGACATTCTCAAAGTTCTGTGAGTTCAAGGCACTGGTGGAGAAAGATTCGGGGAAGCAGGTGAAGGCTCTTAAGAGTGATAATGGTGGTGAGTTCATCTCTTGCGAATTCAAAGACTTTTGCAGCGCAGAAGGAATTCGAAGAGAGCTCATAGCACCTCATAACCCACAGCAGAATGGGGTCGTGGAGTGAAAGAACAGAACGATCATGGGTGCTGCACGGGCGATGTTGCATGATCAGGGCCTTCCCATACACTTGTGGGCTTAAGCTTGCAACACTGCGGTTTATGTGCAAAACCGTTGTCCTCATAGAGTACTTGGCATGAGTATACCTGAAGAGGCGTTTTCTGGTAAGAAGCTTGATATTTCTCATTTGAAGATTTTTGGCTCACCTGTTTACATTCATGTGACGAAGGATGCTAGGAAGAAGCTGGAGTTGACCGCAGAGGTTGGGATATTTTTTGGGTACATAGAAACACCCCACAACTATCGTGTGTATTTTCCAGACAGTCGGAAGACTGTTGTGCGACGGGATATCAAATTTCATGAGGAGAAAGCCATGAAGTGTTTGCTTGAGAGGGAGCCACACTTGCATGCAGATGAGGAGCTATTAGTTCCTAAGGATGAGCCTCAGGATGTGGATCAGCCACAAGAGGAGGTTCATGGAGTGGAAGAAACCACTCATGCAACGCCAAACATCAGAGGGTGAAAGCACACTACAGAAGCTGAGCGACTGAATCAAGATGCAGCGCAGAATGTAGGAGCCCCTACATCATAGCACAGATAGAGACAGTCACCTAACTGATATACTAGATACATGGCTCTGATGAGAAATTGTATCGTGACATAACCATCTTCTTTCGAGGAAGATGTGGAGGACCCTGCATGGGTAGATGCCATGGTGGAAGAGTATGATTCGATTGTCAGAAACAGTGCATGGGAGATTGTCCGAAGGCCGGAAGGGAAATCAGTGGTAGGTTCGAGATGGATCTACAAAGTGAAGCAAGCAGCTGACGGAAGCGTCGATAAGTACAAAGCAAGATTTTTTTCCCGGGGCTTCTCATAGATCGAGGGGATCGACTATGAAGAAACCTTTGCACCTGTCGCAAGGTATTCTTCCATACGGAGCATCCTAGCTCTCTCAGCGCATATGGGTTGGCACATTCATCAGATGGATGTGAAGACTGCGTTCCTCAATGGAGTCATTGAGGAGGGGGTGTACATAGAGTAGCCCGAAGGTTTCGATATCTTCAGCAATGAGTCGCATGTGTGCAGGCTTAAAAGAGCGTTGTATGGGCTTAAACAAGCACCTCGTGCTTGGTACACATGGATAGAAAGTTATTTTACCAGTCTTGGATTCACTAAGAGTGAGGCGGATCCGAACCTATACCAGATTGTGGTGGAGGGTAAGTTGTTGATCATTGTACTTTATGTAGATGATTTGATTTCGATGGGTGATGAACAGTTGATACTCTCATGCAAGGTTGATCTTGCAAAAGAGTTTGAGATGAAGGACTTGGGCCTCCTTCATTATTTCCTAGGATTGGAAATTTGGCAGTGCAATGATAGACTATTTGTGTCTCAAGGCAAGTATGCCCGGGAGATACTGGAGAAGTTCAACATGCAAGGCTGCAAGCCTATCGACACTCCTCTTCCTGGTGGTTGGAGGAAAGAGGATGCTACATCGGTAGAGGTAGTGGATGCCACTGTTTACCGATAGTTGGTTGGTTCGCTCATGTATCTAGTCAATACACAACCAGAAATATGATATGCTGTTAACCAGCTTTCACAAGCTATGGTTAAGCCTACCAAGCTCTTTTTGAAGGTGGGGAAGCATGTATTGAGATATCTCAGAGGCACATCGGGATATGGATTGTGGTACAGACAGTCGGATGAGGTGAAGCTGCATGGCTTCACGGATACAGATTGGGCAGGGAGCCCAACGGATAGAAAGAGCACATCTGGAGGGATATTCAGTATGGGGTCTACAACAATTTCTTGGTACAGTAGGAAACAGAGATCCGTGGTACTCATTTCAGCGGAGGCCGAGTACATGGCAGCAAGTTTGGCTGCATGCGAGGCTATATGGATGAGGAAGATCTTGGTCGGGTTGTTCGGTTCACACTTAGATCCTACTGTGATATATTTTGATAATCAGAGTTACATCAAACTCTCGGTTAATCCAGTATTTCATGATAGATCTAAACACATTGACATCCGGTATCATCATATCAGAGATTGTGTGCAGCAGAAGATCATGTTACTTTCTTACATTCCTACGGAGGATCAACATCCTGATATCTTGACGAAGGCACTCACCAGGAGCAAATTCTAATACCATAGAGGCACGATCGGGGTGGCAGATAATCCCTATCTTGTCGAGAGGGAGTGTTGAGATTGCAACAAGATGATGAGCTTAGTGAAAAGAGTCGCCTTCACTAAGTGGGCATGCAGGCTATTTTTGGCACAAGTCTATTTTTAGACTATGTTTATTTTTAGACATGTCGATCATATTCTATGAGTTGCAGGATGCTATTTGTGGATGGTTGGTCAAGTTGGAAAAATAGATGGACTTCTATTTTTAGACATATTGGGCGGAATCTATTTTTATATTTCTAGTCTAAAAATAGATATGTCGAATATTATTAGCTCTTAATAATATTTGGACTATAAACATTAACTTATTCTCTTGGAGCACTTCAGTTAAGTGCACAGATGTGGCACAGGAGCTGACAGAAGGAATTACGCTATTCCTGAGGGTTAAGTGGAGCTATTGCATGGAGGACTTCAGTTAGAACTCATGTGATAGAGTTTGGTGGAGTTATAGAAGTAGTTGGTGGAGTTGTGTTCAGTTTAACTCAGTTAGACACAGTTGAGCTAGTAGTATCTAGTCTAACTGATTGATACACTAGTGAGAGTGGTGTGAATTAATTAATAATTAATTCACAAAATGTTAACTCACTAATCAACTGAATAATACATAGTTAACTACAGTGCATGGAAAATTTCAGTGGAGACCAGTGGAGAGATAGGTGAAAGGGCAAGATGACTATCAGTTGTGACTATAGTGATGCATTGATTGCATCCAACACTGAGTAGAGATGCCAATGAGGATTGCGTGAGAAAGGATGGACCAATTCGATTTCATTCAAAGCCATTCTTCAGTAGGGATTGCGCAGTAGAGGCAGGCTAGCAGGTGGCAAAGATCGGTGCATGGATTTGCTAGATCGAGCCTGATTAGTGTGTAGAAATTGTATTGTACTGAGAGCTTGTGAGAAGCTTTGTATGAGGATTGTTACATGATCTCTATGACATATATTATATACAGATAGTTGGGGGTTTTAGCTTCAGGCTTTCCCGTTAAAACACTGTTTTCATATGTGTGAATTTTTATGGTTTCAATGTGTGCATGCAATTGATTTAATTTCCGCATATGATGATCAATAGTAGAAGATATTTTGTATTATGCATGAAGTTAAAATAGTGTGTGATTAGGAGAATCTTGGATATATAACGCATTAGTTATATAATTTCTACAGACGGTTTTTGACTTATCCTATCACATGACATGGCATATTATGCGATCTCAACAGCTGGCGGTCAAAACAGTTATCAAACTAACATTCTTCACCGTAGTTATAACTAAGACCTGTTACACATTACAACTTCCGACACGGTTAGGAGCTGGTGTTTTAAAACTTTAACGCTGTGGTGGGTTTTAATTAAATTTTTATTATATTGTTTCAAACCACATCACCCAAACCTTGTAATAAGGTTTTTGGCATAGATTTTTATAATATGGTTTTATATCATTGTATTTAACCCCCCCTGGGAACCTTATATTAAGGTTTTTGGTATTGTTATATAGTTTCAATATTTTTGCGCTAGGACTTTAGACTTAGGTTTATATGCATATGTATTAGGAATAATTCGTAGGTCCTAACACTTAGATCTAAGACTTAGGACTTAGCATTTTTAGGAATTTAGGTTTAATGCTTAGGGTTTGACATATGGTTTAGGACTTAGGCCATCACTTAGTTTTAGATATAGGTTTATGATTAGGTCTTAGGTCATGTGTATAGGGTTTTAGCCTTAGGTATTAGGGTTTTATATCTAGGTTAGCTTTTAAACCATAGACCTTTACATGATAAGGTATTTCACCATAACTTTAACCCACATTACACCTTTTCATCACACATGACGACCATGCCATGAACCTTAAACCTTTACAAACCATGAACCTAACACTGAACCATGATACTGAAGGACCTTTTCATTAGTGAATTGATGATTTTGAAGACTAAACTGGACATCGACTGCTAAAGTTGACTTGGAACTCTGTTGACCTGTATTGATCAAGATCCTCCTGGATCAATCCTCTCCACTTAAAAAGTTTTTGGACCACAAAAGTTTAATTTTAAACTGAAAATAAGTGAGAATACATCTCTCTCACTTTCATCTTGACTTTGATGACATACAACCATACATGCTCGTTGACCTGAAACTGATGCTTATCATGGCGCAATTTGAACCTGTCTTGACTTAATGCTTGTCGTGGCGCATTAGAATGTAAGGCTTGATTGTAAGCTTGAGGCAGATAAGTTACAAATTCATCCCACATCTTTGGATGTATACTGCAGTTACCTCGAAGAATATGTATCCCAATCTTGTTCACCATTTATGTCTATCCTTGAACCAAATCCATGTTTCCCCATGATTGCAAAGGAACTAGAAGTAGCATGTGCAAACCAATCTTTCGATTACATGGCCTGCTTGTTGAACACATTACACATCCCTTTATGTACTTCACAATTGTTTCATACATATGAGGCCAGTAACAATATATTTGACTTTGTGTTGTATTCTTGCTTATGCCTGCAATCTGAGAAAAATAATTTTCCTAAATAACCTGCACTCTTTCGATCTGAGCATCATGAGTTAGCGATTTGAAAATATCTTCGAAATCATTATCAGTACTATACTGTTCTACATAAATTTCATAAACCAATGAACTTTTATGCAGTACTACTGAAGAATTCAAAGACAACATATCAACTACTTTACTTGTTACACCTTCCCTGTCCTTAATTACTAAGTGATTTTGCTAAATAAATCCCATCCAACTGTGGTGAGATTGTTGCATCTTAGTATATGATTGAAAGTATTGAAGTAGTTGATAATATATGTGAATCACTGTTTCCCTTGCATATCCTTTAACATTTGTTTTAACTTCATATGGTTGTTGATGATCTATCAATGCTGTGAAATGTTTCTGCTTAAATGAATCAACTTTAACATCGACACTTATTCCCCATACCCTGTTTTGCTTATGAACCAAAATTATGGGTTAACTGTATGGAGTTAAATTGTGTCGCATTAATTCCATCCCTGAAATTTTTTTCTTTATTTCTTTGCACTCTACAACTGACTTGTGACACATTCCATTATTAGAGGCATCAAACATCGACTGTATCTCATGTTATATTTTCTTTTTATGAAGTAGATGTTTTGGTTCTTTAATTAGATCCTGAAATGAATCTACCTTCTTAACCAAATTACCTTCATACTGAATTTCACAACCTAAACAAGTATCAATAAGATCCTTATGTTGTTATTTTATCAACATGAGTATGTATCTCCTAGTTGAACTTATTAAGCACTTCATCTGATTAGCATTAATTAAATTCAAGTGATCTTTGTTTTCATGTGCTCGAATGATGTATTTAATCCCATATTTCCTGAGATGATACACATTTGATTTTCTATAGAATACTGCATCACAGTCATAGAGATAAGGGCTTCCTAAGACAATTCCACAAATGTCTAACGGTATCACATCTAGATCCACTTCATCGACATAGTTAGTTGTGATTGCAAATTTTAACCGACATTATTTGGTAACATGAATCTGAGTTTGATCTTTTAACCAACCTAAAGGATATGGCTTTGGATGATTAATTTTTTTCAAACCCAATAGTTTAACCAATGACTCAGAAATCAAATTTTATTGTGATCCTGTATCGAACAATGTATCTATCTTAGTATGTTTTGAAGTTACCCTTATATGAAATAACTCGATTCTTTTGCCTTCATTCAACTGTGTGATATTTGAAGAGGCAGAAGTACTAGCTTCAGAGATTTTACCTGTTGTAACCATAGCAGTGATTTTGCCTTCATCACCTGAATCAGATCCCAAGTCCTTTTGAACTACTGTCGAAGCCTTCTTATCACCCTTCTTCTTTTGGAACTTTTTTGGCTTAAGTTCCGGATGGAGTTTCCAACACTTAGCTTCAGTATTACCAATCCTTTGGCAATGTGTACAGGTAGGTCTTTCATCTTCCTTCTGAGCGGTGGCAGTCTTCTTTCCCTTTGATTTTCCCTTCTTCTTGCTGTCTTTGGTTTCCCCTTGATTAGATTTCTTTGGTGTAAAATTGAATGGTCTACCACCAAATTCGACATGAATAGCTTGGACAAAAACTTCATCAAAATCATTAGGATTGAAAATTAATAATGTATGCTGCAAATATGAATGCAAACTGCCAATATAATTGAACAAAGTTTCTTTTGTGTCCAAAGAAATATCGAGTGCTAATGCCTTCTTTCTGAATTCCTGTGTAAATTCTTGAACACTATGTCCCTTACCTTTTCACAAGCGCTGCCAATCTATTACATCTTGATATGTGTGACCCAACAGATAGAATTGTTTCTTTAGAGATTTAATAAACTTAGTCCATGAGGTCATAACTTTTCCCTTACGCTTTAAATCTATCTGTGTCTTACTTTCCCACCAGATCAAAGCAGTACCCCCCATTCTAAGAGTAGCTAATTGGATCTTTGTCTTATCATCAGTAATATATTGAATACGGCAATAGACTTCTAATTGTTTCACCCAATTATCTAGTTTCTCAGGGTTTATTTCACCATCATACACAGGTAATTCGAACTTAACATCAAGTTTCAAAAGTGGATTCTTATGTTTCTTTTTTTTTTTCTGATTCAGAACTAGAAGCAGAAGAGGAAGAAGAAGATGATGGAGATGATGAAGGAAAAGGAGATTTATCTGCATTTCCTTTACCCTTGTCCTTCTTTTATGCCTTTAAGAATGAGGCTGCATCCCTCATCTACTTGTCTTCATATCATTCTGCCAACATTTGCTGCATGTTTAGAAACATCTGTTGGATTTGATTCTCATCCATGGGTTTCTTTTCAGTAGCTTCAGGAGTCTCAACGGTCTCAGTCCCTGTCATCGTTGATTGATGATCGAATTTTCGCCTTCCGATCTTTGGATCAAATTCCTCAAGCTCACATTTTCCACGTTGAAATCCCAACCTAGTTAACATCCACTGACAAACAAACTACAAGCACAACCTACTTTGATACCAAAAATGATCCGTAACTGATCGAATAAAGTGCTTAAGAAGTTTGATTAGTTTGTCCTTTAGAATTGACTATTAACTGAAGTATGCTTTAACGAAAAATGACATAAACTGGCAGCATAAATGAATGAAATAATAGCAATAATCAGAGAGAAGAAGAGGCAAACAATTTGATGACAGAGTTCGTCCCTCCTGGACTACATCTCCAGGTCCGCTTTTAAGTGGGCGCCTGTTTTTATTAGGATTGATCTTGAGGAATATTTACACTGAAATGGAATAGAATGACTATGCTCATAGGCACTTCTGAACCCTCTAAATAGAAATTACTCTTCCTTTCCTTTCTGATTCTTGTCTCCGTGCTCAATTCCGACCACCGATGGCTGAGCAATGCTGCAAACAAAATCGCCTCTAACCTTTTGAAACTGCACTAAAAAACTCAATGTCTTCACATAAAACCAAGATGAATTCATGAGCCAATGTCATGGCTTAAATAGGCCTGCATCAAACCACTATTTACTTCAATTAGCAATTTTTTGAGAATTTGAAGGGATAAGGTCTCGAATCCCTCCTATGCATGAACCTTAGGGATATTGTTCCCAAACCTTAGGCGCTGAAATAATGTTAAAAACCCATAAATAAACCATATAATATAACTGGCGGCTTATTAACCAGGCAGAGGTTTTAACTTCCCGCATGTGAACAGCGCCGATTATGACAGTTATGGTCTGGCAGTCAAGGCTTTATCTGACGTTTTTCGACTTATCCTATGACATGACGTGGCATATTACACGGTCTCAATAGCTGGCAGTCAAAATAGTTATCAAAATAACATTCTTCGTCGCGGTTATAACTAAGACCTGTTACATATTACAACTTCCGACGCGGTTAGGAGCTGGCGGTTTAAAACTTTAACGTTGTGGTGGGTTTTAATTAAGGTTTTATTATATTTTTTCAAACCACATCACCCGAACCTTGTAATAAGGTTTTTGGCATAGATTTTTATAATATGGTTTTATATCATTTTATTTAACCCCATCTAACCTTATATTAAGTTTTTTGGTATTATTGTATAGTTTTAATATTTTTTCGCTAGGACTTTAGACTTAGGCTTATATGCATATGTCTTAGGAATAATGCTTAGGTCCTAACACTTAGATTTAAGACTTAGGACTTAGAATTTTTAGGAATTTAGGTTTAATGCTTAGGGTTTGACATATGGTTTAGGACTTAGGCCATCACTTAGTTTTAGATATAGGTTTATGATTAGGTCTTAGGTCATGTGTATAGGGTTTTAGCCTTAGGTATTAGGGTTTTAGATCTAGGTTAGCTGTTAAACCATAGACCTTTACATGATAAGGCATTTCACCATAAATTTAACCCACCTTACACCTTTTCATCACACATGACGACCATGCCATGAACCTTAAACCTTTAAAAACCATGAACTAGATACTGAAGGACCTTTTCACCGGCGAATTGATGATTCTGAAGACTGAACTGGACATCGACTGCTGAAGTTGACTTGGAACTCTGTTGACCTGCACTGATCAAGATCCTCCTGGATCAATAACCAGGAAAAATCTATAGGAAAACCCTCAGTATGTGCTTCAGATTCAAAGGTTGGAAGTTATTTGTTTATGGTATGTAGACTGTGTGTTTTCAAACTGCATGACAATGCATGTTGTGGAGTTATTACAACTAAGAATTGGCATAATATCCAAGGTTGAAAAAATTCAGGATTATGTGATTTTTGGAGTGATAAATCCATGGCAAAGGTCTGACAGAAGTATCTAGCAAAGGTATGACAGAGGCAAGGATTTCAAGGAAAGTTGCATATTACTCTATAAGGTTGAGATCTAACTTCAAGGGAGAGAATAAGTACTTGAAGTTTAATTTTTTTGTGTAAATATATCTCTTATATTAGAAAATAAAATACTCCTTTAATATTAATTTTCCCCTTTCGGGTTTTAATAGGTTCATTGGACCAAATAGCTATGTCAATTTTTGAGTGTTTGTTCTTGTATTTATTTTCATATCAACTGAAATAAAACTTTATTAGTATCACAAAAAAAAATCAAATGAATACACAACAAATGTTTTATATTAGTTAGCAAACATTGGGGTTGTGGGAATTAAACACTATGAAAAAACCTTGAAACTTCGAGGGCTACCAACATTATATTTTTTTCTACATTGTGAAGGGTATCATACTTTATCGAAGGTTTTGGAAAAGTTGAACATGGCCATAGCTACTCTGAAAGTGTTCTCTGAGATGTTGGTGAATGTAATTTAGACCATATTTTTTGACCTACAATACAATGATGCACGTGCTTGGTAATAGGGTAAATTGGAGGATGGTTAGAGTCATGACATCTAAGGGTAGGAATATGGTAGAATTATTTGGGGTATTGGTGGAGGGTTATTTCGGGGAAAATTTTGAGGATGGAAAATTATCTTGAAGTTTAAAAACATTGGCGAATCTCACTAGTCCCTAATACGCAAACTATAAAAATATATTGATGTATTTGTAAAAAAATTCAAATTTATAATGCTTTCATATACACTCTCTATATAATTTTGGCGATTTTTAAGGTAAAACAATTTTATATTATAAAATTTGGGTGAATCATTTTTACAAAAAAATAAAATTGGCAAATCTTTTTTTTGGAAAAATCATGGAAAATTAGCCCACTTGCGAATATTATCCCCTACAATTTTCATTGGAGGAATTAGTTCTAATGATTATATTGGTTATTTTTTATATGATTTGTATTTCTCTTATTGAAAAAAGATTCTATAACAAAATATTTGTTGGGCTTTCCCCTTGTGGGATTTTCCCTCACCTCTAGCCTTGTTTGTAGTGTCTCTTGTCTCTGATTTCTTGTGCACTATGATCTTTATCTGAATGGTTAAATTATTTTTATAATTTATTAATGAATTAACTAAACAAAATGAATACTAAGATAAAATCATACACATATGTGACAAGTAATTATCATGATAAGAAATTCTCTCTCGCACGGTAATTTCAACAACAAGATCAGGTGCTTGAAGATTTAAAGAGTTGGAAAAACTTGTGCAAGAAAAGAAATATTAACAAAATATAAATCATAAGAATAACAATATCACAATCACACATTATACACAATATTTTAGTATATTTTATCAAATTCAAAAGGTAGGGTGCAAACCTGACGCAAAATGGCTACTCAAGAGGAGAAATTCGTCTGCTTGCTTTCCTATCATATTACATTTGTGGATGGTAGCTTTCTGGAATAAGAATACCTACAATGCACATAAAAAGTGTTAAAGGTAGATAAAGAATGAGAAAAATAAGAAAATAAATAAAGAAATGTTTTTATGACTAAATAAAAATTAGACAAGAGTGAGGTGTGTGAATACTTGAATGAGATCCTCTTGGTTTCAAGAATAAATTATTGGAGTAGTCTAACCTTGGAGCATGCATTCCTCACTTTGATGGAGCAACAGTGAAGTCAACATTGAATTAATTGTTTTTCTATTGGAACAAGGGAGGTTTTCTCCAAGACCATCCAAATCCAAAATTATTCTCTACTGAACATAGCCAACCACATGAAGGTGGAAGCTCTTATGCGATCCCCCCCCACCCCCCCACCTCACATCACTCTCCATTAACCAACACCCAATCTATCTACTATAAAACAGTTGATAGAAACACATTAAGATTCATGCATATGCATGATTCTCTAATGTCTCAAGGCGAAACGAGAAAATCTCTTTTGCGCTCTGCTAGGGTTTCGAACTCCTCTGCAACGGCGCTACACCAATCGACAAAGGAAATTGGTCTAGGCTACATGTGTCTAGAAAAGTGATTCTAAGGAGTCCTGTGCTCAGGCCATGGCAGACACTCTGGTGGGAGGCAGCCAGCCTCCCCCTACAAATGGGGAACGAAATGACATTACAATGGAACAAAGCAAGACGCCCTCAGACAAGCAATGAATAGAACAGTAGGGTGAATTACCATAGGCGCACACCTCAGCGGGTACAGCGGAATCACTAGCTGCGACCTCAGCTACATGTAAACCTATTGCAGCCAAAAGACCCAAGATTGACTTTCCCAGTCACCGCATAAATGCCCAAATTCAATATATGAAATATCACACTCTTATAGGGAAGTTCATTGGCTTCTGGCCAACTGAAAAATCCCGACAGGGCTAGATTTCCATGAAATGGAAGCCCAAGGGTCATGTTACCCTGTAGCTAGGGCCAAAAGGTTTCTTCAATGCCATCTTTAACTTCATAGAGGACCGAAACAGAGTGCTGGATGGGGGTCCTTATGTTTTCAACTTTGCTAGTTTATACCTAAGAGACTGGATTGAACGTTTCAACCCGGACAGGGAAAAATTCAATTGGGCTCCGGTTTGGATACACTTGTATTCGCTGCCGCTCGAATACTAGGACGAAGAATCTCTCACTGCAATAGGCAAAGGGTGGGGTGAGTTCATCAAGATAGCAGAAGGGACAAAGCTCCGAAGATACACATCCTATGCTTGAATATGTATATACATGCACCTAGAAAAATCTCTTCAGGATTCGGTAAGTTTGTTCCACGATGAATTTGAATGGATCCAGCCCATTGATTATGAACATGTTCCTTTTCGATGCCATAGGTGTCATGCCCATGGGCATCTCTTTAGAGACTGCCCGCTAAACAATGCTCCCAAGAACAAAGAGGTTGAAGACAAGCCTGAGGCAGATGGGTTCACCAAAGTCACTAATCGCAAAAGGCACAATAAGAAGCCTTCTTCAGCTGGAAAAAAACCCAATCCTCAGTCCAATACCCCCTCTACCAAAAATAGCTTTGATCTCCTGTCACAGCCTGAACTCTCAGCCATTAATCCTTCAGCACCCTCTAACCCCTCATCCAAGCCTTCATCTTCCTCTGCCATCCCTGATATCTTGGTCCCCAAATCTAGCCCTCAAGATCCGCAATCTAAGGCATCCATGGGAATTCAGCCTCCTCCTGAACTTGAACTTGTCATTTGGAAGCCAAACAGCATGGATATAGATATTCTTTTGCTTGACCCTAACCTTGCCAACAAAGATAACCCAGAAAGCAGTCAGCCGAGCCACATGGATGAAGACCCCGAGAGCTTTGACCTGGGTGAGCTTGATCTTCTGGGAATGGAGGACGCATGCAGATGAAAGGAATTTGATAAAATCAACCTCAACCATATTGAAACCCTAGAAGTGGTCCTCTCCCGTGCCCAACAACAAAAGAAACTGGGTATACAACTAGGCAGCCATTGGGATGGTCTAAATATCATCAAGGAGTCCAAAAAAAGGGGAAGAAAACCATATTGGCAATGCACCATCACCTTAGGGTAGATGCTGGTGCAATCAGGTAGATACCCCAAGTTGACAAAGTTTTTCAAGCCACTCCCCAATAGTTCCTCATGAAGCTCATCTCATGGAACTTAAGAGGGCTAAACGGCCATGGGAAATACAAGATGCTCAAAAACATGATTCAGTAAAAAAGACCACAAATTCTCTTTCTTCAAGAAACTAAATGCAACAGTTCAGCTCTCGGCGCTATCCTAACTAAAGCATGGCCAAGGAGCCACTCGATAGCGGTTGATGCCTCAGGCTTCTCGGGAGGCTTAGTTATAGTGTGGGAGACGCAAACGATCTCACTTACAGACTATCATGCCTTGCGTAACCTCGTCCAGGCAACCTTCCACCTCATGGGAACGGATACTCATGGGTACCTATCAAATGTCTACTTTCCTCAAGATATGGCAAGAAAGAAGGTGCTCTTGGATACGATGGAGGCTTTGAACTCCAACATAACTCACCCCCTATGGATAATAGGAGGGGACTTAAACATGATCACTAAGCTTGAAGAAAAAATAGGAGGATGACCAAGACTTAGAGCCTGAAAGTGCTCACTTCAAAGATTTCATCAACAGAATCTGGCTTATAGATATGCCTTTCTCTAATGGTATGTATACTTGGAACAAAAAGAGAGCTAGGCATCAACAAATAGCTTCCAAGCTGGATCGATTCCTAATATCAGATAACGCCATACACATGGGGGGAGACATCTTCGCTTCCATCCTACCCATTGCAGGTTTGGATCATTGGCCTATCTCTCTTCAATGGCAGCGACCCTGTAATCTATCGAAGTGGCCCTTCAGGTTTGAAGCTTTTTGGCTTGACCATCCCACCTTCAAAACTCTAGTCCACACAGCTTGGAAAATATTTTTTCCTCTATCAGGCTCCAAAATGTATCATTTTCAGCAAAAACTTCGATATCTCAAATCCCAAATCAAAGCTTGGAACCATTCCATATTTGGGAACATTCTCCAGGAGAAAAAAAAGACTGGAACACAGTACGGCTGAGATTCAACAGGAAATCATCAACAATGGAAGAACATAACCCCTTATAGCTCAAGAAAAGAAACTACATGAGCAGCTTGATGAGAGAAGCAAACAAGAAGAAGTGTTATGGCGGAAAATGTCCAGAATCCGCTGGCTAAAGGAAGGTGAAAGAAACACAAAGTTCTTCCACCGCTCCACCATCCAAAGAAGAATAAACAATCGCATAGCCCATATCACAAATCAGCAAGGAGATTGATTGGAAAACCATGAAGACATAGAAAAAGTGCTTCTGGAGCACTTTAAGAATGTCTGTCATGAACCTCCAATCAATCGACAACCCGTAATCAGCAAGATCATCCAGCATATTCCTAAACTCATAACAGAGGAGCATAATCAAATGATATTGAGACCAATCACACTTTAGGAGGTTGAAACAGCCATGGCCCAATCCAAGGAAGGCAAAGCCCCAGGTTCGGATGGCTTCACCTCAAATTTCTTCCACCATTTCTGGGATCTCGTCAAGCTAGAAGTTCGGCAACTAGTGGAGGAATCGAGATCTATGCACTGGATGATCCCCTCTCTCAATGCTAAATTCATAGCTCTAGTACCAAAAGAAGACCAGCCAAGAACACTCGACAAATTTCGCCCCATAGCTTTGTGTAATTTTATCTACAAAGTTATCTCAAAAGTTATTGCTAATCGTCTCAAGCCACTGCTCCCATTACTCATATCACCTGAACAAACCAACTATGTGGAGGGTTGCAAAATTCTGGATGGGATCATCCTAACTCACAAAGTTATTCACTCGCTAAATATCAGCAAGAAGGCAGGTATGCTTCTCAAAATTGATTTATCTAAGGCCTTTGATAAATTAAGTTGGAATTATATTCAACAGATCTTGGTCGCCTTCGGCTTTAGTCATATGTGGGTAAGGTGGGTTATGAGCCTCATCTATTCCACCTTCTCCTCCATCTTATTCAATGGGATTCCCTCTCATCCGTTCACTCCTTCGAGAGGCATTAGGCAGGGCGATCCTCTATAGCCCTTCCTCCTTGTCCTAATGGCTGAAGGGCTTAGGCATTTAATCCAAAATGCTCTTCAAACTCAGAAATTGAAAGGTATCTCTCTCCACAGATACCTGGCCACCTCCCATCAGCAATTAGTGGATAATAACATGCTATTCGACCATCCCTTTGTGCAAGAATCCCAATCCTTCAAATCTATCCTAAACCTCTTCTCTGAAGCCTCTGGAACCTCCATTAATAATGCCAAATCCCAGATATACTTCTTCAATACCCCTCCTCCAACGCAAGCTAATATTGCTCGCATCCTAGGCTTCTCCATAGCCTCTCTCCCAGAAAAATATTTGGGAGCTCCCCTCATAGATTCTGCCATTAAGCACTCTTCCTAGAATCTGCTCCTCGAAAAATTGTAAGCCCGCCTTTCCTCTTGGACCTACAGAGCCCTCAATATGGCAAGCCATTTAATCCTCATCAAAGAAACTCTAAAATCTATGCCTCTTTAACTTTTCTCGATTCTTGCGGCACAAAAATGAGTTCTCAAATAGATAAAGTGATTGCAGCACGGTCTGTACCCCAAAATTCGCTGGAGGCCTTGGACTCAGAGATCCTTCTCGCAGCAATGAAATCATGGGAGCACGAATCTGGTGGAAATGGATGTCGGCTCCTCACACCCCTTGGGCCAAAATGTGGACTGAAAAATATGCTAACAACAGACCTCCAGAGGACCTGATCAAGCTTTCCCCAGAAGACCCAGGTTCACTGATTTGGAACGCTTCCAAACAACACAGTGCACTAATTCAAAAACACATTTTTTGGGAAGTTCGCAATGGAGGCACAACTCATTTTTGGGTAGACTCATGGCAAAAAAAGCCCAAGATGACCGACATTCTCAATCCTCACAATCTTGGATATTTGACCATAAATCTATAGGACAAGGTAAATCAGCATTGGCTCCCCAGAAATGATAATGGGTTCAGGAAATGGAGGCACATTGACCAAGTTTCCCCCGGGCACAGGTCGAGACTTGGAACGCACTCAATACAGAACTCCAGCAAAGGAAGATCAGACACTCAGAGTACTCAGACATCCTGAGATGGGGTTACACTCCCAAGGTTATGTTTTCCACAAAAGAGGCATACACTCTAATGCACCCTACTCCTGATCCTCCTGATACTCTGTGGCAGCTCATTTGGTCTCCAGGAATTTGGCCCAAAGTCTCAACTTTTCTATGGCTCCTCAACCACAAAAGGATCCTCACCTGGGACAAATTGATCAAACGGGGCTTCATAGGACCCTCTCGATGTCCCAACTGTAACCAAAGTAATGAGACAATTTAGCACCTAATGGTCTCTTGCACTCTTGCAAATACTCTTTAGGAAAAGATAAGTTTTTGCTGCCAAAGAAGTAAGCCTACTGGGGAAATTCTTAACACCATTCACAATTGGCATGAGTCTCCATACAACAATGTTCTTCTCAACACATTATGGCGACTCATTCCTGGTCTCCTCCTATGGTCTATCTGGAAAGAGAGAAACAAAAGAATCTTTAGGATTCAGAGCACAATGATGGAAGTAATATGGTGCATCCTCAGCAATAGTCTCCAGGAATCCCTGGCTCTCCATGCCTGGAAGGAAGAAGACCTCCCCTCAAAGCCTCAAGAAAATTCCATATGGGAGAACTGGAAACTCACGATTACTCACAGCCCTGCCAATAAAGCTACGAGCAATTTGAAGATTCCAAATCAATGGTCTCCTCCCTCATCTGGGCTTATCAAACTAAATTTTGATGGCGCTTCTAAGGGGAATCCAGGACAAGCCAGATTTGGGGGAATTTTCAGGGATTTAAGAGGCACTTCTCTAGAAATCTACTTCGGCTCTATTGGCTGGGACACCAACAACTCAGCTGAGTTAGAAGGTTTGTGGCAGGGATTGTGTCTTGCTCAGCAAAATAACTACTTTCCCATTGTCATTGAAGGAGACTCACAGGTGTTAATCAATATGGCAAATAAACTTATATGGGGAACAACTGCGGCCAAAGTTGTCACTAGTTGGAGACTAGCAGCGCGGCTCGAAAAGTTGGAACGATGGCTCAAGATCCATAAGGTTGTCTCATTTACTCATATTAAAAGAGATGGTAACAAAGTGGCTGATTTCCTGGCCAATGTGGGAGTGGAAGGAATAGATACTCTCAAACATGGCCCCCTCAACATCCTCCATGAGAGTGCTCTTCTACAGGATTTCACCACTCTGGTGCACAAAGATATTACAGTTCCGGATGCTGATGGTACATGCTCGTGATGGGACGCACGTCCCGAGGCATGGCGCGTGGGGTGGCCATATATCCTCCCACCTACGCATTAAACTCCACATTTACTTTGCGAACCTGCTGCTCATTAGTTCCATCACCTTGCCTCACCGCATTTGGTCCAACCTGCTCTGCATTTGGTTTTTTATGGCGTCATCTCACCGCCCCTCTACTCATACTCGTTCTACCTCTTGGTCTCACGCATTGTAGAGCTGCTCCTATCCTCCCTCTTGCGTCAAGCCAAGCGCTCACACACAGACCAGGAGGTGATGTGTATTGCTCTGTTGTCTTGAAATGCTGCCCAAATTCCATTCTTCTCAGAGTGCTTTCTGCCCTAAGAAGTCTTAGTCCAATTTGAAGCACGCTCAGTCTTTCTCTACTACCCAGTTTCCCTCTTGTCTGCAATTCCACCCCTATAGCCTTAGCTCCACAGGTAGAATGCCTCGGCTCAGGCATTGTATGCGAAGTCGACAAGGAAGCTACAGGGGCCGGGCGGTCCGCGCCCATTCTTCCTCCAGCCCTAAACCCTCGTATGAATACTTTTCTCAGGAGAACTATCCAGAAAAGCGCAACGGTAGAGGAAGAGCTAGTAGCTCTGGGTCGATGCATCCCTCCCACGCTGCATCTCCTTCGCAGCCTCTCCATGTCGCGTCCCCCTCCCAACCTGTCCCTCAGCCCCTCGTTTCCCCTATCACCCTTCGTCAAACCTCGCAAAGAGCTGAGTTTCAGTTTGTATGTACCATGGACTGACCAACAGTCACTACATTCATAACCGTCACCCTCCGGGAGGAAGCTGCTGGTTCTACTCCCATTGAAATCATCGCCCATCAGCCTCCTCCTGACCCAGATAAGGCTGAAAACAATAATGCAGCACCGGGACTGGATAGAGATGCTAAAGCTCAGGATAAAGGGAAGAATTTCACTACAACCACTGGTGATCCCACCGACGAGGAAGACAACAGTAGCGCGGAGTATCGTTGCCGCATCGTGGAGGAACCTCCCTCTCCAGCCCATGACAAGTGACCACACACTCCATAGCTGGAACATGGCGCTGCAGCCCAGGTTCAATGGGTTATTCTTTGTGGTTTTGTTTAATTTTACAATGTTGAAGGAGAATAATTCTCCTGTGTTTAACTCTTTTAGGCATATTCTGTTTTTATGGTTTCACTTGTTTAACTTAAGGTTGGTTTCCCCTACAAGGGAAGCTAGACACGAGCTTAAGAGACTGGTTTCCCCTTCTGGGGCAGTCCAAAAACATGAATTTTCAAGCATCAAACCTAGCTCTCAGGCTTTCTCAGCTAAGGCTATGGTAGTTTTGTACTGATATGTTTATAAATAGAATTAGAATTATTTATAAAAAAAAAAAAGATTCATGCATATGCACTAGAAAAACAGAAAATTGATAAAGAAATATATTTGTTGGCATTAATCCTCTAGAAACTTATAAGCAAGTATATTTCATATTTTTCTAACATAAGTACAAAAATGTATGCAAAAAATCATTCCAAAACATTAATACGTCAATATGTATTTTTATACATAAAAATTTTACACAACAATTTGTCTTATACATTACATTATAACATTGTACATAATTTGTCTTTCCTTTTTTCATTATGACCTACATAATTCTAAAGTATTTCATCCATTTATGCATTTTCATCTTCTAGCTAGGATTGTTCTAATGATGATTGTAATTGGCTCCTTTGACGAATTGCACCCTTGGTTGTGATTTTCTCATGGAGTCGAAGATGTTGTGGGGGAACATCACCTATAAAATATATTAAATTTATTTGATCAGTTATTGAATATCATTGAAGTAGTTTTTTAATAATAAAAAATACCTTTGCAATGTAATTATTTACCTTGTGCACTAGTCGACACCATTGTAATGATTGCCTCGTGGTCCTCTTTTGGTTAAGGATCCTCCTGTACAAAATGATTTGTCATTCAAACCACAAAGTTTATAATTATACAATCGTAAATGAATAAGTAGGAAAAAATAGAAGTACATACTTTATAAGTACAAAAAAATATTAAGTGCATGATTAATATACATCCTTGTTACCACAGTGTGCCTCATATTTTGATGAAATATCTTAGGGTTGCACCCCACTGTCATGGGGTTCCTTGAGAGCACAAAATGTTCTGGTTGGTGCACACTATTATAGGATTGATGCTCAATATTCATGGAATTGTGTATATTTGTACTACTACCCTACTAATTAAAGAAAAGAAATACATTAGATATATATAAAACATGATTGTATTTTATAAATAATGAAAGGTTAATGTGGATTGAATTTTATTTACCTTGTGCTTCAAACTGAATTTTGGGGCTTACCCCATTATTTTTTGGTGTTCGACTACATCTTTAAATCCGAACATGAAACCAATATGAAGGTATTTCTTTGTGACTTTATATTTGAATGCATCACCCTATATTGCATAAGAGCATTGATTTTTTTATTTTCTTGCGTAATTACAAAAATATTGGAAGGAGATATAACAAATAATATATAAGAATTTTTGGGTACTTACAATTCATACATGTAACTTCAAATAGCCACCCTAGCTCAGTTTGTGTTTCCCATGCTTCTCAAGTCTTGCCTTGATTTCCTTGGAAGTTTCGGGGAGCCTATGAAAAGTTTCATGTATGATATATACTGCAATTTTATTTGAAACTAAAAAAAATTAAAAGGATTGAATTCAAGATGTAATTTATACCTTGCTTGACCAAGTGGTGTTTTCCCTTCTTTTCTCATATGCTTCCACTTTTCATCCTTAATGAGGCCCTTCCATTCCGTCTCAGGAATCATGGAAGGGCGCTCACACCTAGGGTAATCTATTAAGTTTTTCCTATACTTGTATTGTAAATATTTTAACTATTTTCCAATTGCATCGGTGACCTTGGTTTTATTGAAGGTTTCTACCCCAAATAAATCTTCAATTTAGTCCAAAACCACTTTTTTAAGGTTGGAATTTTACCAATTCCACCTTTCCTTTATGGTGGGCCCAAAAATATCTAACGCCTTGTTATCCATTTTTGTATAAAACAAGTTGTTTCCTACATGCAAAAATATATGATCATTAGTTTGAAAATAATAACATAGATGAGTTACGTTTTATATAAAAAATAATAAATAGTTAAAACATAAAAAACCATGATTTTTTGGTGTTTTAATTGGAATTCCTTCGTCATTCACCAATAATGTGTAGTCAATTTTCACCGTGCTCTTAACACGTGATACCCCAGGAAATGAACCCATAATGTCATCAATACTAGCTGGGTCACATGTGTCACCACATGATCTAGATCCTAGCTACATGTTTAGCTTGGGGGTCATGTGCTCATGGGTCACAACCAATGGTGTGGACCCAATGTCAGTACTAGGAGCATGACCACTTAAAGGTGGAGTAGTGAATTATTGCCTCGTAGATATATGTTGGGTGCTTCTGTTGTCCAGATGCTCATGTTGTGTGTCATAAATTCCACTAGTACCAACACTAAGTTAATGATCAACTGACTGATGTGGGGGGGGGGGGGGGGGTAGTTTCCTCCAAATAACTCTACATAAGAAATTAAATATTTTTTTATTAAATAATGTAAAATTAAAAAAAAAAAACTTTTAGAAATAAAATTATAACATTTAAAAAAAATTAGTAATAATAACTCACCTTAAAATATGGTTATTACCTCGTATGAATAAATATCTCCTAATTTCTTTATCCTAACCTCAGTCGCAGGACTTCCATCCTTATTTCAAATCAACTCCATAATTTGTTTGTTTGTTTTCTTCACATAATTTCTTATTGTCACCTCATGGTTGAGGGATGACCTCAAGTCTTCCTCATTAAGAACATCATCATCATGGGGCTTGGACTAAATATTTCAACAAAATAAAATTTATTATTTCGATTATATAAACGAATAATCAGATTTTCACATTAAATGTAAAGAGAAATTGTTATTTGTTTACTTCTGGTTGTGCATGTGTTTTTCCATGTGAATCAATATAACACATAATAATATAATTAGAGCAGTGAAATATTTTAAAAATGTTAAAGAATAGGTATCGACATAAACATTTAATTAATGGACATATAAATGCACACAAACATGATGAATAAAGGACTAGTGGTATAGAATGCGTGTGAGTAATTATGGAATTTTCAAACCCAGGTTCTTATGGAAAAGGATGTGCATAAATGGGGATATGAGACAAGAAAAAATAGCACAAATTCAACTTAGTTTGAGCATTTTAGCAGCTAATTTCTCAGCTTACCATACTACTTCTTCTTATTGATGTATGATTCTAATCTTAAAAATAGCATATAATAAGCTTTAATGAGAGGTTATGTACCACCCCCATAATGGAAATGTTTGTATCTATTTTATTCAAGTTGTAATTGATCAACAATTATTCTCTTGCAACTATTGATCTTATATCGCATACAAATACATGATTTCCTTCACATGCCTCAAATATTCAATTGGGTTTCTTATTTTTTGTCTCTGGCTATGTACTATTTATAATCCTAAAATATTCCCCAATTCTTTTGGTTCCATCAATATAGATAGATTCTCCTTCATTTTTATCATTGTCTCTTAGTTGTATATAATTTAGAGCTAATATGTATCTTCACGTACCTTGCATATATTGGACCAACTACATCTAATCTATGTAATTATAATAGGGGCTGACATACTCTATCAATTCAGTTAATCCATCGTAAGAAACCTTTATGTTTTCCATGGAAAATAGCCCCAAACCATGTAGTGTTGATGGAGAAATGTGATATATCCTATCGTTGAGATAAAAATATGTTTTTACTTGAGGAAGGTTGTTGGGTACCCATATTTTCACTAAATGTTGGTATCTCATTGGAAACTCAACATCCTCTATGCTCTCAGCATCATAATAACACAAACCCCCTTTAGCGATAAAAAAATTCCATGTGTCTATGGAATTTTCTTCTGATACTCTCACCCCCCATTGATATTTGTATGTTTGAAATACTAGATATTTGACCTTCATCCACTCTACCTAAACTTCCCTCCCTCAACGAAGACATATCTAAGAGGAACTTATCTGGTTGTACCTTCAATCCATCCAATGTGTCCCTACTTAACATTAAGATGAGGTGAATAAATCAAGAAAAAATTTCACTAAGAGAAAAGAAAGGTTGCCAACTAATAGAAACAATTGATATGGAAAATAGTAATCAATGGCCCATTTTTTGGAATTTGTAACTAGGTTTGATCTTCATAATCTATATTGATTTTATTATATTAAAGCATGCAAAATTCATTTTTGAATAAAAATATAAAAAAAAATTAGCATGTCCCATTTGTACTTTGAAAATAAAAAGGAAAATTGAATTTTTATATTATATTTGTATCTCCATGTTGGCCAAGTCGGCCCTCCTAAATTCAAGTTATCTCAGCCCCCTTATGGCACCCTTTCAGCTCCATTGATCACTATATAAAGGAGGCATGTGTTCCTCCTCAATGGAATTCACACACATAACATAAAATTCAATCATCTATGTAATATATTAAGTTATAAGGAAATAAGAAGATGAAATTACATAAGAACAAGGAGAGATCTATATGACCTCACTCAAGTTACCAATTTTCTCTGTTTAATTTCTATGGAATATGTGCTTACTGTGGTATCATATTTCTATGGAATCTAACCTCACTGTGGCTTTCATAGCTATGCACACCAATATCTTTATTTTATGTGACCAATAATTTCAAATCTTATGCAAGGAGAGGTTGTGCACTTAGCACCACTAGATTGTAACAAATTTTAAGTTTTAATCAATAAATTATTCATCCAATGTGAGAAATATTACATGTCAAAAGGATTTTTTTAGAGATGGTCAACTACCACATGTTTGACCTTATTCCCCCCCCCCGGGTAAAAGTGATATTAATGAAAGTGCATAGGAAATTACAGTCAAATTATGTGATGCAATAGAAGCAATCTCTCATATATAATTGGTGTATACATCTAAAAATATTATAGATTTATTCAATGTAAATTTGTGATAACAAAGCCTTACAACTAGTGGAAGAACCAAAGAGTGAATGCATATTCTAAAATGAAATTGAGTATAAAGTTTGTTACAATATATTATGAAAATTCTTTCTTTCAAAGCATGCACGCTACACCTTATTTTACAAATTATTATATTTACAAAATATCTTTGGGACCAATGGTTGGGGGTTTTAAGGAAGTGTGTCTTGTGAATCAAAATTCAAGAAAATAATCTGTGCTAAATACTTTGGTATCAAATGTTGTTATTTTCAGAAAAGTGGAAATAAATAAGATATTTCTACTTACAATGAAGTTGGAAACAATCAATGTCTATCAAAATGCATGGTATAAGTAGGCTTATGGAATGAAAAGAATTAATCGATACAAAAATGGTGACTTAAGGGAAATGAATTATAATAGTGCACTAAAACATATATCCAATACAATTGTAATTATGGATAGTCTTAATGATATTGTGGAAAAATATTCAAGGTTTGACATCTAATGCTCTTGATACTTAAATATGGAACAAGGGAATATCTCATATTATTTACTTAAAATATGACTTGGACTTCACTTGGAAAAATGGTTAATTAGGGCATGCAACTATTGGGTGTTCCTTCAATGTATTTTATTTTCAACATAATAATGATAGATCAATTTTTATAAGTGTTGATCACAAAGAAAAACTTCTTTGAAAGGTGTGATGTTTATTTCTCAATCATAAACATTCTAAGGGACGACGCTAATCCATTAAAATAAAAAAGGTTGTGGGTAATTGAGATGAAACATGATAACTATATTACAAGTTAGTTATAGTGTGTATTTTGACCCATAGATTGAATTTAGAGAAGCATGCTCATACCAACTTGAAAATTTTGTATAATAAAATGGACAAGCAAAAGACTTCTATACCAAGGTTGGGTAAGACGAAAAAACAATATTAGTAGTGTCATGAATCTCTCAACTTCTTTACCTATCATGTTTACACATGGACACAAAATTGGGGGCTTTCTCTACTTTAGCCTTTCCTTTCTAAAGTTGGGTTCAAACTTCATTGTCCCTTCATTAGCTAAATGGCTCAAAGATCAAGAACAAACGGTGGATCAATATGTGGATTTGTCATATAATAAGGGAACATCCCATTGCATTAAGCTCTATTGAAAACTTAATCTTATGAAACTATTCATTCTACAAATAAGATTATATGAAAGCACATGATATAAAAATGATAATATAAATTGTTACAGGTCAAATAGAAATTTTCCACCAATATTAATGCATCAAATGGATAATATTGTGAGAAATAATGAAATTCACTATGTTTTTTCATTTACATCACTCTTGTATTTCGTTCCCTCATATTGTGACACACATGAAAATATAGATGGAACTTATGAGAATATAAGCTGGAAAATAATGTAGAAAGACATGTTTTCATTTCCATAGATGATGGAAACATATAGGACATGTGAGGACCACAATTCCTTTGTTCTGTATCTAATTGATTGACCCTTTGACTTTCAATATTTATGGAGCCAAAGATGTTGTATATTAACTATAAGATAGTTGGTATCAAAGGATGTCAATAATTCAAATTTCAATTCATTAACTACATGCTTATTATGCAATATAAATCCTTGGGGTAGGATGAAAGTGGTCACCTCTTGTTAAATTATGGCATTATTCTCTTGAAGACCATCTAAACTTACTTACATTGCAACCTTAATTGTTAGTTCCCTGTATTACTAGTATAGTCCCATATTGTTGTTAGTGTAACCCCCTTATTGTTATTGTTGTACCCTTGTAACCCCAATATTTTTATTATTGTGCCCTTACATTATTATTGTTAGGTCAGCTAGGATTATATTGTGACCCCATGGACTCCTATATATAGAAGGAGGTTTTGTCATTTGTATCTGTTAGATGGAAAAATCCCTCTTGTGGACAAGAGCGATCTCCCTAGTATCCTAAGGATATATAGAAACAAACAGACAGATGTAGATCATTTTCTCTAGACTATTTTGCTTAAGAATTACTTAATTAACTATGGAGAGATGCTCCTACCTGAAGTCTAACACTTACTCAGTCTTCAATCTAGTCATTCCAGAAGGTATCGATCCAGCATATAAGATCTGCAATCAAAGACAAGCAAACAAGATCAAAAGCATCCGCAAGATATGATAATTCAAAAGAAAATAATCTATCTTAGTGATCAAGGAATCCAAGAATTAAATTATTCAAAAGATAGATGAACAAATCAATGAGAAAATAGAATCCATTTGTATTAACTTTGAATAAAAGAATAGACCTTACAACCTTGACGCCTTGATGTTTGTACAGGTTCTTCCAGGGTCCCGAACAGTCGTTTTCCTCAGTTTGACAAGACTCAAACTCTCTGAATCAGCATAAGACTATGGCTATGAATATGCAATCCCTCTCATGCCAATGATGCAAAATGTGGAGAGTATAATTTCTTCAGCAAATCAGCTCAAAACTACCAAGTTCTGAGTTCTTTCTTCCAACTAAGAAGTACCCTTTAGACTGAAACATGGTCTCAATTTATAGCAGAAGGGAGGTAGTTTCAGCTCCAATAAGGAAGGGAAAAAGCCCTATCATCATGGGATTTCAGCTCCAAAAACTAAGGGATGGCTCCATTTATGAAGGGATAAATGTTCATGAATGGAAGGGGTGAAGCTCGACCAGATAGCGCTTTTTGAAGGCCCCAGCTGCGAGAATATTCGACCAACTAGGCTTCTAGAACTTACTTTTATTTTTATTTTACCTTTTACGGGGGTCCGCAGTTTTAATGAGCAGAATCTGTGGGATGTGCCGCGGGATTTATAGAAATAAACCGCGGTACCACAGGAAATGATTAGGAAAAGTACAGAGTTAGGAATTTTTAGGGTTTTAATAATATTTTTCCCAATTCCAAGACTTGATTTAGGAACTTTATGATTTTGGACCTCTAAGGAAGCAATAAATAGGTAATGATGAACCCATATAGACAGCTAAATGTCATGGTGAAAAATTCTAGTGTAAAATATTTCCCCCTAAAGTGCGAAGTCTGAAGAGTTCTGAATAATTCTGAAGAGTGAAGTGCTTTATCATTCCGAGGATCGGGCTGCAGGCACACCGGTTGAAACCTGGAAAAAAAAATCAATGCAAGCATATATCTATATATATATATATATATATATATATATATGTATGTATATCATCGCTGAGGTAGGCATTCCCATACTCAGATCAAAACTAACTACATGTTCTGATATAGAAATTATTTTAGAATTACATTAATAGTAGACATAGCATGGACACAGCCATCTGTCATGAGTAGTCTAATGTATGATAAAAAATCCTCGCAGCTTGGATGGAGGAAACTAGATCTAGGGTCTTGATTTCTCCTTCTCGAACTAGTATGATTCTATCCATGCGATTAATTGTGTCGAAGTCGAACACAGTAGAAACCACTTGATTACCAGTCAATGATGTTGTTGATTATATAGTTTACTTTTAATATTTTTATGGTTTTTCGTGAATATCAAAGCATCGAATGGCATTACTTGTGGTGAATATTCTATTGATGGCCAGAAAGAAACAATGCTAAGCCAAGTCACGTGGCCGAATAATTATGCACATGTCTATAAGGGGAGGGAAAGATGCAAAGGTTCCGAACATGAAATAAACAAAGTTATGGTATAAAAGGTTTAAAGCAAAGAGTATCATAATAAAGCTTGCCTCTACATTATGCATGTTGGTACGAGTCTCCGCATGTGCTGTTCCAGGGGGGTCACGGAGCGGAGGAGGGTGGTAGAGCCATACCCCCGCAGAATTTTGGTGACATGTCATGGGGGTTGACATGAGGAAAGGGTTATATGGCGAGTAAAGTGCAGGTCTTAAAGTCGTCGCACTGTGTGTTTCACGTTCCACGAAGAGCGGGTTTCAAGAATAGAGTTTCCTACGCGGTAGAAAGGTAAGGTAAAGTCCTTAGTGAACTGGTACTGAGGCCCGTACTAGTATCAAACCAGGCATGCGGTATTCACCTACCTGCAGTTGAATGTCCAATCCCTATGCGTCGCGTGCTCCATTGTTAGTGTCCTTACGACGCTCAGCCCACTTGCCTCACCATTCCACCTTTTCCCAAGAATCCCCAATTCTATATAACGGTCCCCCGTCTTTTACTGTAGTAAAATTTTCAGGTATTCGACTACGGTATAAACTAAAGTGGGAGCCCAGTGCCAGGTCCACCCAGTCACTGTCAGTACCCCCCGCGTCGCTTTCCCGAGCAGATTTCCCACTGCACAGGTATTTCATCCCTCATACCCCCTTTGGTTTCCTTTTGTTTTTAAAAGTTTTTCATATCAGTCATGGGAAAGGTCACCCCCAAGAAAACAGAACCAGAGACCCCTCAGGTCCGTGAAACGAGAAACCCTCCCGGATTCGAGCCTTTCTTAGATCTGCAAGCCGAAATCTATGATCCGTAATACGCTTTTCCCATCAGTAGTATCAAACTTGAGCTTTTTAGAAGACATGTCGAAAATAGGGATAGATATCGAGTAGTTTTATCAAGTCTATACCATCAAATTACCCCTCCAGTTTACCCGGTGGTCGAGTTCATCTACTGGCTCAGAGATTCCTACGACGAACATCAAGGCACATTTATCTCAGCTCAAGGAAATAGGATATTTTCTCTTTCCCCCGACATTATCAGAAAAGCCCTTCGCTTTCACACTAGCGTGAACTACACCAGTTTCAGCGAAATGACTTTAACCCCTCAGTTTGCAAAATTTCCATGGGAATAGCAAGGAGATTCCATCTCCTCCATAACCAAAAACTAGACCACATCCCTTCCTTCTGTAGAACCTTACCCTTTGAGTTTGTTCAAAGAAGAAGTGCAGCCCATTCTTGCTCTCATCGCAGGTCTATTAGGTGTGGACGGTTTGGGGCAAATCTCCAGGGCATGTGTCGCTTTCTTATGGTTAATGTCTCAACTGGGGGTAGTTCTGGATATCCCTGGTTTCCTGGCCTCCACCATTCAAACCCAGTTCTAATAACTTTTAGAAACTGGTCACTTCCGCTTTTTTTCTATGATTTTCTACCTCCTCCTATATCAGCATGCTGATAAATTCGAAGGTTTGGGTTTAGATAAGGTGTATAAGGTAAATTCTCAGCCGAGACCAATTTTTGACTGGAGCTTTGCAACACACCAGTTACCAAACGGGGTTGGTTATTCCAGATTTCTAAATGAGTTCATGCCTATTGCCTACACTATCATCCACGACTCTCCCTCACCTAGGATTTTTCTTGAGATGAAGAGATGGTTACAGAATAGTCAAGCCCAAAGTACTGGGGATCGGTACATGTATAATAACTACACCAAAATTCGAGTTTATGGAGCTGAAGTTCCCCCCTATCAGTTTCCTGTGTTCCCTGCCCGACGGATTTATGCTTTGGAGTACATTCGGTAAACCCTGAAATCTGACCAACTCCACTTCCTCCCTGCAAAAAAGGGGTTTATCCTTAAACTTCCCATTACCATTGGCCCTTTTGTTGTCAATTCAAGGCATGCCCTCCCTATCGTTAAGAAGCTGCTTCAAGACATGGATTTTAGACAAGGGAAATTTTGGCCCTATGATCCGAGGGGCATCGTCTCTAACAAAAGGAGAAGGAACAAATCAACTCCTTATGTGCATGAAACGAAACCGTTCATATATTGGAGGGCTAATCTTGAAACTTGGCCTTTGCTTTCGCAGATGGAGACAGATTCATCTGCGACAGGGGAAAAGGCAGAGGCAGCTTCAGGAAGAGAAGTTGGCAAAGGTCTATAAGCAGAAGAAGTAGGTCCGTCAGGAGCAAGTTCTCCCCCTCATAAAAAGCAGAAAACAGTGACAAGTGAAGTAGAAGTTATAGGGGAAGAACAATTGCTCAAACCGGAAATACCATACGGCAAACCTGATGGGAGCAGGGTAGGGCTCAAGGTGTTACGAGATAGTGTTATGTCTTCTAACTACTCAGAAGTCTAACAGGCTATCAAAGCTGACACTTCACGGGTCGCAACTGAGAGGAGCATAAAATCCAGAGCCATTAGGGATAAGTACAGGACAGAGCTAGAAGGATTCGTAGAGAAATACCATACCAAGATTTCAGCCTCGATGAACCTGGACACAGAACATCTAGTGATGGCCATGGCTAAGGCCATTTTGGACCCAGATGCAAGTACTACCAGTTACAGAGTGCTAGAATACGCGGTCGACATGTCAAATGTGCCAGCAATTGATAAGTGCAACATATTTCAAGTTTTTGGCGATATGTTAAAAGACGAAGTGATGCGGCTTTCGATCACTTTAAAAAATTTGGAGACCAAGCATGCCCAAGTGAGGGAGAACTTCAGAAGAGAACGGGTAAATTTTCATGCCCTCGCGAATCAAGTACGTGCTCTCCAAGATTCGATTAAGGGAAAGAGACTGGTGAAGTCAATCCACAGCGTAACCTCATCGATGAATTACAGAAGGAAGTGGCATCCCTAAAGCGCAAGATTAGCATACCGGCCTCCCATCATGTACAGACAGTCGAATTAGCCCAGGCTAAAAAAGATAAAGCAGACCTACCTTATTCTCTTGCAAAGGAGAAGGAATAAAAGGAAAATATAGCAGAGGCGATGGTTGTTCTTCAGGGCAAGCTAACGGCATTACAGACGACTTGGGATACACACAGTTTTGCACCACCGCCAGCCCAACCGGAAACTAGTTCGTTGTCCGAACAATTGACTACAGCAGTGGCTACAAACGAGGCATTATAGAAGCAAGTTTCTACAGCGAGACTAAGAATCAGTGAGCTAGAAGCTATCTTGGCCAAAAATTCCAAGAATATCGAGGCTATGCGGAAGGAAGTCAAGCAGGAAAAAAAGGAGAAAGCTGACCAGCAGAAGACCATCAACAAACTCAACAGTCGCCTGAAAGGTAATATCACCCTCAGGGATGCCAGACGAATAATCTGGTCAAAAATTATCGTGGCGGTAGAAGGGCATTGGGATTTTCTAAAAGTCATCGAAGAAGTAAAGTCATCCGTGCTATATCTCAGAAGAAAGATTCATGAGGGCAATACTGATATATCCAGCAGAGCACAACACGCAAGAAGTTATATCTCTTTCTTGAAAGGGCTGAAGTTTGAAGATATGGAGAAGCATGGTATAGCAAGCAGGTTCAAGGAGGTCGTTTAATGTTAGAAAATAATTGATAAGGAGTCTGCCCGCACTATAGCTTCAAGAACCTTGGAAAACGTGGCAGTCAATTTGGATCGGTTTGAAATGATTTGGGCCGAGATCACAGCGGCTGGGCTTCCATCATGTTGGGGTCCTACCCCTACCGTGTTACTACCATTACCAACATATGAGGCACGTCTCAAGGAGGAGATGAACCGAACATATGTGCTTTCAGATAAAACCACCCGGATGAAAGCTGAGACTATAGTTTCAACACTCCGCCAAGAATTTTCCCTCCTGCACCTGGTAAAGTAAAAAATTCCCACCGATGCAAATTTCGATGATCTCACCGAAGCTTATATCAGAGTGGAAGGATTCACATCAATGCCTGAACCTACAGCAGACAGTCAGCAAAGGTGCACCAAGTATGCCAGCATGTTGTCCAGATCATCAGCCAATGTTCCACCACCTGTGTCAGCAACCGCATCGACTCCATCGCACCAGTGAATGTTTTCAATTCATGACTCGGCCCTAGTGGCCTTTTAATTTTACTTTACTTTTTTACTTTTAAATTTCAAGTGGAATTCACATTTCACTCCTGAATTTTAATTTCTGTTAAAAACTATTTTTTAATATTTTTGTTTGAAACGACCGTGAACCTAACTGTAAATGATGAGATGCCCCTATCCCTCATCATGAATTTTAGTTAGTTTTTATTGAGACCTCAAACTGATTACTAGCACGCAGGGAAGATATTTTTCCCAAAGATATCTTCTCACTCATGTTTCTGAGGATTCTATATAAGCAGCAACCAAATAGGAAAAAGGGTTCCAGATTTTCAGAAGAATATGCTGTGAAATAATTTTGTATGCATTTTGATGAACTTTAATATGAATGCGAAGAGCCCGTTGGGTTTCAGTGATGAGGAGTTCCAACTTTAATGAGGATTCTGGTCTTTGTGTTTTACAGTCTGTAACTCTCCCCTATGTGTTATAGCTTAATTTTTCATTTCTTTTACATCCATTTCTCTTGTATCATGTTATGGAATGCGAGTGGCTCACTGGTTTCGGTATGAATTTATCCTAGTTGATACTTATGCTTAAACTTGTCCAGCACTTTAAATATGGCTCAGGCATGATATATTGTCTCATTTTCCACTTCAACCGTACTTCTGCTCTATTGGCTGCTATGGGATGTTATTTTTAAAGGGTTATTTTCATGTGTGGATTCTTAATTTCATAAGCCCATTACATTTTAATATTTTCTTCTGGATATCATCTCAGTGACAGTTAATATTTTCTCTATATTTCATTACGCGGTAAATGCCTTATGATTATTCATCTCTGTGAATTATTTTAGAATCCAACCCTCCTTGCAGAAAATTTCCTTTGAATTGTCTGATACATTCGTATTAGAGTTTCACACTTTGCCTCTGTAGAATTTCTTTCTCCGTGTCAAAATTTTGAAGATTTTGGTCCCATTCAAATTTAACCTTCCTGCTTACATAAGATAGCATGAGAGCCTTTTTCTGATAAATTTCCATGTTATATCATATGCTCCTTGTTGTATAAGATGTCCTAGGCACTGGTCTTTCACAACTCAAGGCTGTCTCTAGGGTTGACAACAGATGTGAACTGTTAACAAGTGTGAGAGAAACCATCAATAATGACAATGGCTCTCAAAGTACTTAATACAATCTATGAAATGTGAATTTGTGATATGAAGTCGAACATTTCACAGAGTCATTCGATCAAAGTTCAATGATGCAACCTATCATCGAAGGCGTGAAACCTGCCATTAGGGCATGCAGATCCCAAGGTACTGATAAGATTCTAGATCAACTTTCTAGATGATGATATGTCGTCGATAGAAAGTGACCCGTCGTAGGAAATCCCATGACACGAAACCATTAGATCAAGTTTTGAAGAAATATTTGCAAGGACTGACTCAGGGATGGTCAACATGAATGGAGACAAATGTTTTCAATGAATGGTTTATTAAACTGATCCCTTTAACACATAACGACACTGCAGATGGTGACGATTGACCTAAAGCTAATACCCAGAAACTGGTTGAAGACTTTCAATTTGGTTCAATTAAATTTTTGGCCAAAGGATTTTCCCAACCCAAATATGAATGTGACAAAAGTGTCGTGTTCAAGAGTGGTATACTACTTTTTGGAGCGAAGTATGACAATTGGATTCATCTTCTCTCTTTTTCCCCCACCATTTCTGGCAAGTACCCCTTTATTTTTGACAAGCTTGAGGAGGATAACATTTTCTTGTTATATAATCTCATCCTTCGGATGAGTCCAACTTAGTATTAAAATTGAACCCTAAGAAGGAGTGGTTCGTTCCTGTTTATAATTGACAGGTCCTTTACTGTTAAGTTTTAACGAGTCCAGTATAGGTGAAACTCGGTGTTTTTCAGTTTTAGGGACTCATAAGTGTAGAAATTTGTTAATAATGATGTATTATTGGATTCTCCCGATCTAACAATATTTATCTTCTTGCTAAATAAAAAATCCTTCCACTGTTAAACTTGCGGAAATTTAAAACTCAATTGCAAACACATGTGAATAAATTCAATCGCACATAACACATTTTTTTAACGGGAAAGCTTAAAGCTAAAAACCCCAAATATCATATATTATGTATATCAATGGAATAATGTAATAATCTCATACAAAGCTTAGTACATCAAGCTCTCAGTACAATGTAGATTCATTACACACTGTCATGCAAAAATTTGCATCTCCATGCACCAATTTCTCGCCTCTTGACAACCTGCCTCCACTGTGAAATCCCTGCTAAAGAAGACCCCTGAATGAATTCAAATCAGCCTTTCCTTGACTGTGCAATCCTCATTGGAAACTTCAATGTGTTTCAAATGCATTTAATGCATCACTATAGTCACAACGGATAGTCCATCTCACCCTTTCACCTATCTCTCCACTGGGTCTCCACTGGAACTGACATGCACTGTAGTTAACTGTTGTGTCTATTCAGTTGTTAGTGAGTTATTAGTTTTGAATTAATTAACTAATTAATTCACTTAAATCTCACTAGTGTATCTTTCAGTTAGAATAGATACAACTAGCTCAACTGAGTTTAACTCCATTAACTGAGTTAAACTAAATAACAACCCCATAAACTACTCTTCTGACTCTGTCATAACTTTTCCACTTCAGTTCTAACTGAGTCCTCCATGCATGAGCCACCAATAACCCTAGGAATTGTGTAATTCCTTCAGCCCACTGATTTTCCAAATCTGTTCACTGAAATAAAGTGCTCCAAGAGAATAAGTTGATGTTTATTGTCGGATTATTATTAAGAGCTAATAATAATCGACATGCATCTATTTTTAGATCAAAGATTTATAAATAGACTTCGCCCAATATTATAAAAATATAATTTCATCTATTTTCTACATTTTACGAAGCATCTACAAATAGCATCCTGCAACTTATAGAATATGCTCACCATGTCTAAAAATAGACATACACCTAAAAATATCCTGCAGGCCCCACTTATTGAAGGTGCTTACTTTTCACTAAGATTGTCATCTTGTTGAATCTCAACACTCCCTCTCAACAAGATAGGGATTATCCTTCACCCCAATCCTGCCTCTATGGTATTCGAATTTTCTCCTGCCGAGCGCCTTCGTCAGAATGTCTACATCCAACATGATCTTTCGCGGCACACAATCTCTGATATGATGCTACCGGCTATCAATATGTTTAGATCTATCATGAAACATAGGTTAATTGAGAATTTAATGCAACTCTAATTATCAAAATGTATCACTATAGGATCTAAATGTGAATCGAACAAACTAACCAAGATCTTCCTCATCCAAATAGCCTCACATGCAGCTTGACTTTCTGCCATGTATTCTTATTCTGTTGAATTGAGTGCCACGGATATTTCTTTCCTGTTGTACCAAGAAAATGTTGTAGATTCGATACTGAAAACCCCTCTTGATGTGCTCTTTCTGTCCGCTGGGCTGCCTGCCCAATCTGCATCCGTGAAGCCATGCAACTTCACCGCATCCGTTTGTCTGTACCAAAAGCCATACTCAAATGTACCCCTAATATATCTTAAGACATGCTTTCCTGCCTTCCAAAAGAGCTTGGTAGGCTTAACCATCGCTTGTGAAAGCTGGTTCACCGCATAGCATATGTATAGTCTTGTATTAACTAAATACATGAGCGAACCCACCAACTGTCGATAAACAGTGGCATCCACTACCTCTGTCGATGAAACATCCTCTTTCCTCCAATTTCCTAGAAGAGGAGTATCTATGGGCTTGAAATCCTCCATGTGAAACTTACCAAGTATCTCCCAAGCATACTTGCCTTAACACACAAACAGTTCACCTTCTCGCTGCCATATTTACAATCCAAGGAAATAATGAAAGAGGCCCAAATCCTTCATTTCGAACTCATTTTCAAGATCTACCTTGCATGAGTGTATCAACTGCTCATCACCCGTTAGTATTAAATCATCAACATAAAGAAAAATGATTAAAATCTTACCCTCCACCACAATTTGGTACAGGTTTGCATCCGCCTCACTCTTGGTGAAGCCAAGTCCAGTGAAATAGTTGTCGATCCGTGTGTACCAAGCACGTGGTGCTTGCTTCAGCCCATACAATGCTCTTTTGAGTTTGCACACATGCGATTCATCGTTAAATATCCTAAACCCTTCAGACTGCTCAATGTACACCTCTTCCTCAATGATCCCATTAAGGAACGCAGTATTCACATCCATCTGATGAATGTTCCAACCCATTTTTGCTGAGAGAGCAAGGATGGTCCTTATGGAAGAATACCGTGTGAAAGGTGCAAAGGTTTCTTCATAATCAATCCCCTTGATCTGTGAGAAGCCTCGGGCAACAAATCTTGCCTTATACTTCTCAACACTCCCATCAGCAGCTTTCTTTACCTTGTAGATCCATTTCGAATCTACCACTAATTTACCCACCGACCTTGGAACAATCTCCCAAGAACTTTTTCTGACAATGGAGTCATACTCCTCCACCATGGCATCTACCCATGTGGGCTCCTACACTGCTTCTTCAAAAGAAGATGGCTCTGTCACGACACACTTGCTCATAAGAGCCATGTCTCCAGTAAATTGGTCAGGTGATTGTCTCTGTCTGCACTGTGATGTAGGGACTCCTACATTCTCTGTCGCATCAAGCTTCAGTCTCTCAGCTTCTGTGGTACGCCTTCTGCCTGTTCTGATGTTTGGTTCTGCATGAGTGGAATCCTCCACTCCATGAATCTCCTCCTGTTGCTGATCCACATATAGAGCCTCAACTTTGGGAACAAGAAGTTCCTCCTCCGCATGCAAGTGTATCTCCCTCTCAAGCGACAACTTCATGGCTTTCACCTCATTTAATTTTGTATCCCGTCGCACCACAGTCATTCGATTGTTTGGAAAATACACATGATAATTATGGGGTGTTTCTGTGTACCCCACAAATATCCCAACTTCTGCAGTCGACTCCAGCTTCTTCTGGGCGTCCTTTGTCACATGAATGTAAACAGATGAGCCAAAAATCTTCAAATGAGAAATATCAGACTTCTTACCAGTAAAATATTCTTCAGGTGTACTCATGCCAAGTACTCTATGAGAAAAACGCTTTTGAACATAAACTGCAGTGTTGCATGCTTCCACTCACAAGTGAATCGGTAGGCCCTAGTCATGCAGCACAGCCCGTGCAGCACCCACGATCATTTTGTTATTCCTCTATGTGACCCCATTCTGTTGTGGGTTATGAGGTGCTATGAGTTCTCTTCGAATTCCTTCTTTGCTATAGAATTATTTGAATTCATTCGAGATATATTCACCACCATTATCGCTCTGTAGAGCCTTCACTTACTTCCCCGACTCCTCCACCAATGCTTTAAACTCACAGAACTTTGAGAATGTTTCGCTCTTCTTCTGCATGAAGAAGATCCAGTATCTTTGAGAATAGTCATCAACAAAAATAACATAATACCTTCGTTTTGTTGTTGAAGCAACCGAGAAAGGTCCACACATGTCTGTGTGAATTCTCTCCAGGATCACAGAAGCATGGTTCTCCTTCTCATGAAAGGTGGTCTTCACAAACTTACCCATAGTACATCCCTTGCACTGATTTGACTGAGCAAGAGTGCCCTTGGGAATTCCAGTAGAAATCTGCTACAAAATCTTCAAGGTGCCATGGTGAAGATGGCACAATCTCTTGTGCCATAATTCGCCCTCATCCCGACTCACCACTTCTTTTTCTTTGCCCATCATTTCAGCACAGAAATCTACCTCCAACTTGTAGAGATTATTAACTCAAATACCTATCCTCTTGGTTTGACCCATTTTTTCATGTCACGATAAATCTTTTCTCTCGCTGAAAACAACGTCATAACCTCTATCTTCCAACATTGCGACCGAGACCAAGTTCTTCTTTAGACCTGGAACATGCATAACATCTTTCAACAGAAATGTTTTACTTGACTCCCTCTCAAAGGTAATGGTTCCAATTCTAGTCACACTGTATTTTCCATCGTCGCCCATCTCTATATGCATTTGGAGATCCTTCTCCTCCAAGTCACTAAACAACTCCTTGTCTCCCGTCATATGGAAAGATGCACCAATATCAAGATACCACATTGATCCCATTGAGCTTGAAACCAAGCATACGATCAAAGAGAAATCAAGTTCAATTTGCGAGGATAAGGCCTCTCCAGCTGCAGCTCCAGCATCCTTCTTGTTCTTCTTTTTCTATGGGCAGTTAGTGGCGAGATGCCCATGTTCGTGACAGTGAAAACACTTCAATTTGGAAAAATCCAGCTTCTTGCCGTTAGCTTCGGATTTTGGATGGGATTTCTTCCCCTTCCCTTTCCTTTCTTTGGCATCCAAAGCACAAATCTCTTCATCATCATTATTTTATGAAGAGTCATCCCAGGTACTTCGCCTTATCTCCTCCTGCACAAGATCCGACCAAAGTCGCTCCCAACCTGACAGTTTCTCCCGTCCATTGACAAAGTCTTCATAGCTATTACAAATCTTCGGAAGCCCAAGGAGAGCCAAGCTCAATAATTCATCATCATCAACAGAAATCCCCACACTTCCCAATTCATCCCTACAGTGGAAAAAATTCGTGAGATATTTTTGAATATTGTCGCCCTTCTCCATTTTTATTTTTCTGAGCTTATCTTTCAGCGCCAACTTCCTCTGGTTGTTGCTGCTTTGGAAAATATCTGTCAAAGCCTTCCACATTGAAAATGGAGTGGCTTTCCCATGAAGGCTTGACACAATATGGTCCTTCACACCTTCCAACAGAATTCGTCTTGTCTTTGCTACCTTCTTTTGCCAGGCATCAATTCCTACAGCATCGCTAGAAGCAGGCTTAGGAACATCGTTATCGATGAACTCCTTCAACCCATTATCTTCAAGCACTGCCTCCGTCCTATCCTTCCAGGCTATGTAATTCAAGCTACCCTCAAGGGCATACTCCAATCGCAGCCCATTGCAAGACATTTCAATGAATACTCAATTGTCGCACCAAGATATTTCTGCAGCAAATTCGAATTGTCCACCAGCACAAAACTCAGCAATTATTCACAATTTCAATCTTCAGTAATCAATACTGCTCTGATACCATGTATAAATTTATTAATACTGATTTATTACTGGATTCTCCTGATCTAACAATATTTATCTTCTTGCTAAATACATAATCCTTCCATTATTAAACTTGTGGAAATTTAAAACTCAATTGCAAACACATGTAAATAAAGTCAATAGCACATAACACAGTTGTTTAACGGGAAATCTTAAAGCTAAAACCCCAAATATCATATATTATGTATATCAATCGAATCATGTAATAATCTCATACAAATCTTAGTACATAAAGCTCTCAGTACAATGTAGATTTGTTACATACTGTCATGCAGAAATTTGCATCTCCATGCACCAATTTCTCGCCTCCTGACAGCCTGCCTCCACTGCGCAATCCCTGATGAAGAAGACCCCTGAATGAATTCGAATTGGCCTTGCCTTTACTGTGAAATCCTCATATGCAACTCCAATGTGTGTCAGATGCATTGAATGCATCACTATAGTCACAATGGATAGTCCATCTCACCCTTTCACCTATCTCTCCACTTGGTCTCCACTGGAACTGACATGCACTGTAGTTAACTATTTTTTATTTCAGTTGTTAGTGAGTTATTAGTTGTGAATTAATTCACTTAACTCTCACTAGTGTATCTTTCAGTTAGACTAGATACAACTAGCTCAACTGATTTTAACTCCATTAACTGAGTTAAACTAAATAAAAACTCCATAAAATACTCTTCCAACTCTGTCATAACTTTGCCACTTCAGTTATAACTGAGTCCTCCATGCATGAGCCACCAATAATCGTAGGAATTGCGTAATTCCTTCAGCCCAGTGATTTTCCAAATCTGTTCACTGAAATAAAGTGCTCTGAGAGAATAAGTTGATGTTTATTGTCAGATTATTATTAAGAGCTAATAATAATCGACGTGTATCTATTTTTAGATTGGCGATCTATAAATGGACTTCGACCAATATTTTAAAAATACAATTTTATCTATTTTCCACATTTGACCAACCATCTACAAATAGCATCCTTCAACTTATAGAATATTCTCACCATGTCTAAAAATAGACATACGCCTAAAAATAGCCTATGAGCCCCACTTAGTGAAGGTGCTTAATTTTCACTAAGCTCATCATCTTGTTGAATCTCAACAAGAAGAAAAACTTAAGAAAAATATATGGGTGTTATTTTTTGTAAATTTAGTCTCTCAAGCCCAAAAAAGGATAAAATAATGCAGGAGTGAACTCTATTGACCATGATTAGCCAACGTATATGTTTTTCGTAAATAGTCCATTTCAGTGCAGAAAAGGGGTAAACTTATACTGAAGGGATGACTGTTCATTTCCTTTAACGAGTTCGAATAGTCAAGTACTCAGCAATCTTTTCATTTTTAGAGAGTCTGAAAAGGGCTTAAAAGAGAACTCCAGGGTTTCATTTTTTCGTAATTTTCAAGAGCCCAAAAAAGTGATAAAAGTGTACTCATCATCAAAATAATCCTTTTCACCTGACAATCTTGTTTTTTGCACATAAACTCGAAAAATTAAACATATTTGTTTCCAATAAGTAAAAACTTTCGAAAAATAACTTTTTAAAGTAGAAAATAATATTTTATTTATTCAAAAAATCTTATAAAAAGTAGTTCAACAAAGTCATTTTCACCTTTTGTGTTTAGAGTTGAAAATTGAGAGCTCTAGGAAAAAAACATTCTGGAGGTGATAATGGGAGAACCGACTGCTCAAATCGAAATTCGTCGAATCCAGGTAATCCACAACACTCTTCTCTTCATTTTCATTGTTTGCATTCTCTTTTTTAGTTTTTAAATTCATTTTTTTTTTTTTGGGGGGGGGGGGGCGCAAAGGTTCAAAATTTCACTCACGGGAGTCTGCGGGTCAGCCATGGGTTACCTGCGGACCCCGATAATTTTCCCAAAGGAAAATTATTGGGCTACTACAATTTTTATGAAGGGCACGTGCGGGGGTCTGCACTGTCCCTATACAAAAACTGCAGAGGCGCCGTAAGAAAATTAAATTTGATACATTCTCTCAAAAATGGATAAAAATTTTCACTCTAATATCTTCTAACCATAAATGTGTCCATTTGCAGGTCATTGCACAATGTTGGAGTGGCGAGAACGTGAGCACGAAGAGGTAGATGATGCGGCAATGAACAATCCAAACACAATGTGTGTTTTGAGAAATTCTGGGCCATTCAAGGCATGAGGGCACTGGTAGAGCTAATGACCTGGCTGGTGAATAAATGGGACATTCAAGAACAATGTTTTATCATTGGAGATCACAAGCTAGAAATTGAGCTTGAAGACATCTAATTCCTCACCGGTTTATCAAAAAGAGGTGAACCTATCTCTTTGTTCGGAGCTAGGCAAGGTGGCCTGCCTATCACTAGCTATAAAAAAGAGTTCTGCAATGAAGAATTTGATCCCAAAGACAATCGTATAGACATAAAATCTATCATACGTCTTGATCTGAAAGTCATCGCATTCACTGTTACCAGATTATGTGGAAGTGCAGCTCCACATGTGGCTACCAAGTCACAAATACAGACAGCTATCGAATGTTACAGAGGTACAATCTTCAATTGGTGTGAAGGGGTGTTGACCAATATGAAGGGTCAACTGACCAGAGCGAAGAACTCAAAGTTGAAAAACTTTGGTATGGTGCTATCTTAGTATCTTTCGCTTTGGAGAGGATTCCGTCCCTTGCCCCTCAGTTGATCTCTGTTGACCATGGTGAACCTAGAGAGCCTCATATGGTACGATGGGTGGAACTAATGGCTCGCCATAGTGGTGACGGCTGCACGGTAGTCCAATTCACTCCAACATATTTTCGTTGGTTAGAGAACCAAATATTTGCTATTGAGGATTTCCTGTATGCAAGCATAGACTTTCGAGGAGACCCCGAGATGTCCTTACCTCCAGGGACACAATGGGATGAATCAGGTAAATGAATTATTTTGATGTGTTTTAACTCTAACTTTTATTTTATTTTTCAATCATTCAATAGTAATAAGAAAAATTTCAAATGCATATGTTGGTCCACGAAGACCAGCCACTCTCCACCACTTCAAAAGGAAGCCAACAGAACCTGTTGCACAGCCACAGAACCGGGAAGAAAATATTCTTACTGACTTAGAGCACAACCTAGAAAGGTTTACTAGAGACTTCCAAGAGACAATGATGGATGATATTCCTCTTTGTCTCTAGAGGCACGTCGTTGGTGTTCCTGACCAGTTTCAGAGATACCTGCATAGGGTGGCGCGGGCGATAGTTCATTATCATGATCATCACCACGGATAGTGGATGATTATCGCAGACTATCATATTTTTGTTTTTTATATTACTATATTTCAGATCATAAGGTGTTTTAAACCTATGGTCGCAGACGATGTACTATTTTTTTGAAACACAAACTCTATCTATGATATGACTACTTTCCCCAGCTATCTTGTTCAACACATATCGAACGTTGTTTTGATTTACTGTTTTAATGTCGCAAATGTCTATTTATAACATTATTAGCTAATGCATTAACCAATGTATTTAAAATTCTTGGAATGTGTTGATATTCAATGTAATCAAAATGTCTTTCCAAGAGACGAACCTTCAAAAATAATCTTAGTAACACTGGATTTTTAATTGTGTATACTCTGTTTAAATGTAATAAAATGAGTTCTAAATCTAGCCTAACGATCAAACGCCGAATGCCAAATGAAATGGCATCAGATAATAACTCAATCACTGCGCATATTCTGAAACATCATTCATTGTTTGACCAAGGCTTACCCCATGCATAGAAAATAACTCATCGGTGGGTGAATAGATAACCCAAGTGGAGGAAGAGATATTTTGTGTACTACGACAAGCACCATCAGCAAAACCAATGTACACTTGAAGGGACGTCGACATCTGCAATATTAAGAGTAATCAAGATAAGTAGGAATAGTAATCAACGCAAACTTAAACTAGACACACTCATCTGATCTAAAGTAGCTAATCTTAGAAAATTAACTAATGTACAGGTATGATCTTCACACCAAAAATCAAGCATAATATCTCTTCAAATAAAGTCCATTTTTGGGTTTATCTAAAGAGACCCTGTTATAATCAATCAATTTGTAAGCCCCTTTTGCAAGCACTCACTTGAAAATATAAGGACCATGCCACATGGGTTTGAATTTCCCAGCTCTTAGTTTATCTTTAACTTGGTCATATACCAATACTAGGTCACCTTCTGAAAAAATACGAGGTGTAACACTTCAGTCGTACTGAGCTTTAACACGTTTTTTATGAGCTTCGGCTGCTAATGCAGTGGTGCACTGAGTCTCATCTAATTGTGCTAAGTACAAAAATCATTTTTCCTCTTCAGAGGTGACTGGTAGTAACTCTATGGATAATTGGAGTGACGGTATTTTGCATTCAATCGGTAACACAGCTTCTAAACTGTAGACCAGTTGAAAAGGATTGAACCCTGTTGTAGTTTTTGCTGAGGTTCGGTATGCCCAAAGTGCTGAGAAAATCATAGTATGCCAATTCTATTTATGAATTCTGATTATCCTTTTAATCATAATGGTTAAAAATTTATTAACGGCTTCAACCTGACCATTAGCCTGCGGATAATATGGAGTAGAGTTATCATGGCGCAAGCCAAGTTGGTCGGAAAGTTCGATCATCATGATGTTTCAAAAATGACTCCCATGATCAGTAATGATAGCTTGGGGTACACCGAATCAAGCAATCATGTGATTGAATACAAATGTAGCTGCAATTTTTCTATCTGCCACAAATGTAGGCATCGCCTCGGCCCATTTGGTAAAATAATCTACTATGACAATAATATACCCATGCCCCCCGGTCAAGTGAGGGTTACATGTAATGAAATCAATGCCCCATTTTGCAAAAGGACTGACAACAATTATGGGGTGAAGAGGAGCTGGTGGTGCACGCATCCTCCAATCAAATATCTGACAGTTATGGAATTTTCGGACCACGAGAATGTAATATTTGAATAATGACGGCCAAAAATAACCAGCACGCAATATATTTTGGGCTGTGGCATACCCATACATATGAATGCCACATGCCCCAGAATGGAATTCATTCAAAACTCATTCAGCCTCTTCATGAGTCAAACATCGTCAAAATACAAAATCCGCACCATGACGATAAAGCGTGTCCCCAACAATATTGTACTGCTGAGGTTGGTAACGGATCTTTTGTCGATGTGAACGTGAAATTTCAAGCCGAAAATTTTGGGTTTGGAAATAAATGATGATATCCCCATACCAAGGATCTAACGTACTGATAAGAAACATAGATTCATCAGCGATCGGATGCTCTACCACAGTTTCTGTCTCAGTATTCGGGAAGTCACATATAAGTTCGGCGAACACCAGTGATTTCTTTGATTTTGATTTTCCAAATTCTAAATCAAAATCTTGAAGGATAACTATCCATTTAGAGTATTTGCCCCCGAGCAATTGTTTAGTCAAAATATACATCATCGGGTTGCAATTAGAGATCACAATTGTTTTTCATAACAAAATGTAATGACGAAAACGTTGGACAGCTTGAACTGCTGCCAAGGCCAATTTCTCCACATGCGAGTATTTAATCTCTGTTGGATTGAGATTTTGACTAAGGTATTAAATCACATGCTTTTTGTGGAATTCATCCTCTTGAACTAATACCATTCCAATGGTGGAATCAGAGGCTGCTAAGTATAAAAAGTAATCCTGGTTGTAATTTGGTGGATGCAATAACGGTGCATGGGTAAACATGTGCTTTAAAGCATCAAAATACCGATCACCGATCTCATCCCAAATAAAAGGAACATTCTATTTCAACAGCCTTGTAAAAGCTTTGGTTAACTCAGCATAGTTCTAGATAAATCTACGCATAAAGTTTTCTTTCTCTTGCAAACTTTGGAGTTGGCGAAGTGTGGAATTAGGAGGAGGTAAATTGATAATAGCCTCAACCTTCGAAGGGTCGACATGAATGTTGTCTTTCGAAATGACAAATCCCAGTAATATACCATATTGTACCCAAAAAACACACTTGTGGGGATTCAAGCGAATCTTATAATACCTGCATCTCATAAAAATCGCTCGTAAATGAGTAGGATAATCTTTCCTGTGTAATGAATGAGCAGGTAAATCATCAAGATAAGGTTGCACAATCTGTTTAATGTCATGAAAAGAATAGGACATTTCCCTTTGAAAAGTTTCTCCAGCGTTCTTCAATCCGAAAGGTAATTTACAGTAAGCAAATGTTCCCCAAGGAAAAATGAATGTTGTTTTTGGTTGATCAGAACGGAGTATGTTGATCTGATTATATCCGGAAAATCCATCCATAAATGAATACATTTCATTTCCAGCACAATCGTCAATAATTTGGTCAATATAAGGAGTTGGATAATTGTGTTTAGGACAAGATTTGTTAATATCCGTATAGTCGACACATACTTGTATTGTTCCTTGTTTTTTAGTAATAGGAACGATATTAGATACCCAATCTGTTAAAGGAATTAGATAAATAAAACCTTATTTTAGTAATTTCTCAACTTCAGCTTTAATAGCAGCAGCTTTTCGTGGATGTATCAGAACTAATCTCTGCCTGACAAGTTTAGCATCCAGGTAAGTCTTTATTTCATGAATGACAATGTTGGGATCAATTCCTGGAATTTCTTCATAAGACCAGGAAAATATGTCACGAAATTCTTGAAATAGGGCTTTATATGTAGTAATTTCATCCAACGTACAAGAAGCACCTATATGAATGTTTTCAATAATTCCTGGTTTGATGGATATGTCAATGGGAACCATAGAATAAATATTTCCCAAATTAATTTTAGAATCCGAATTTGCAATTTATATTGGACTCTGAGGTTCATTGACATAGTCAATTGGAAAAATAGATGAAAAATTGTTTTCAAATCTATCAAGTTCAGGTAAAAATGATGACCTGTGATGGAGATAATCCCATGGTAATTCATCTATGGAAAAGAATTCACGAATACTTTCATCAATATGAAACACTTGTTGAAAAGGATCAGGAATTGATGTTATAGCTGAGCTTGATGGTGAAAATGATGTAGAAATTATATACATTAAGCACGCATATGTCCTAGATTCCCCTAATCTCACAGTATTTAACTTCTTGCAAAATACAAAATCATTCCACTGTTAATATTTTGCAGAAAATTAATTGCACACACATGTGAAGCATAAATAAAAAACAATCGCACATGACACAGTTGTTTAATGGGAAAGCCTGAAGCTGAAAACCCCAACTATCATATATTATGTATCATGGAGATAATTTAACAATCCTCATACAAAGCTTAGTACATCAAGCTCTCAGTACAATAGAATCGTCACACACTAATCAGGAAAAATATGCAAATCCACGCACCGATATTTTGCCCCTGCTAGCCTGCCTCCACTGCGCAATCCATGTTGAAGAATATATTTGAATGAATTCGAATTACTCTTGCCTTGACTGTGCAATCCTCATTGGCAACTCTAATGTGTGTGTGATTCAATCAATGCATCACTATAGTCACAACAGATAGTCTATCTTGCCCTTTCACCTATCTCTCCACTGGGTCTCCACCGGAACTGCCATGCACTATAGTTAACTATTGTATTGTTCAGTTGATTAATGAGTTATTATTTGTGAATCAATTAACTAATTAATTCACTCCACTCTCACTAGTGTATCATTTAGTTAGACTATATACAACTAGCTCAACTGAGTCTAACTGAGTTAAACTGAATACAACTCCATAAACTACTCTTCCAACTCTATCATAACTTTTCCACTTGAGTTCTAACTGAGTCCTCCATGCATGAACCTCCAGTTGCCCTTGGAAATTGCATAATTCCCTCAGTCCACTGATTTTCCAAATCTGCGCACTGAAACAAAGTTCTCCAAGAGAATAAGTTGTTGTTTAGATTCTGATTATTATTAAGAGCTAACAATAATCGACATGCATCTATTTTTAGATCAACGATCTATAAACAGACTTCGCCCAATATTCTAAAAATAGAATTTCATATATTTTTCCAACTTGACCAACCATCCACAAATAGCATACTGCAACTTCTGAAATATGATCATCATGTCTAAAAATAGACTTGCACCAAAAATAGCCTGTGGGCCCACTTAGTGAAGGCAACTCTTTTCACTTTGCTCATCATCTTGTTGAATCTCAACACTCCCTCTCAACAAGATAGGGATTATCTTTCACCCCAATCCTGCCTTTATGGTATTCGAATTTTCTCCTAGTGAGCGCCTTCATCAAAATATCTGCATCATGATCCTCCGTAGGAATGTACTGAAGCAACATGATCTTCCGCTGCACACAATCTCTGATTTGATGATACCGGATATCAATATGTTTAGACCTATCGTGAAACACATGATTAACCAAGAGTTTAATGCAACTATGATTATCACGATGTATCATTGTGGGATCTAAATGTGAACCGAACAAACCAACCAGAATCTTCCTCTTCCAGATAGCCTCACATGCAGCTTGACTTGCTGCCATGTATTCTGCTTCCACTGAACTGAGTGCCACGGATATTTTTTTCCTGCTGTACCAAGAAACTGTCATATATCCGATACTGAAAATCCCTCCTGATGTGCTCTTTCTATCTGTTGGGCTTCCTACCCAATCTGCATCCGTGAAGCCATGCAACTTCACCTCATCCATCTGTCTGTACCATAAAGCATACTCAGAGGTGCCCCTGAGATATCTCAGGACATGCTTGCATGCCTTCCAAAAGAGCTTGGTAGGCTTAACCATCGCTTGTGAAAGCTGGTTCACCGCATAGCATATGTCTGGTCTTTTATTGACTAAATACATGAGCGAACCCACCAACTGTCGATAAACAGTGGCATCCACTACCTCTGCCAATGTAGCATCCTCTTTCTTCCAATTTCCTGGAAGAGGAGTATCGATAGGCTTGCAGCCTTGCATGTGAAACTTCTCCAATATCTCTTGGGCATACTTGCCTTGACACACAAATAGTTCACCTTCCTGCTACCATATTTCCAATCCAAGGAAATAATGAAGGAGGCCCAAATCCTTCATCTCAAACTCCTTTGCAAGATCTTCCTTGCATGAGTGTATCAACTGCTCATCACCCGTTAGTATTAAATTATCAACATAAAGAAAAATTATTAAAATCTTACCCTCCACCACAATCTGGTACAGGTTTGCATCCGCCTCACTCTTGTTGAATCCAAGTCCAGTGAAATAGTTGTCGATCCGAGTGTACCAAGCACGTGGTGCTTGTTTCAGCCCATAGATCGCTCTTTTGAGCCTGCACACATGCGACTCACTGCTGAAGGTCTCACATCCTTTAGGTTTCTCAATGTACACCTATTCCTCAATGATCCCATTAAGGAACGCAGTCTTCACATCCATCTGATGAATGTGCCAACCCATCTGTGCTGAGAGAGCAAGGATGGTCTGTATGGAAGAATACCATGCAACAGGTGCAAATTTTTCTTCATAGTCAATCCCCTCGATCTGTGAGAAGCCTCGGGCAACAAATCTTGCCTTATACTTCTCGATGCTCCCATCACCAGCTTTATTTACCTTGTAGATCCATCTTGATCCTAGAACTGGTTTTCCCACCAGCCTTGGAACAATCTCCCAAGCACTGTTTTTGACAATGGAGTCATACTCCTCCACCATGGCATCAACCCATGTGGGCTCCTACACTGCTTCTTCAAAATAAGATGGCTCTGTCACGATACACTTTCTCATAAGAGCCATGTATCCAGTAAATCGGTCAGGTGATTGTCTCTGTCTGCGCTGTGATGTAGGAACTCCTACATTCTGTGCCACATCAGGTTTCAGTCTCTCAGATTTTGTGGTACGCTTTCTACCTTGTCTGATGTTTGGTTCTGCATGAGAGGACTCCTCCACTCCATGAATCTCCTCCTATGGCTGATCCACATATAGAGGCTCATCTTTGGGAACAATAAGTTCCTCCTTCGCATGCAAGTGTAGCTCCCTCTCAAGCGACAACTTCATGGCTTTCACCTCATTGAATTTTATATCCCATCACACCACAGTCATCCGACTGTCTGACATATACACACGATAATTATGGGGTGTTTCTTTGTACCCCAAAAATATCCCAACTTCTGCAGTCGGCTCCAACTTCTTCCTGGTGTCCTTTGTCACATGAATGTAAACAGATGAGCCAAAAATCTTCAAATGATAAATATTAGGCTTCTTACCAGTAAAATATTCTTCAGGTGTACTCATGCCAAGTACTCTATGAGGACAACGGTTTTGCACATAAACCGCAGTGTTGCATGCTTCCGCCCACAAGTGCATCGGTAGGCCCTGGTCATGCAGCATCGCTTGTGCAGCACCCACGATCGTTTTGTTCTTCCTCTCAGCGACCCCATTCTTCTATGGGTTATGAGGCGCTATGAGTTCTCTTCGAATTACTTCTTTTCTACAGAAGTATTTGAATTGGCCCCAGATGTATTCACCACCATTATCGCTCCGTAGAGCTTTCACTTGCTTCCCTGACTCCTTCTCCACCAATGTTTTGAACTCACAGAACTTTGAGAACGTTTCACTCTTCTTCTGCATGAAGAAGATCCAGCATCTACGAGAATAGTCATCAAGAAATATAACATAATACTTGTGTTTTGTTGTTGAAGCAACCGATAAAGGTCCACACAAGTTTGTGTGAATTCTCTCCAGGATCACCGAAGCAGGGTTATCCTTCTCATGAAAGGTGGTCTTCACAAACTTACCCATAGTACATCCCTTGCACTGATCTGAATGCGCAAGAGTACCCTTGGGAAGTCCAATAGAAATCTGCTGCAAAATCTTCAAAGTGCCACGGTGAAGATGGCACAATCTCCTGTGCCATAATTCGCCCTCATCCCAGCTCACCACTTCTTCTGCTTTGCCCACCATTGTAGCACAGCCATCTACCTCCAACTTGTAGAGATTCTTAATTCGAACCCCTATCTTCTTGATTTGACCCGTTGTTTTATGTCGAAGGAAGGCTTTTCTCTCACTGAAAACAAAATCATAACCTTTGTCTTCCAGCATTACGACCGAGACCAAGTTCTTCTTCAGACCTGGAACATGCATAACATTCTTCAACAAGAATGGATTACCAGAATCCCTCTCAAAGGTAATGGTCCCAATTCCATTCGCATTTTACTGACCATCATCTCCCATATTTATATGCATATGGAGGTCCTTCTCCTCCAAGTCACTAAATAACTCCTTGTCTCTCATCATATGGAAAGACGCACCACTATCAAGATACCACACTGATCCCATACAGCTTGAAACCAAGCATGCGATCAAAGAGAAATCAAGTTTAAATTGCGAGGCTAAGGCCTCTCCAGCATCCTTCTTGTTCTTCTTCTTCTGTGGACAGTTAGTGGCGAAATGCCCATGTTCGTGACAGTGAAAACACTTCACTTTGGACAAATCCTGCTTCTTGCCTTCAGCTTCGTATTTTGAAGGGAATTTCTTCTCTTTCCCTTTCCTTGCTTTTGCAGCCAAAGCGCAATTCTCTTCATATTCATTCTTTGATGAAGAGCCATCCCTGGTACCCCGCCTTATCTCCTCCTGCACAAGATCCGACCAAAGTCGCTCCCATCCCAGCAGTTTCTCCCATCCATTGACAAAGTCTTCGTAGCTATGCCAACTCTTCAGAATCCCAAGGAAATCCAAGCTCACCAAGTATTCATCATCAACAGTAACCCCCACACTTCCCAGTTCATCCTTGCAGTGGACAAAATTCGTGAGGTATTTTGGAATAATGTCGCCCTTCTCCATTTTGATTTTTCTGAGCTTGTCTTTAAGCGCCAACTTCCTCTGGTCACTTTTGATTTGGAACAAAACTGTCAAAGCCTTCCACATTAAGAATGGAGTGGCTTTCCCATGAAGGCTGGACAAAATATGGTCCTTCACACCTTCCAACAGAATTCTTCTCGTCTTTGCTGTCTTCTTTTGCCATGCATCAAGTAATGCAACATCGCTAGATCCCGGCTTAGGAACATCGCTATTGATGAACTCCTTAAGTCCATTATCCTCCAGCACCTCCTCCATCATGTCCTTCCAGGCTATGTAATTCGAGCTCCCATCAAGGGCATACTCCAATCACCACCCATTGAAATCCATTTCAATGTATACTCAATTTCTGCACCAAGAATCTTCTGTAGCAAATTCAAATTGTCCACCAGCACAAACTCACCAATCCTTTACAATAGCAATCTTCAAGAATTAACAATGCTCTGATACCATGTATAAATGATATAAATTAAGAATTCATATGTCCTAGATTCCCCTGATCTCACAATATTTAACTTCTTGCAAAATACAAAATCATTCCATTGTTAATCTTTTGCAGAAAATTAATTGCACACACATGCGAAGCATAAATAAAAAACAATTGCACATAACACAGTTGTTTAACAGGAAAGCCTGAAGTTGAAAACCCAAACTATCATATATTATTTATCATGGAGATCATGTAACAATCCTCATACAAATCTTAGTACATCAAGCTCTCAGTACAATAAAATCGTCACACACTAATCAGGAAAAATCTGCAAATCCATGCACCGATCTTTGCCCCCTGCTAGCCTGCCTCCACTGCGCAATCCCTGCTAAAGAATAGCTCTGAATGAATTTGAATTACTCTTGCATTGACTGCGCAATCCTCATTGGAAAATCCAATGTGTGTGTGATGCAATCAATGCATCACTATAGTCACAACGGATAGTCTATCTTGCCCTCTCACCTATCTCTCCACTGGGTCTCCACTGGAACTGCCATGCACTGTAGTTAACTGATGTATTGTTCAGTTGATTAATGAGTTATTATTTGTGAATTAATTAACTAATTAATTCACTCCACTCTCACTAGTGTATCATTCAGTTAGACTAGATACAACTAGCTCAACTGAGTCTAACTAAGTTAAACTGAATACAACTCCATAAACTACTCTTCCAACTCTGTCATAACTTTGCCACTTGAGTTCTAACTGAGTCCTCCATGCATGAACCTCCAGTTTCCCTTGGGAATTGCGTAATTCCCTCAGTCCACTGATTTTCCAAATCTGTGCACTGAAACAAAGTGCTCCAAGAGAATAAGTTGTTGTTTAGAGTCTGATTATTATTAAGAGCTAATAATAATCGACATGCATCTATTTTTAGATCGATGATCTATAAATAGACTTTGCCCAATATTATAAAAATATAATTTCATCTATTTTTCCAACTTGACCAACCATCCACAAATAGCATCCTGTAACTTCTGAAATATGATCATCATGTCGAAAAATAGACATAGTCTAAAAATAGACTTGCGCAAAAAATAGCCTGCGGGCCCACTTAGTGAAGGCGACTCTTTTCCCTAAGCTCATCATCTTGTTGAATCTCAACAAATGATTCTTCATTGATCACATTATTTTGATCATAATCTGTTAATAAAAGGTTGGAAAATGATTGTACTACTTGGTATGCTATCTCAAAAGGACTCAAAGGCATCATGCCATTGAATGAATCTAGCTCTGATTCTAATGGCACTACCCAAGGATCATCAAATGGAATAGTGCTTGATGTAATCATATTGAGATTAGAAATAGTACATGGTATGTTAGGTGGAGGCATAGAAAAATTTCCCATTAAAGCATAATCTTTGATTAAACCTACTCCTACATCCTCATAAGGGATAGTCGATTTTCCAACGTGCTGAATACTATCCATAGAAGCTGGGTCAGACGAATAGTATGAGAGCTGATCGATTTTCACAATATTTCCTTGATGAGGAAACATGATTAACCGAAATATGGATGACACGACAGCAGTCATAGCATAAGACCAACTTCGACCCAGAAGAAGTTTGTAATATAGAGGAGCATCAACTACCTCCACATCTAAATTAACGGTTTTACCTTCGACCTCTATATGTAGATCCTGCAAAATTATGAATGGATGGAATCCTCTTCCATCAAAAGCTTTGAGGATGGTTGGTGATTGGTTAAGGGTTGGAGAACTAAGTGATTTCCAACAGTTTAATGACATGATACACGTAGAGGGTCCTTCATCAATAACAGTACGAAAGCAACGTCTATTTTTCACTAGTACTGGGATCTAAAAATCCATTTGATGAGGGAGACGAGGTGTAAAATTTTCTAAATCAAAGACCATGAGGTTCGAATCCTGAATATCTATAGCTTTAATTACTGATAATAGTAACTTCCTTTGTGCTGGCCATGATTGCAGCACTTCTAAGGCCGACATTGTTGAAGGAGGTATTGCTAAATCCTCTACATAGTTGTAATTATGAGTAGCTCTCGCATGTGGATTGAAAGTTGATTTACGAAGTACACCTTTAGCATGCGGTTTGATTACTAAATCAGGATTAGGTTTCTCGATATGAAGTGGATCAGAAACTGAAGGAGATGTAGCTGGTGCAGAATTAGAATTTTCTATTTCTTTACCAGCAATGGTATTTTTACTACCATAATCTTGCGATCGAGTCGCAACCATTACTTGAGACATCATCAAAATATCTTATGATGTATTAGAATAAGATCCAATCATTTTTCTATCTTGAACAGGAAAAGGATCCTTCAAGACGGCGGGGGTGGGTGAACCTTTGACGAACTTAGATGCCTCAGCCCTATGCGGACATTCCTTGGTGAAATGATCCTCGTCACAGATAATACAAGGATAACGAGGTTTCCGTTTATCATCAGTCAGCTCATTTTTATCAGTTTTTTCCTTGTAGATGAAGTCTGTTTACTTTTATTCTTCCCTTTCTTCTTGTTGCCAGATTTTGACTTTGTAGTAGATGAATCTACAATGTGAATATCGGTAGAATTTTCCAGGGAAGATTCTCCTTTTGGTGAATCAGGTAAAGTTTGAAGGAACTGTTGTTATCTGACCAAGAAGCGGTAAATCGGGAATTTTCTCGTACAAAGTGCCTGACTAGGTATATACCAAGTCAAGATATTAAGCTTGAGCGATGACTTGTTCTTTTGTAACAACCCCTCCTTTAGCTACATCTTCCGTGATTTTTGGTAGCAATGATTTAATAAACCATTCTGCCAATATCTGATCTGGGATAATAAAAAAAATCACCATACTTTTTCTACGTCTCCATTCATGTATATGATCTGATATGTATGTAGACGTGGATTGTTTTAGTGAAGTTAATAATTTTGTACCATTTTCGTATCTGATTAGCAACTGAAAATGAGTTAAGAAAGTGGTTTCTAGAGCGTTGAAATTTTTAAAAGAGCCTCGTGGCAGTTCAATGTACCATTTGGAAGCTAATCCTATTAACATTCTCTGAAAAAGTCTAATTCGAATAGAATCGTCAATTAATGAGTTGGATGCACACCAGAGGTGGTAATTCATGACATGGTTGGAAGGGTCCTCTCTTGGTTTTCCTTCAAACTTTGGGTTGTCACTGGGAAACTTATGCGGCATTGGCGGCCAATACGGATGATATTAGATGGGATCATTTGTAAGGGGCGATAAATCAGGTAAATCCAAAGTTTCTATGAATGGTAACTGATGGTTAGGTTCTTGTGAAACTATACCAGTTACAGGAGGAGGATATCCAGGATATCTTGGAATAGCCTATGCATTGGGAATTGGTATGCCCCCTGGATAACCAGGATTAACTGGACCATACTGGGGTTGATTAGGTTTTTGGTACATATACCTAAGGTATGGTTTATATACTGGATTTTGCACTATAGGTCCATATTGATACAGCCCTTGGTAAGGTTGATAAGTAAAGTGAAGTTGGCTTGTTATAACCGTACTTGTACCAGGTTGTCCTGTAGGCATCTGAATAGTATTCTGGGGTGCAGGTCCAGACTGTGGAATAGAAACTTGAGGAACTGGTACTGATACCTTAGGAACAGTAGAAATAGGAGCCGAAGACACTCCAGGAATAGGTGTGGTAGGTTGAACAGAAATTGGCACATCACTTTGGGTTGGAGTTCTAGGTGTACTCAGACCGGGCTGCTGAACATTGCCTGATTTCGGTACCTGAACAGTAGGTTGAACAGGTTGGATAGGTTGGAAAAGTTGTACAGGTTGGACAGGTTTTATAGGTTGTTGAACGTGAGTATAACCAATCGGTTGTCCAGGCTGATAATAAGGTACTTGCATATTAGGTTGTAAATTATGTTGAGCTTGAGATGGATCCCACACTGTATTAGGTCCGAGATACGAAGGTCCCATAGATGGTTGTGGATAAGAAGGACCATAACTAGGCTGATAATTTGGAACATACGTTGGATAATTGACTGGATAATTCCCACCTCAGGGATATAATTGTTGTTTCGGGTAGAATTGTTTCCCTAAAGGAGGTTTTGGACCCTGAGTTGGATATTGACCTTGAGGCATGTATTGACCTTGAGGCATATATTTCCCTTGAGGTTGCCCCCCAGGTTGTAAATTACTAACTTGAGGTTGCCCCCAAATTGTAAATTACTACCTTTAGGGTTAGGGTTTGGAATGTTTCCAGACATCATATCATTTTTTTTTGCATTTACAGTTCCAGTATTTGTTTCATGTAGTCTAGATGATACTGTACGTTTATCGGGAAAAGGAGATGCCCCTGAGAAAGTACCAAAGAGCGACTGGTATCCTACAGGAACTGAAGGACCACCTTACAAATATGTTTCTAGAGATTCAAAAAACATGGGTGACTCACCAGACATGTTTAAAGGAGGTCTATAAACTCTCAGTGTAGAAGGAAATGGAATTTGGGGTGGCGAATAATTCAAACCAACGTTCTGTAGAAATTTTGTCAATGAAGAATACCAAGCGTCTTGTCTAAAAGGACTATAAAAAATTGATTCACGTTCTCTAAGATCTAAAGTTTCCTGAGCCGAAGGAAGAACTACATATTCTTCAGTGTCAGTAACTTCTTCAATACTAATGAGACTAGGAGGAAGATATTTTTTTATCCAAGTCTTCACTTTAGGTGAATCAGTATTACCAAGGATTGGACTAACAAACTCTAAAGTAGGTTCAGACATAGCAGGTTCAGTTTCTGGCTCAGAAATTTCAGGTTCAGTAGATGATAATTCACTTGTTGTAGAAGCAAGTCGACTAATTCGGAAATCGAAATTTTCTGAGGAGAAAACTCTGTTGGTTGTGGTTGATCTACTTCGTAATCAGGATGAATAACTATAGATGTTTCTTCCTGTTCTGTTGACCCAGTCCCGAATTTTTTTCCTCTTTCAGATCTAAGTTTTTCTAATTGGCTTGGTGTATATTCAGGGGGTTTCCCCTACATTCTACATGATTGTCTCAGTAATTCAACCACGATTAAAACTTTTAATCACACGCAATGAAAGAAAATTTCAATAAAAATCCTAAAGTCTCTAAGGAAACAACCAAATGAATCACACACCTAGACAAAATCTAAGAGATCAATCCACACACAAACAGTAGATTCCCACACTAAAAACACTAGTTGGTGATGAAATCCAACATCGTAGAATTCTAATACAGAAATGGCGGTTGGAATAGTTACCCTGAAAACCTGCTTAATGAAACAGACCGGTGCAAGTTTCTCCACTTAAACCATCTCAAGTGAAGAGAACCCTCCGGAGAGTCCAAGTGAGTCTAGCCGATGTCTGTTCCAAGTACAGTGGGACCTTCCCTCCACCATCACCTTGGGAAAGAATCCTAGATTTTATGGCCACTAAGGTCACCAACAGGAACACATATACCTGGGGGGACATTCTACGATCCGATATACACGCAAGGGCAGAGTAACAAGCTCAATCCCCTTGAAGGCTCCTTGACATAATCCAAGGTTTATCGACAAGTGACCCCAGGCTCCTCAACAATGGTCTATCTGAGGTTTACCATTTGTATTACGTGCACATATTCTATCGTTCACAATGAGATAGGTATGATTACCTCACTAGTTCAGATATGATCTCATGCTTGACTCATTTAGGAGGAGCTTCCCAGAGCATACATGTTACAATTGGATTTTCCTACTGCAAGATTTACTACTTATTTGTTTGAACTGCCTTGGAAAATTAACTAAAACCTATTCCAAGACACTATCCTAAGCTATGTTGGTGGAAAAGAGCCCTAGAAAATATAAAATTTCTAGATTGATTTTAATTAAGCGTTACTTTTAACTGGAAGTTTCTTAGGACAAGAGGTACGGAAATGAAAATTTGGTGATGTTTAATGACCCGACTCAAAATACACTATAATGCATCTATATGAGAAACAACTCATTTATTTTTAATGAAATATAGCTAGAGGAAAGAGTTGAGAGATTTCAATAATTTTCAAAATATCAATTCTTTCTTTCCTGCATGAGAAAATTTGAAAAGAAGATAATTCGGAGAACTCAATTTCAAAAATATCTTTGCTCAAAATGAAACTCCATATATTATTTAGATCAGAAACAAAAATCAAACTTCTTCCAAAAGAAAAATTAAAGTTTTAAAACTATAAAATTCAAAAATAAAATAAATCTTTAATCTTGAACTCTATCTAAAAGTTGGAGGATGTCTTAGCTCAGTTTGGAATCTAACCAAGATATTTCTTCTTATTTCAACAAGAAAATAAAGCATCCAATAACAATTTTAAATTGAAATTCAGACCTTATCAATCCAAAAGGTTTTCTAAGTTTTCTAATGAAAAAAAAAAAATCGAATTTTCATAAGAGTAATAATTGCATCAAGTTCAATGGCTCAACAGAAAAACAATGACATACCAAGTAGTTGAGGTATACAGAAGTTTCTGATTCAGAGCAACAGGAGGACAAGGCAAACATTTACTCATAAATCTTAGATATTGGTTTGCAATATTTTTAGAGATATGATCTGTGGAAGTTAGGGTTTTTTCAGGCTGCCGAATTTCACCTAAACAGGTCATCTTGCAATTTTCACTATAAATTTTTTTCTACGAAGGTTTAGAAGTTGAAATTCTTATATATAGAATCCAAAATCCCAAGGATCATTATATAAAATTTTCAGATCTTGGTTCACAAAATTGGCGGAGATATGATCTATGGAGGTTAGGGTTGTTTCAGGCTCCTGAATTTCATCTTAAAAAGGTAACCGTGGGAAAAGAGTCATAACTCTCTCTCTAAGCATCAGATTTGAATTCTGTAAAATGTGACCACAAGTACATGGAATTTAGTTTTCTGTATATTAATTTTAGAGCCGAAGGAGGAAACATCGACACGTGGAACGTTGTACAAGTTCGCTCTACTGAACCAATCCATAATTAGGTCATTATGGGATATTGGGCATAAATTTACCTTGAAGAATCCAAATCAGGTCAGACATGTGGCATTGGAAAGAATATTCATAGGGCTACTACAAAACCAAACTTTAGATATTGAAGATTCAAAATCACAAAGATAATTTAGTTTCAATATCGAGCTCCTCAAAAGAAAGAAAAAGGTGTGTATTTGTTTTCAAATTGCATAAGTATTGTTTGAAAAATTAGTTTGAACTGATTCCAAGAGAATATTGAAGCATAGATATCAGTATTGGGTTCTAAAATGCCCCCTAAAAAGAATTCAACACCCATTAAGGCCTCATAATACTCTACTATGACTCATGGAGATGAAGAAGTGCAACATAATATATCAAAAATAAAAAAGCAAGTACACCAAATTTCGCTCTCGCAAAGAGCAACAAAAAATGAAATGGATGTTTCAAAGAAAGGCATGGAAGCTAAGATTGATGGTTTGAAGAAGGTAATGGAAGCTAATATGGATGGTTTGAAGAAAGGCGTGGAAGCTAAGATGGATGGCATGGAAGTTGGGATGGAAGCTGAGATGGATGACATGGAAGAAAAAATGAAAGACAACATGGAAAACATGAAGAATGATCTAAAAGAAGACATGGAAGGTTTGACAAAGTTGATACAATAAATGTTAATCGTGATTTCATAAACTCGAATGTTGGATGGAAGAACCACCATATTCCAAAGATGGATATGAGGAAGTTTGATGGCAAGGATCCTGTAACATGGATACTACAGATGGAGCAATATTTTGATCTCAATAATATGCAAAACACACAAAAGGTACGCATTGCATCTTTACATTTATAACAAAATACATTTTTATGGTATCAATGGCTTTGCTCCCATAAAAAATGTGTCACTTGGTCAGCTTTTACGGAGGAAATGATAGCATATTATGAGGATACAAAGAGCAACACCTTCTTTAGCCAATTGATAAATCTCAAACAAAATGGTTCAGTGGGGGAGCATATTGAGGACTTCCAAAAATTGAATATAAGGGTAACTGATATTCTAGAGGAACATAGGATTGATGTCTTCATAAGAACATTAAAGGATAACATCCAACATGAAGTTCACATTTGGGAACCTGACTCATTGGAGAAGGCATTCAGGTTGGCAAGAAAAATTGAATGAAAAATTATGGTGACAAGGAAGCCTACCACTCACATCTATAAAGATGGAAGTGTTGCTACTCCTAGACTTCCACAACCTACAAGGTCGACACCACAAAAATTGGAAGAAAAAAGAGAAAAAGGGCTTTGCTACAGTTGTGATAGAAAATACACTAAAGGTCATAAGTGTGCTGAGAAAAAATTATTTTACATAGATTGTGAAGAGGAAGAAAATGAAAAAGAAACTTTAAAAGAAGAGGATATACACCAGGAACCAACCCTAGAAGAAGAAGAAATGAGTCTAACCATATCATGTAATGCATTGGCAGGAATTACCACTCCTTAAACTCTCAAGATAGAATGACATATCAAGAAGAAAAAGGTAATAGTGTTGATTGATTCGGGTAGTACCCATAATTTTATTCATTGTAAGGTAGCCAAGGAATTGAATTGTTTCCTATACTCAGCACCATAATGTCAAGTGATGGTTGCAAATGGAGGAACTATAAATTGCTCTGGAAAATGCCATAATATCAAGCTAACCATGGGGGAATATGTATTGACTAATCCAATGCTTGCCATTCCTATGGGAGGTGCTGATGTTGTACTAGGAGTACAATGGTTACAATCTTTGGGGACGGTAGCCTTTAATTTTCAAGAACTTTTCTTGAAATTTTTTTCAGAAGGAAAGGAAGTCGAATTACGGGGTATTGAAGGGAAGCCAGGAAGGATAATAAGCTCTAATTTCATGACAAATATTCTAAAGAAAGAACAACGAGGCGTAATTGCACAATTATGTTCACTAGAAGTTCCGACATCAAAATCATCTATTTCTGCAGATCTCCAACAAGTCTTGGACAATCATTCCAAGGTGTTTGAAACTCCCAAAGGACTCCCACCTATTCGTGATCATGATCATGCTATTCATTTGATTCAAGGAAGTGTTCCTCCAAACATCAGGCCTTATAGATATCCTTATGTCCAAAAGAGCGAAATTGAACGTATGATTGCAGAAATGTTAGAGGCAGGTATAATTCAACCTAGTCAAATTTATTTCTCTGCTCCTGTAGTATTGGTACACAAGAAGGATGGATCATGGCGCATGTGTACGGATTATAGGGAGCTCAATAAGCTCACCATTAAAGATAAATTTCCCATTCCTGTGATTGATGAATTATTGGATGAATTACATGGAGCAATTTATTTTACCAAGTTGGATCTTCGTTCAGGATATCATCAAATTATAATGAAGACTAAAGATATTCTGAAAATAGAATTTCAAACTCATGAGGGTCATTATGAATTTTTGGTCATGTCTTTTGGTTTTACCAATGCACCTTCTACTTTTCAAGGGTTGATGAATTCCATTTTCAAACCCTTCCTTAGAAAATTTGTGCTAGTATTTTTTGATGACATTCTAATCTACAGCATGTCTTGGAAGGATCATGTTCAATATGTTGATAGGGTGCTCAAACTATTGGAGGAGAAATAATTATATGAAAAAACATCCAAATGTTTCTTTGGAGTACAAGGGGTGGAATATCTAAGTCATATTGTATCTCACGAGGGTGTTAAGGTAGACCTTAACAAAATTAAAGCCATTAAGGAATGGAAAGTCCCCACAACCATAAAGAAGTTGCGATGATTTCTTGGGTTAACAGGGTATTATCACAAGTTTGTTAAGAATTATGTGAGAATAGCAGCACCTCTAACAACATTATTGAAGAAAGATGAATTTTCATGGACTCCTGAAGAAACTAAGGCCTTTTAACATCTTAAAGAGGAAATGTGCCTAGCACTGGTCTTAGCTACACCAGACTTCACAAAAATATTTTTGTGGAATTTGATGCCTTGGGAAATGGAATTGGTGCTATTTTAATGCAAGAAGGAAGACAATTTTCTTTTGAAAGTCATCCAATCAAAGGAAAGTATTTACAGAAAGTTATTTCTGAGAAGGAAATGTTAGCAATACTACATGCACTAAAGAAATGGCGACCTTACCTAATGGGAAGACACTTCAAGGTAAGAACCGATCATGATAGTCTTAAACACTTTTTGGACCAAAGAATATCTTAAGAAGAGAAGAAAAAATGGGTCACAAAGATGTTGGGTTATGACTTTGAAATCATCTACAAAAAAGGGAAGTTAAATGTTGTTGCAGATGCACTCTCAAGAAAGGATGAAGAGGTGGAAGCATTGCTTTGTACCATTTCTATTATACAACGAGATTGGATAACCGAAGCAAGGGATGAATGGAAGAAGGATGAAGAAGTGTGGACACTCATTCAAAATTTGCAGCAAGATCCTAGTACATCTGATTCATTTAGTTGGAAAAATGATTCCTTGTGGTACAAAGATCGCTTATATATTTGCAAGAATTCCCAACTAAAGAAAAATATTCTTTTTGAATTGCACACTTATCCTTTAGGAGGACGCTCGAGATTTTTAAAAACTTACCATAGGGTGAAGAAAGATTTTTTTTGGGATGGCCTTAAATCTGATATTCAAAATTTTGTGGCGGAATGTTTGGTTTTCCAGCAAAATAAAGTTGAGACAATTAAGACCCTGGGTCTTTTACAACCTTTATCCATTCCAAGTCAACATTGGGAGGATATTTCAATGGATTTTATCACAGGTTTACGTAAGTCTAAAGGAAAGAGTGTCATCATGGTGGTAGTTGATAGACTTACCAAGTATGCACACTTTTCTGCATTATCTCATCCATTTAAAGTAAGTACAGTTGCTACTGCATTTATGGAAACAATTCAAAAGCTACATGGAAACCCAAAGATTATTGTAAGTGACAGAGATCCCATTTTTACTAGAAATTTTTGGACGGAATTGTTTTCTTGTTTGGGTACTCAACTAGCTCATAGCTCATCCTATCATCCTCAATCCGATGGTTAAACATAGATAGTGAATAAATTTTTGGAAGGATATATTCATTGTTTTGTATCTGATAAGAAAACACAATGGGTCAAGTGGTTACCTCTCGCTGAATGGTGGTATAACACTTCCTTCCATACTACAGCAAAAATGACCCCATTTATGGCACTTTATGGATATCATCCATCGTCCATCACATCGTCTTTAAGGGAAAAGTCTAGGGTTCAAGCAATGAAGGATAACATCGAGCATCAACAAGAAGTTCTCCAATTCTTAAAGGATAACCTAAATTTGGCACAAAATCGAATGAAACAATAGCCATATCAACTTCACAGTGAGAGAAGTTTTGATGTGGACGACTGGGTATTTTTACAGCTACAACCATACAAACAAATGTCCCTCAAGCAAGCTAAGAAGGATAAAAAATTATCGCCAAAGTGTTGTGGTCCTTACAAGGTGTTGCAAAAGATTGGTACTATGGAATACAAATTGGAGATTCCTCCTTCTTCGTGAGTGCATCCAGTTTTCCATGTTTTATGCTTAAAGAAAGTTATAGGTGAAAATATTGTAGTTCAAACAATATTTCCAAGACTTGATGAGGAAGGAAAAATCATATTGGAACATGAAGCGGTCATGGAAACAAGAACTTGACAGCTACGGAATCGATCAATTTCAGAGTATCTCATCAAGTGGAAGAACTTACCCACTCAAGATTCTACATAGGAGGATGAGAATTTTATACAGAAGCACCCAAAGCTGCTCAAGCGTTGAGGACAACACTTTTTGAAGGAGAGGGGCAAGTTAGGTCCCTATATTACGAGTTTAGTCCCTTATTGTTGTTAGTAACCCCATTATTGTTATTGTTGTACCCCCGTAACCCCAATATTGTTATCAGGCTCCTACATTATTATTGTTAGGTCGGCTAGGATTATATTGTGACCCCATGGACTCCTATATATAGAAGGAGGTTTTTTCATTTGTATCATCCAAGAATTTTTCATTTATGTAATGTAAAGGAGGTTGCCCCCTCGAAGTGGCTGAATTCTAAGGCGTTGATCTTTCTTTTCTTCTATTTTTAGACCTGGTTTCAAAAAATTTATATTCAAATATATAGGTAAAGAGACCTAATATGGAAGAAATAAATAAGGATGGATATATTTTATTATCAAAGAAATGGATTGATAACCAAGGGAGACAATATTGGAATCCTAAGAGAAATTATTGGGAGAATATATTAAAATCCATGGACACACTTTTTTCACCATTGATCACTCAAAAAATAATTACTATCCATTCCTAATGCAAGAAATAAGAAGCAATGAACATATACAAACCACACATAAATTCATGGCTTAAGTGATAACGTCTATACTATTGAGAATTTCTACATTGGACCTCTATGTAACAAGCCTAGACATGAATTCTCTCTAAGAGAAGAAGTTAAAATAATCATAGTGTGATCATCAAGCCCACATTATGAAATATGGTTGGGAAGGATAAAAGATAATGTCTACATAGATTTATATGTTACCACCAAGACATACAAAATAGAGGTTCATTTTTGGAATCCCATAAGAACAACAAGGAAAAACAAAGTTTTGTTTAAAAAATGTTTAAAAATAACACAATAGTTAGTTGTTGGAACCAAAATATTAGTCTTCGTAGATGAATATCATCATATGGGCATGGTCATCAAGGGTAGGATGAAAGGGAGAGATAATAAATTTAAATTGGAAGGGAATTGTTGAAAATGAAGTACAACGAGAACAAGTTGAATAAAATTGAGGGAGTGATAATGATGTCAAAAAATGAAGCTTTATTTGAATGAAGAACTAAAAACCTCTACAATTGTCATTTTTTACTGCCTTATATCCTGTTGTCAATCCTAGAGACAACCTTGAGTTGTGAAAGACCAGTGCCTAGGACATCTTATATAGAAAGGAGCAATACGATATGACAATGATAATTAGCAGAGCAATGCTCTCATGCTATTTCTTGTAATAGGAAAATTGGCTTGAATGGGACCAAAACTTTCAGAAGCTTGATACAGAGAAAGTAATACTGCAGGGGCAAGATGCGAAACTCTAACACGAATTGTATCATACAATTCAAAGGCAGATTCACTGCAAAGAGGGCTGGATTCTAAACACTTCACAGAGATTGATAGTCATAAAATATCTACTGCATACGTAGAATAAAGAAAACACTAACTGTTATTGAGACAAAATCCATTAAATATATACCAGCATGTAGTGGGCTTACGAAATTAAGAATCCACACATGATGACAACATTTGTAAATAACATCTCATAGCAGCTAGTATAACAGAAATACGGGTGAATTGAAAATTAGACAACATAACACGCCTGAGCCATATTTAAAGTGCCAAACAGGTTATGACATAAGTATCAACCAGGATAAATTTATATCAAAAACAGTGGGCTACTCGCATTCCAAAACGTGATACAAGATAAATGGATGTAAATGAAATGAACGGCTAAACTACAACATATAGGAGATAATTACACATTGTAAAGCACCAAGACCAGAATCCTCATTAGAAATAAAACTCCTTCTCATTGAGACCCAACGGGCTCACATTTGTATTAAATCTTCCACAAAATGCATACAAGAAATTCTTCTACAGTCAATTCTTAAGAAAATTTGGAACCTGGTTTCCTCTTCTGATATAGCTTATATAGAAACCTCCATACATGAGCGAGAAGATATTTTTTGGAAAAATATCTTCTACACATGCCAAAAATTTGTTAAAGGTCCTTATCAAAATAACCAAAAATTATGATGAGGAATAAAGGCCTCTCGTCATTTACAGTTAGGCACTGACCGTTCTGAAACAAAATGTTAAATAACAGTCTTAGCATAAAAGTAAAATGTTGGAGTGAAACATAAATTCCACTTCAAACTTGAAAATAACTAACTAAAGTAAAATTAAAAAGGCCGCTAGGACTGGATCATGAATTAACAATGTTTCATTGGCGAGACGAGGTCGAGGCAGTTGCTGACACAGGTGGCAAAAAATTTACGGACAAGTTGGCGATCTGGCTGGCAAATTGGGTGCACTTCTGCTGACTGTCTGCTGAAGGTTCAAGCATAGCAACAAATCCTTCCACTTTGATAAAGGCCTCAGTGAGATCATTTAGGCTCGCCTCGATAGGGATCTTATGTTTTATTAGATGAAGGAGGAAGAACTCTGGGCAGAGCACTGAGACAATTATTTCTGCTTTTAACTGAGCGGTTTTATCTGATAAGGCGTTCGTACGGTCCCTTTCTTCCTGGAGCCGTGCTTCATATTCTGGTAATGATCACAGTATGGAAGGGGTGGTAGGGTCCCAGCATGACGGAAGTCCGGCCGTGGTGATCTCGGCCCAAACAGCATCAAATTGATCCATGTTGGTTGCCAACTGTTGTAGGGCCCTCGAAGCTATAACGCGGGCCGAATCCTTGTCAATAATATTTTGGCATTCGACGGCTCCTTAAACCGGCTTTCTATGCCATGCTGCCTTTACCTTGGGTCCACCCCGTGGCACGACACTATAATTTCACGGGGGTATAGGCCTCTTACTTCTTCCACTTCTTGACCCCCACGGAAATCCCATATGGGGAGTTCCCTCACTTGCATATTATGGTTGCGGAAAGCCTTTTAATTATTTCGCTTTGCGTCCATTGTACCATACCTTTGCGCTTTTTGCATTACCGTTACCCTTTTTGCTTTGTATTTTCACCCTTCTTGTACATATGTTTCGTTTTAAGCGCGATACTTGTCTCATCATCGTTTCCCTTTAATCGACCTTTTAAATGTTTCACCATCAGCCGTAACATTCAACACATGTCTATCCAAAGGTTAATTCGGAAAAATGACTGGTGTTAGTTAATGGTCAACATTGGCTCCACCTAGGGACGACACGTTCATTCCTAAGCATGTCGAGAACTTCACAGACCACCTGTTTGTCTTCTGTGGGTGCCATTCCTTAGCCCTTTTAATTTTCCTCTTCATGATCCATCGCGACACACGCATTATTCAATCAAATATGAAAATAGAAACTAATATACAATATGATACATCAGGCTCTCTCGGCCCAACTCAGAACTGGAAATAAGGCTTGAGAAATTGACCATTTACAGGGGTGTCGAGCATATATCCCTATAAATTTTCCAGCCTGAAAGTATTTTTGCCACCTTGTTCAACAATTTTAAAGGGGTCAAACCAAAGGGGGTCGAATTTACCGTGTTTCCCTTTTTCAGCTCTTCGAATATCCCATATGAGCACTAAATCCCCTATCTGTAACTTTCTGTCTTTGGCATGTTGATCGAAAATATCCTTCATTTTATCCTGGTATTCAACTAGCCTCTGACTCACCTGATTCTGCGTTTCTTCCAGCTCCACTAGCTGGTTGATTCTCCTGGCCACATCATCGGGTTCTTCCTGAATTTCCTGCATGAATCGAGCTACTGGTAAAGCTAACTACACAGGGAAGACTTTTTCCCTCCCATATACTAATTCGTATGGGGACTTCCTAGTTGCTCTCTTGCTGGTAATCATGTTGGCCCACAGAGCGAATTTCAGCTGGGAATCCCAATTCTTCTGATTTTCATTGATAGCTTTCTTCAGTGCTCTTACCATCGTTTTATTTGATGACTCTGCTAGGTCATTTCCCTGTGGTTAGTAGGCTGTAGAGTGACCTAGTGCAATATTGTACTGTTGACAGAAGTTGACAAACTTTGCAGATTTAAAGGCATGTGCATTATCGGTCACAATCTTGGCAGGGCAGCCAAATCTGGACATGATGTTTTCTTCTATGAATTTCATCACCACAGTATCTGTTGCGTTCCTGGAGGGTATAGCTTCCACCCACTTTGTGAAATAATCCGTGGCAGTCAATATCCACTTATGCTGACCGCTGGACGAAGGATGTATTTCACCGATAAAGTAAATTCCCCACTGCTGGAATGGTTCATCTACATGAACGGGGATCATGGGTAGAGGTGTTAGTTTCTTTCTTTCAGCAAACTTTTGGCATTTCTCACAAGCTCTGAACCGAGCAAACACATCTCCGAAAATTTTGGGCCAGAATAATCCAGCCTTCAGGATTTTGTGAGCAGTAGCCCTCCAACTATAATGGCCCCCACAGATTCCTTCATGAAACTCAGCCATTATGCCCTCTACCTCTTCCTCTTTCAGGCATAGAAGTAGGATGCCTGAGGGGTCCCTCTAGTACAGTCGGTCGTTTGCAACCATGTACTTTTGTGACTTCAACCTCAGTGTTCTGTATTTAGCTTTTTCACAGCTGGGTGGGCAACTTAGTGTTAGAAGATATTCCTCTATCTCCTTGTACCACTGGCTGGTGAGGTACTTCATATGTGTCTTCTGGGAAGCTATCTCTACTCTTTGCGGTTCTTCTTTCCCCTTAGATGCCTCATTTGCCACCATGGACAGGTTTATGCCCAGAGCCTAACAATTTGACTCAGACAAGATTTTGGCTAACCCTTGTCCCTTGATTAGTTTAGTAGGGTGGATGTCCAGCTCATACTCCTGTATTTTGACTATCCATTTTCCTCTTTTTCCTTCACTATATCCCTGGATAAGGATATCTTTAACAGTTGTTGTGGGCACAAATGCAGTGATGTGGGACTGGAGGACATACATACGAAAGGCTTTGAGGGATTTCACCAGAGAATATGCCTGCTTTTCCAATATGTTATATTTCAGCTCAGCGTCACGAAGCACCTGAATGAAAAAGGCAATATGCTGCTCGTTCCCATCTTCATTTTTCTGCAACAACACTCCTGCAACTGTATGAGGTGATGCAAAGGAAAATATCATAAAAGGTTTGGCATAGTCTGGCCCGGCTAACATAGGGGCTTCAGCAAATGCATTTTTAATCCTGGCAAAAGCTTCTCGTGATTCTTGTGACCACTTAACCTCATTGTTCTTCTTTATCATGTCAGTAATATGCCTAACTATCTCAGCATAGTTAGGGATGAACCTCCTCAGAAAGTTTATATGACCTAGGAACACCTGAACTTCCTTTTTATTTCTAGGGAGGGAAATGGAATTTATGACTTCTACTCTCTTAGGATCTATCTTTACTCCATCTTTGGTTACAATATGTCCCAAGAGCTTGCCCTCTTCCAGTTCAAACAGAGACTTCTGTGGATTGAGGGAGAGGCCATACTTTCTGCACTTCTCGAAGGTTCTGCACAGGTGTTCAATGTGCTCTACATCATCTTTTGAGAACACAGTAATGTCATCCAAATATACCACCACAAACTTATCTTGCTCTCCGATAAAAGCAATGTCCATGGCTTTCTGAAAGGTGGCCCCTGCGTTAATCAACCCAAAAGGCATCCTGGCATACATAAATGTCCCCCGCGGAGTGGTAAAGGCAGTCTTCTTTTGATCTTCTGGTAGTACAGCCACCTGATTGTACCCAGAGAATCCATCCATCATCGACATTCGAGACGCTCCTACCACTTTCTGCAGGATGTGGTCCATCTTCAGTAGTGGATAATTATCCTTTAAGGATGCTCTTTTCAGATTCCTGAAATCAATGCATAGCCTTATTTCTCCATTATTTTTCCGTACAGGGACTAAATTTGCTACCCACTCAGAATATCTCAATGGTACAATGATTTTGGCCTTCAGCATTTGTTAATTTCTTTCTCAATAGAGGGTAGCAACAGGGGATTTATCTATCTAAGCTTCTGTTTATGTGGTTTTGTGTCTCCCTTCAGTGGAATTTTATGCTGCATAATGCTGATATCAAAGGTTTTTAGGTCTTGATAAGACCATTCAAACGCATCTTTATAGGACTGAAATAACTTCTGGTAAAGTTGTTTATACTCTTCCGGGACCTTCTTGGACAGCTTCACGATCTTGGGGTCAGCCTCAGTGCCAAGATTCAGATCTTCTACCTGATTCTCCTCCACGACTTTGTTCGGCTGTAGTGGAATGTCATTCTTGTTAAACAACCTTTCTAAGGGTACTAGTCCTCGGGGAATGACATTCCCTTTCAACTGCAGAAATTTGTGGCCAGCTACCTTTTCTTCCCACTTATCTCCTAAAGTGTCTTCGGTCTCCTCCTCCTCACAAATATCAATCTCCATGTTGGAAAATTCTCCAACTGTTTCCAAGAATCTCTTCACCTGCTCTTCATCTTCAAACACTTGCCAATGTTTGATATTTTCTGGGATTGATGGCCGATAACGTATCTCAATTTCATATCTCAAGAGAGGATTCTAAGGTGGACGAAAAGTACTGGCAGCCACTGCAAGGGAGTCTGCCATTCTATTTTACTCCCGGGGCATGAACTGGATATTAAATGCCAAGAAGAAATTCTCCACCAGATCCCAAACTTCATTCCTATAAGCCCTTAGCCTAGGATGTTTGGCTTGGCACTGATTCCTCACTTGTCTGACTACCAGTTATGAATCTCCCATAACCTTTAGACTTCGTATGTTCATACTCCTGGCTTTCTACATCCCCAGTAGAAGTGCTTCATACTCGGCCATATTATTTGTGGCTTCATACTCCAGCTTGAAAGATAAAGGGACCCATTGGCCTGTAGGAGAAATCAATAACACCCCAGCCCCATTACCTTCCCTGGAGTTAGCCCCATCAAAATTAAGTGTCCAGATTTCTGATTCAGGACTCTCTATAGACTGCTCTGTCTTGATCTGGAAAAATGACAGTTCATGAGTGTACTCCTGATCTTCCTCCAGCATTAAACATGAGAAATCTCCCTCCCTGCTATAAACTGGAGAATTAACTGAGTCATCTGCCTTGGTAACTGTCTTGACAAATCTGGTTTCTCGGTACAGCCTCCTCTCTTGACCACCAAATATAGGGATAGTGGCATAGGTCAAGTCCAACTTGATCGATCCACCAATTTTGGTCCCCCAAGATCTTGACAGTAACATGCCAAATCGAGCTGGAATGTCAGCCACCACTATATCCATCACTACACTTTTTGCTGGGATCTGAGCCAGATTGACCACTAAGTCCTTTATCATGCCCAAGCACTTAACTCTTTTGGAGTCAAATGAGTAAAGGTCTTTGAATGGGCGAGTGATCTGTAGTCCTAGTTGTTCCATGACCGAGAGGGGTAAAATATTATGAGAGGCTTCTGAATCTAACATACAGTTATGCAGCAGCAGGTCATGTATTACTAAAGACACATAAAATGGGGGGGTAGCAGCATCTAATTCTTCGACATGCGGACCAAAAACAAACATGGGAATTTCTTCCTGAAGGTTCAGACTGTCTGGAATGTGTATCACTTCTGGAGGGAGCATAAAGGACGTGACTTGGGACTGATATGCATGTTGTTTTAACAGTTCAGTCAAGGGAACTGGGATTTTCACCTTCTCGAGCTCCTTTTTTAAACAGAAGGCAGAGGAGGACCTATCTACAAACACCTCTTTTATTTCTTTATCTTTGGATTCTTTGTTCTGGGGAAGAGGCTTAACTTCCTTTATGATTGGCTTGACACTAGGGGGTGTGGCCACTTGTGAAGATGAAGGAATTTGATCAGCAGACTGCAAAGATTGGTTAAGGGGCCTCTTACCTTTGTCTGGGGTCCTTTGAGACGTTGCCTCCTTCTGAGCAGGTGCTTCTTCTTGGGGTATGTCCTCCTCCTGATCCTGAGTGCGAGTTCTCTTCCTGGAAGATCTGAGGTCATATCTTCTATTGAACTGAGCTTGCATGAAATCGACGAACTGCTTGCAGTAGTCATCGATCTCAGGATCTTCGGTGTCTTCATTAGCTTTTCTTTCTGTGTGTGCCTGCACCTCTGCTTCTTCGCTTTCATGTAGGGGGCATTCAACTTCGTCACTATTTGAGAAAGCAAGGTATGCCTCCTCTTGCTCATAAGCGATGTCTTCTGTAGGGCCCTCTACTTGTCCTTCCAAGTATAGAGGGTGTGGTACCTGATCTTGCTGCTCCTTCTGTCCCCTTTGTAATATCTACAAGGGTGGCTTCCTATATTGAGGGTTATAACCTCTGTTTGGGCATTTTGGAAATTCTTGGAGGATGAATTCTTTGCCTTCATTTCAAGTTTAACTAGCTTACTTGAAAGGTTCTTGATCATCTTGTTCATCTCCTCAATCCTGTCATTAGCTGAATCCCTATCTTGGTTCGAGGTGGATACTTCTTCTTTTCCCCTTCTTCTAGTATCCTACTCAGATTTTCCCTTGGATTTACCAGTGGAGGAAAATTTTGCCTCGAGTTCCAGTGCATATGTCTGAGCATCATCCAGGTTGGCTGGCTTTCTTTCTCTCAGAGAGAAGCCGAATTCTGAGTCAAAAGCTGCCACAAACACGACCTTGGCAACGGTCTGGTGCGGCTTCATCTCTGCGGGGAGGCTCAGGTATAACTTGTTTAATATCTTAATAAACTCGGCCACCCCTTCATTATGTCTTTTCTTGAGTGTATTAAACTCAGTCAGAAAATTTCCATGGTCTTTCTTTTCTCCCCATTTTCTGAGAAAAGTGTCCTCCATTCCATCCCAAGTGGTGGCAGAACGATCTCCCAGAGTCTTGAACCATTTCCTGGCTTCACCATCCAGAGATTGCACAAATAGTCTTAGGACTACGTGAAGATGTTCCACGTTGAAATTTTTTGCGAAGGAGCAGAAGACCTCAAGGTGTTTTTGAGCTTTGATCTCGTTCTCTCCATTGAAACGGGGTAGGATCTTTAGATAGTCTTGTGGCATGTCGTTCAGCACTTGAGGTAATGCCAGGGGGGAATATTTATTCAGCAAGAAGCCCAGAACATTTTCCATTGGAGGAGGAGGTGGAGGTAACAGGAGGGTTTGATGTGTAAGCAGAGGAGGTGGTGGAAGTGAGGTATGAATGAAAATGGGGTTGTATTAGACAGCAACTTGGGGTGATGACAAAAAAGGCAGAATATTAACAGCAGATACTTCAGTGACCTCCTTGACTTCTTCAGCCTCTAAGGTAGGGTGGAATGTGTAACGAGTGGTATCTATTGATTCAGCCTCGTCCTTAACTTGGATATTTCCCAGAGGTAGACTGTCTGAGTAGTAACTGGTTTCTCCTACAGCGGAGTCAGAATCTTGCACTTGGGCTACTTGAGAAAAGGAAGAAGGAAAGTCTTCTAAAGAAAATTGTGGGATCTCAGTATGAATGAATTGTCTCTCCCTCCAATTTCTTCTATGTAGGATTCTCTCTGGGTCAGACACAGAGGGTGTCTTTGGCTGAGACGTATCTAACCTAAGGTGTGGCTTCCGAGGAGCCAGGACTGCAAATAGATTAATCTGAAAAATGAAAGTGGAGTCACCAAGGTGAGGGATATGCAACTCTCAACTCTCCATGCTCACCTAATTGAAGAGTGAATAAAGGTTTTGTCAAGGCCCAAGGATTTCAATTTCTTTCAACTTTGTCTCCCCAGCAATGGCGCCAAAAAGATGTTGTCAATCCTAGAGACAACCTTGAGTTATGAAAGACCAGTGCCTAGGACATCTTATATAGCAAGGAGCAATACGATATGACAATGATAATTAGCAGAGCAATGCTCTCAATCTATTTCTTGTAACAGGAAAATTGGCTTGAATGGGACCAAAACTTTCAGAAGCTTGATACAGAGAAAGTAATACTGCAGGGGCAAGATGCGAAACTCTAACACGAATTGTATCAGAAAATTCAAAGGCAGCTTCACTGCAAAGAGGGATGGATTCTAAACACTTCACAAAGATTGATAATCATAAAATATCTACTGCATACGTAGAATAAAGAAAAAACTAACTTTTATTGAGACAACATCCAGAAATATATACCAGCATGTAGTGGGCTTACGAAATTAAGAATCCACACATGATGACAACATTTGTAAATAGCATCTCATAGCAGCTAGTATAACAGAAATACGGGTGAATTGAAAATGAGACAGCATATCATGCCTGAGCCATATTTAAAGTGCCAAACAGGTTATGACATAAGTATCAACCAGGATAAATTTATATCAAAAATAGTGGGCTACTCGCATTCCAAAACGTGATACAAGATAAATGGATGTAAATGAAATGAACGGCTAAACTAAAACATATAGGAGAGAATTACACACTGTAAAGCACCAAGACCAGAATCCTCATTAGAAATAAAACTCCTTCTCATTGAGACCCAACGGGCTCCTCACATTTGTATTAAAGCTTCCACAAAATGCATACAATAAATTCTTCTACAGTCAATTCTTAAGAAAATTTGGAACCTGGTTTCCTCTTCTGATCTAGCTTATATAGAAACCTCCATACATGAGCGAGAAGATATTTTTTGGAAAAATATCTTCTACACATGCCAAAAATTTGTTAAAGGTCCTTATCAAAATAACCAAAACTTATGATGAGGAATAAAGGCCTCTCATCATTTACAGTTAGGCACTGGCCGTTCTGAAACAAAATGTTAAATAACAGTCTTAGCATAAAAGTAAAATGCTGGAGTGAAACATAAATTCCACTTGAAACTTGAAAATAACTAACTAAATTAAAAGTAAAAAGGCTACTAGGACCGGATCATGAATTAACAGTGTTTCATTGGTGAGACGGGGTCGAGGCGGTTGCTGACACAGGTGGCGGAACATTTGCAGACGAGCTGGCGATCTGGCTGGCAAATTGGGTGCACCTCTGCTGACTGTCTGCTGAAGGTTCAGGCATAGCAGAAAATCCTTCCACTTTGATAAAGGCCTCAGTGAGATCATTTAGGCTCGCCTTGGTAGGGATATTATGTTTTATTAGATGAAGGAGGACGAACTCTGGGCAGAGCACTGAGACAATTGTTTCTACTTTTAACCGAGCGGTTTTATCTGATAAGGCATCCATCCAGTCCCTTTCTTCCTGGAGCCATGCTTCATATTCTGGTAATGATCGCAGTATGGAAGGGGTGGTAAGGTCCCAGCATGACGAAAGTCCGGCCGTGGTGATCTCGGCCCAAACAGCATCAAATCGGTCCACGCTGGCTGCCAACTGTTGTAGGGCCCTCGAAGCTATAACGTGGGCCGAATCCTTGTCAATAATATTTTGGCATTCGACGGCTTCCTTAAACCAGCTTGCTATGCCATGCTGCCTTTACCTTGGGTCCACCCCATGGCACGTCACTGTAATTCCGCGGGGGTATGGGCCTCTTCCTTCTTCCACTTCTTGACCCCCATGAAAATCCCTTATGGGGAGTTCCCTCACTTGCATATTATGGTTGCGGCAAGCCTTTTAATTATTTCGCTTTGCGTCCTTTGTACCATACCTTTGCGCTTTTTGCATTACCGTTACCCTTTTTTCTTTGTATTTTTCCCCTTCTCGTACATATGTTTCGTTTTAAGCGCCATACTTGTCTCATCATGATTTCCCCTTAATCGACCTTTTAAATGTTTCACCATCAGCCGTAACATTCAACACATGTCTATCCAAAGGTTAATTCAGAAAAATTACTGGTGTTAGTTAATGATCAACATATCCCATAAGAACTCGTAAATTAGTATTTAATTAATACTTGTTGCTTCATGTAAATGTTGAATTTTGATTCTCTTTTGGGATACAATTTTTGTTAATAAATTTTACACAATTAAAAAAATTTATAGTGGTTTTAGCTAATGTAAGGAATTTGGTAAAAAGAACTAGCTCATAGTCATCATTTTTTTTATATAGAACCTTATTGTACATTGCCTCAAATATTTGTGAAAAAGGTACAACTCTACAATGCAATGATTATTACACTTGTTTTTACTTCATTATGTCTCTTCAATCTTGATATATTTAGCAATGTATGTCATTATGATGTCATTCATACATAAGAAAAATAAAATGTTGACAACTATACATGAATCTTGGATTTATATATTTTATACACATTCGAAAATAAATTCAAGATATTGAAATTTAAATATGCATTGTAACAATTCAGTATTGACACTTTTGGAATCAAAATTTATAATTTTAGAATTGGAACTCACAATTTTGGGATCTAAATTGATACTTTTGAATTTCAAAATTCACACTTTCGAAATTGAAATTCATAATGTTGGCATCAAATATACACACGCCAATAGCCTTATTTTATGTGACCATGCTGTCCATATTTGAGAAGTATTATTATACAACAACAAAAGCTAAATCATTATGATGTTTTTTTCATGGGGATCCTAAGAGAAAATCTTCATTGATATACTCTCAAGGCCTGTTAGAATTAACAGATGTGCACACAAACTAATTTTATGATCTACAAGACTAGAAATGTTGCATTAAGTGTGGTATTTGACATCAATAGTAGTGATATGAGAGATTTATCTAAAGTCTTGTAACATCAATTCAATGTTTTGTTACATTGATCGAAGTCTACAACACATATTCAAATCTCTATGGCAGTTTGATCAAGGTATATATCTCCTATCTGATCTCAATGGTGACTTGACCAAAATTTTGAAGTACATATATGAGTTTTGTGGTGAAATTATATTGCATATGTCTAAGTATATGAGATTGAGACAATGGTCCAATATATTTAGCATATTTACAAGGTATGTCAAGATAAACCATGATTTATGCAAAAGACTCGGGACCAAAATGAATTTACACATCGAATCCAAACCCCGTGTTTTGTTAATTAGTTAGTGGTTCAGTCTCCAAGTAGGTTTACTCCATGATTTATTCCCCGAAGGAAATAGCACATGATGCAAAAAATTTGAGCTCATGGGCTGAGTTGCAAGTGACCTGGGTAGACAATGAGGGTGATTGAGATGCGGGAGGGTAGCTATAGGATAATTTGTCGGTCGAACTTCACATTGAGTTGTCGAAGGGTATCTCATAGACCGAGATAATGGTGACCATAGGTAGTGACTCACAATTCGAGCTCCACACAACCACAGGTGATAACCTACATTTTCCACTAGGCATAATTACTAAGGGACCAAGTCGAATTACACACTAGATATATAAGTGTAATGGGTCGTCTGGTTCAAGCGAAGCTGAAAAGGTATTAGTGGGAAGGTTCAAGAAGCAGTGAAGGGAAAAGGAGTAAGGTGTGTCATAAAATAATGCTCAAGTTTAGATTGTAATCATGGTTCAAATTTCAATTAAACAAAATTTGTATCAAAATACTCATAAAACTAGGGTATCATTGACGTTACAATTCAACCTTTCATTTTCTCTTCTAACGCGATGCTCAAATGGGCAGGTGCAATGCATCCTCTTCATCTCATGAACGTGGAGCAAGGAACAAATGTGGAACAAGGTTCAAGAATCAAACGCGGAGCTCAGGGAAAAAAAATTAGAAAAAGGAGCAGTCGCGGTTCGAGTCTTCATTCAGGGAAAAAATTTGGAGCAAGGAGCAATCACAATTCAAGTCCTCGAAGCTTAAGGCAATGTTTTCAAATCGTGGCATCGAAGCTCAATTGAAAAAAAATGAATTATGCAAAATAGAACAAGTTTTAATATGTATATATATATATATATATATATATATATATATATATATGTGTGTATGTATGTATGTATATGTGTATGTATGTGTGTGTATATATATATATAATACATATATATATATATATATATATATATATATATATATCCACAAATTACACCAAACAATATATACATATATTAATTAAAGGTAGATTGTTTATATATTTAAATGGATGGGTGCATTGTACCTTATCCCTAATCCATAATAACAATGGATGGAATTCCATTGATGTGAATTCTATGAAAGGTTCACTTATCACATGAGGTTTTAGGATAATATAAATAGTGAAATCTAAATTTTTATCCCACAGTACATTTACAAGGAGTTTGAGTATGATCACTTGAACCTAAAGTTCACTGATATTTACGATGAAAGTTTCATCATGTATATAGAAAAACCTCCTTATGATCCTCTTAGACTTCTACAATAAACTCTAACGAATTCTTCTTCTTCACAATATTATGAGGCACATAATGCATTGTAATAAGTTAAAAATTAGCTATGAAAAAATCATTTGAACAAGGGGTCTCATACATAATATTCACTACATATCATGTTCTGAGACATTATGTGACTTAAATATTCATAGGAAATAATATGAATATTGTGACAATGTACTAGTTGCGGTTCAAATTATGGTAATGCATTATGTGTTCCTAATGCAGGAGCATCTAACCTAGGGTTAAATGTTTATTAAGGGAGTTGGTTTCCTAAGTTAGGATTTAATTATTTAATGTATCTTCCTATAGTTTTAAGAGAAAATGATAACTATTGTAATTAGGAGAAAGTTCGAGAGTATTTTGGAAGAGTTGAGATATTTGAGGGATATTTATATCTTATCTAGATATAAGGGACTAGCTAAGACTTTTTATGGATCATGAGAGATATTTTGGGAGTTTATTTAGGATCTAGAACCTACTTTGGGTTCAAATCCACTTGTATAAATCTAGGTGAGCCCATGAGGCGTGTTAGATTGAATGAAGAGTGGATGTTTGAGTGAGGGAGAGGAATGAGATGCCAATTATCAGGCCAATAAGTTCCCTTGTAAATATTTTATTTATTAATGAATTATTTTTTATATTTTATATGAATTTTTGGTGTGTATGGATTTTATTTTTACGTTGGGTGTTAATTTTTAATTCATAGGCTCCAATCCTGTGACATCATTTTGTTATCAGAGCCCTCTAACTCGAGACAGATTTGACAGGAAGCAACAGATGAGCTATTAATGTCTTCATCGTCAATTTCGTTGCCTTTATAGGCAAATGTACTTGAAAATGGTTGCAAAAAAAGAGTTGAATCTATATCGCTAATGTGGTGCTAGCTATGATGCTCCAATTTCACTTCTATTTTCATTGCAACAAAAAGTACCAAGCTGCTACAACTTTAATGCTTGCAAAATACCAAGTCCTTAGATAAATAATTGCAGGCCAAAGAATTTATAAGAAAAAAAAATCATTGATATAGTTGATACACAATATATCGGTATCACATCATATGAAACACTTTTGAGAATATGTATGTTGCTAAGAATTGAAGCCGCTGTGAAGAGAGTCATCATGTGAAAGAATGAGCCACCATTGAGATATGTTGATAAAAGGGAGCTGTGCTATTGGATCCATTCAATATCGCACATGGAGAAGTCCTGTGGAGTAAAAGTGAAGAGAAATGTTGGGAAAAATACTGGTGGGAGGGGGGTTAATCAGTATTTTCAATAATCACAATATTTAACTTTTCTCTTGTTGATTTCTATATGCGACTTTGATTAGCCCAACTGGCGTATATACGCGAATACACTAACAGAGACTTGCGTATAATGAGATAACTTTATTGTTAGATAAAATTTCAGAAATATTATTTAACCCAGCTTATCAGTTATGCATCAAATAGTTAAGCAGTAAATATGTGCATTAATAACAGAATAAATCATCACACAAAAGCATCACACATGAACACCAAGATTTAAGGTGGAAACCTAATTATGGAGATAACCAACGTTGTTGTCGTCTTTGTCTTTAATATTTATTATATGAAAACATCTTACAATATTGTACTGATGCAGACTCATATCGGTACACAGGCATCTACCTGCAAAAGGTTGCAACCTTCTCTCATTCTCCAGCTGCTACTGGAAGGGAGCTCCAACCCCCTGATCTCGTTTACCAGCCACTACTAGAAGGGAGCTTCAACCCCCTGATTAGAACACCAACTTATATTGGCAGGAAGCTTCTACTTCCATACTGAAGGCTTCAACCCTCAGACCCACTGCAGACCACACTTCATCAATTTTCACATTGGAACCCATAGCTTCAACACAACTCATCATAAAAATAATAAAATTAACCCAAACTTCAATCAGAATAGTGAGATCACTGTAACTAGAACACGGTAATAAACCCAGATTTTAGAATCAGTATGCAAAATCAATATCAAGCCTGATCATTCATTATCTTAAAATGCATACGCTACTTCACTTTATTGAACCCGCGTGTATACGCACTTTCCTTCAACACCAACCTGCATATAGATATGAGAATACTGAATTTACAGAATATGATCTGTCTCAGAACCAGATCTGAGGCTTTCAGTTAGATATATTTTTAGTATTTCAGAATCCTTATTCATTCAGTCATCATTAAACATATTTACTCACTCATTGATAAGATTTGAACATATTCAACTTAGCAACATATACAATATTCAAGAAACCCAGATCTACATGAAGACTTCATTGACAGAAAACAACAATAAATAGATAACCTCTCCAGCAAGCTTCAGAAAACCTTGACTCCCATATGCTCCTTTTCTGAGACAAAGCCACGTATATACACACTTTCACTGAGACGAACTAGCGTATAGATCTGTACATATTAATTTTTCATAATGTTTCATATCTATAGACTTACCCAGATTTCTTCACTTCACTTCATCAAACATGCACCAGGTCACAAATCCAATCATCTCTTCAATAGATCAAATACATAGTCATTTCAGGTCTAGAGATCTTGATCCATCATTGTATCCAAGGGTGCATCATAGTTTCAGATCTACCAATAAAAATATTCCATCCCATGCAGATATACTTCAGAGAGAAGTATTTAGTAACAACCCTTACACATGCACACCTTGCACTATGATCTTCTTATCCTTATATAGTTTGAGCATTTCCCAATACCATGAGCCAAAACCATACTAGTGTTGATTGTATTCTTAGATGAAATCAAATAGACGACACAATGCTCAATACTGTGGGATAAAACCATGGTAATGCCCCCTGGTATCATAATTTTAGAGCGCAAAAGGCATACGCAACTTGGCCTCTTCTTACCCGCATGTATACGTGACTTCTCTTCATAAAAACTGTGAATATACTAATTTTGGATGTATACGTGTGTTTCCTATATACAAACCTACATATGTACATGGGTTGCCTTCATCAAACCTGCATATACATTGTGAAATGTTACCTTTATCATTTCTTTGTTACTGAATGTAATTCCTTTTTCTTCCACAATTGAACTGACATGTCGATACATCATTTTTACATCTTTAACAAATAGGTTGCTATGAAAAGGAAGCTCATCAAGTGGGTTTCCATCAAGGACAACTTCATCAAGTAGGCTGCGATCAAGGACAACATATTGCATCATATTGCTAACAAGAAAGACAGTTGTTAGACGTTCATTGTCAAAATCAACGAGTCTGATTTTTTTTAAATGTTTTGATGTGGAAATTTTGAAATTTTTCTACAATTTCATCTCTATGCTCTCCAACAACTCACAATTCATTTTATTTTCTGAGAAATATTGCAGACTTCTAGAGACCAGATCAAATATTTTCCTTGGTTTGAGGGTGATGTCCTTCGTAGAGCTTTACCTTCAAAAGTCTCTCCAGATCAATGAAGAGCGCATTGTCCTACGCTCAACACCTATATGTGAGGTAATTGGGATTGTGTTGGAGGTATTTCTGTGTAGAACTATTTGAGGAGACATTGTAAAAAAAATACATATCTAAAGGAGGGGATTTAGAATCTTTTTGACGATGTTTCCACTGTACAAGATTGCTTCTGCAACAACAAGGAAAGAAAAGTTTGTGAAGACCATCATCTCCAACAACAAGATTTCTACTAGATTGTGCCTGTGAAAAAATATTGATGCACATATTTACAGAAATCCAAGAGATAAGAGCTTGGGCATGAATGTATTGTGTTTGTGAATCCAAGTGAATAAAAGTTTTTTACAAGTGCAAATCCATGTTCTCATTGTGTGAAGAGCCATTGAAGCGCATACCAAAGGATGTGTAGAAGCTCTTATGCAAATATGTGTAGAGACTTAAGTGGAATAGAGAGTGATGGTTGTGTTTGGCATACTTGTGCATATTAGTTGAAGTTTAGCAGGGGATTTAATTGATATACTTCATGTTCAAATAAAGGTAAATTTAAAACTATATGCTAGATACATTACAGTCGATCAGGACTTAGACACACTTTTTATTTTTTTTACAAACCAGAGGATTATTCTGCTTACAAGCCCATTTATTTAAGGTTCAATTGAGAATTGAGCTATTCTTTAGTTGGTGCGGTTCATTTAAAATGTTCTAAGGCATCGTGGTGTTAACAGCAGAATTTTAACTTGTGCAGCGTGAAGACTTGCATTAAAAATTTTAATATCCTACATTGAAAATTTATATTGAGTTATTGTTGGTGTTGATCTTCATTTTCCAGACAAGTGCAATGGTGGAGTTTGAATGCATGAGAAATGTGGAAGGTGATAGTGATGAGAGAGAATGAGTGCTCATTATTAAATATGTTTTATCTATGGTGAACTATTCTCATGTAATGAATTCAAAATAATTTGATATTGTGAATGAGTTAAGCATAGATATAATTGGGACCATGAATGAATAGGTATTTTTGATATAGATAAATGGATTTGGTGACAGATTGAAATTGTTTTCAATAAGTGGTAATAATGAGTGTTCCAATCGATGTTTGAATTCTGGAACAAATGCTAAAGTGACATAAAATTTTGTCAAGAGAGGATCTGGTCATCAAGAAGTCAGAACAAAAAATGCATTTGCAGTACCTGTAAAAAAATTCTACATTAGAGGGAAAGTGTGAGGAGGCTGGAGTGCACTTATGATAGAATTGATTCTGCAAGAATACGAATTTTCGTTGGGTTGCAGAATTAACTTCAGGATTAAAATTCCTTCCAGAATTACAATTTCAAGAATTATATATTAAAGATTATGTAAGGTAAGTAAAATTGTGCCTTTCAATAAATTTGTGCATAGTATGAAGGTACAGCAGCAAACCCTATAGAGAATGAAATCACCTTTCGCATTGTCAGGTTTATTGTAGTTATTTCAATTGTTAGTAATGATGTCAGTTTATACCTAGTCACATAATTGAAGGAAAGGAAATTTTGAGATAATTCCAAGAATCTTAAATTTAACACAGTAAAAGCAGGGGATAAGCATATTCTAGACCTAAAAAAGATCGGGATTTCTTTGAATGTATAGATGATGCATCTGGTGTATGAATTGAAGGCAAATGCAAAGAGGTGGTAAAACATTTCCTTTCTATAACGCTAGTATATAAGTGATTTATTGCGAGACCAAAAATAATGATGAAGAAGAGATAAATTGTAATAATTGCTAGAGAAGCCATGGTAATATGAAATTTTACTTGAATATGCCTGTTATGAGGATTGATTTCTCATAAATTCCATGTAAATAATAGAAAAGTGTATTTTGGCAAGAAAAAAAGTTTTGCATCAAAGTCTAAAGATAGGCCAAGTTAAAGATCTATGAAATGAGTCAATTGAGTAGAAATGTCACAAAAAAAATATCCAATGAATTTAATTGGTCAAAAGTCCTTGTGTAAATGGATTCAAGAGTATTTCAATGTAAATTTTAATTCTAGATACTTATTGTGACAATGTCAAGATTGCATAGTCAAGTGAAATCAAATATAAGAAGTCAATCTAAATGAAAGCAAAGATGTTTATTGTAATTGGATGCATGATCAGTAGAGACTGACACCCAAATTTTGGTCAATGTATTATCATGAAATTTTGAAGAATATTGCACCAATTATAGATTGCAGTAGTTTTTTAATGTATTGATATGTGGTTGCAGCAATGAGATTAAAATGTGGCCAAAGCAAGGAAGAGGAAGAGTGATAGTTCTCAGTGAATGAAATAAGTAGGTGCAGCAGCCGGAGGAGAAAGGATGCTCAGAAAGAAGGTTCAAGTGAAGTGAAATATTGGCAAAATTTAGAAGAGATAACTTGGTAAGGTGAAATTCATGGAAAATGGAGATGAAGATGACTATGGATAGTCATTTTCAAAACCTAGAGAAAACCCACAACGATTCCATAACAGCTGGCATAAATGATGAATAATTTGAGAAAGATATTGTTGAGTTGAAGACATGACTTGACATATATATAGAGCTACTAGAAAATCAAAAACATGGATAGATAATGAAGAAGACATTTATATGGCCAATCAAACAATTGATTGCAAGAAGATAGAGGCAAAAGTTGAAAGCTTTGTTAAGGGAAGCGAAAAAACTCCAGATAACCGAGATGAATGTATGCATTTGTGAACCAAAACAAGGACCGATGTTTGGTAAGGATGATGATGATGTTGAAATGAATTATTTTGATGTGAACATGGGTTCGATTCCTAGAGATGGTGCCACAAACTATTTAGAATATATGCATATGATAATTGAATCATCGATGGAAGATAAAAATTATGTTGGCTTTAAATTTGACAATTGGTGTGTGCATGAAGGATGTGTTCCAAATGATGGAAGAGACACTAATTTTGTCCCATGCAAGGATGAATACCAGCCTATTGAAATTATTTCTGAAAGAGACTATAAAATGTTGATGAGATGTGAAGAAGAAATGAAATTGCTAGAAAATATGTAGATGGAACCTGAATCCAATCAAGTTGCAGATAAAGAAGAGAAATTTTCAAGCAGAAAAAATGTGGAACCTGAGACAAAATATATGTTGAGATTGCAACAAGATGATGAGCTTAGTGAAAAGAGTCGCCTTCACTAAGTGGGCCCGCATGCTATTTTTGGCGCAAAGTCTATTTTTAGACATATCGATCATATTCTATGAGTTGCAGGATGCTATTTGTGGATGGTTGGTCAAGTTGGAAAAATAGATGGACTTCTATTTTTAGACATATTGGGCGGAATCTATTTTTAGATTGCCAGTCTAAAAATAGATATGTTGAATATTATTAGCTCTTAATAATATTTGGACTATAAACATTAACTTATTCCCTTGGAGCACTTTAGTTAAGTGCACAGATGTGGCACGGGAGCTGAAAGAAGGAATTACGCTATTATTGAGGGTTAAGTGGAGCTATTTCATGGATAATTCAATTAGAACTCATGTGACAGAGTTTGGTGGAGTTATAGAAGTAGTTGGTGGAGTTGTGTTCAGTTTAACTCAGTTAGACACAATTGAGATAGTTGTATCTAGTCTAATTGATTGATACACTAGTGAGAGTGGTGTGAATTAATTAATAATTAATTCACTAAATATTAACTCATTAATCAAATGAAGAATACATCAGTTAACTATAGTGCATGGACAGTTTCAGTGGAGACCAGTGGAGAGATAGGTGAAAGGGAAAGTTGACTATCATTTGTGACTATAGTGATGCATTGATTGCATCCAACACAGAGTAGAGTTTACAATGAGGATTGCGTGAGAAAGGCTGGACCAATTTGAGTTCATTTAGATCCATTCTTCAACAGGTATTGCGTAGTAGAGGCAGGCTAGCAGGTGGCAAAGATCGGTGCATGGATTTGCTAGATCGGACCTGATTAGTGTGTAGCGATTGTATTGTACTGAGAGCTTGTGAGAAGATTTGTATGAAGATTGTTACATGATCTCTATGACATATATTATATACATATAGTTGGGTTTTTTAGCTTCAAGCTTTCCCGTTAAAACACTGTGTTCATATGTGTGAATTTTTATGGTTTCAATGTGTGCATGCAATTGATTTAATTTCTACATATGATGATAAATAGTAGAAGAGATTTTGTATTGTGCATGAAGTCAAATAGTGTGTGATCAAGAGAATCTTGGATTTATAACGCATTAGTTATATAATTTCTACATGGTATCAGATCTATATTTATCATTGGAGCAATTGCAAATCATTGAAGCGGTTGAGTTTTGTGCTGGTGGAATTCGAATTTGCAGCAGTATTTTCTTGGTGTCGAAGTTGAGATTTCTTTCAACGGATTGCGATTGGAGTATGCCCTTGAGGGCAGCTCGAATTATATTGCATGGAAGGATAGGATGGAGGTGGTGCTGGAGGATAATGGGTTGAAGGAGTTCATAGATGCAGAAATTCCAAAACCTGCTTCTAGCGATGTTGCTGCACTTGATGCATGGCAAAAGAAGACAGCAAAATGTTGAAGGATTATATTGGAAGGTGTGAAGGATCACATAGTGTCTAGCCTTCATGGTAAATCTTCTCCATTCTTTATGTGGAAATCTTTGACAGATTTGTTCCAAAGCAAGAGCAAAAAGAGGAAGTTGGCACTCAAAGATAAAATCAGGAAAATAAAAATGGAGAAGGGCGACAGTAAACCCAAGTACCTCACGAAGTTTTTCCAGTGCAGGGATAAGCTAGGAAGTGTGGGGGTTACTGTAGATGAAGAGGACTTGGTGAGCTTGGCTCTCCTTGGGCTTCTGAAGAGTTGGCATTCCTATGAGGACTTTATCAATGGTCGGGAGAAACTGCCGGGATGGGAGCGACTTTGGTCAGATCTTGTGCAGGAGGAGATAAGGCGGAGTACCAGGGATAGATCTTCATCGAAGAATGAAGATGAAGAAAATTGCGCTTTCGCTGCCAAAGCAAGGAAGGGGAAGGGAAAGAAAAATCCTTCTCAATCAGGTGCGAAAGGCAAGAAGTAGGACATGTCCAAGGTGAAGTGCTTTCACTGTCACCAACACGTAAATTACGCCACTAATTGTCCACAGAAGAAGTTAAATAAGCAGGATTTTGGATCTGTATCTGGAGAAGCCTTAGCCTCGTAGTTTGAGCTGGATTTTTTGTTGATCACATGCTTGGTCTCAAGTGTGATGGACTCAGTGTGGTTTCTTAACAGTGGTGCGTCTTTCCATATGACCGGAGACAAATATTTGTTTACTGATCTGGATGAGAAGGATCTTGGAGTGCACATTGAGATGGGCGATGATGGTAGATACAGTGCGACTGGTATAGGGACCATTTCCTTTGAGAGGGAGTCTAGAAAACCTTTCATCTTGAAGTATGTCATGCATGTTCCAGGATTGAAGAAGAATTTTATCTCTGTGGTGATGTTGGAAGACAAGGGATATGATGTTGTCTTTAGCAAGGGAAAGGCTTTCCTGTGCAGTAAGGCAACTGGTGAAACCCGGAGGATATGGGTTTGAGTTAAGAACCTTTATCAATTGTAGGTAGATGGTTGCGTAGCAATGGCAGCCAAAGCAGAAGGAGTGGTGAGCCGGGATGAGGGCGAACTGTGGCACAGAAGATTGGGCCATCTTCACCATGGTGCTTTGAAAATTTTGCATTAGATTTCTACCGGGCTTCCCAAAGGTACACTTGCGCAGTCAAATCAGTGCAAGGGATGTACTTTGGGAAAATCTTTGAAAGCCACCTTTCATGAGAAGGATAGCCACGCCACGATGATCCTTGAGAAAATTCACACAGACGTGTGTGGACCTTTCTCAGTAGCTTTGACAGCAAAGCACAGGTATTATGTGATATTTGTTGATGACTTTTCTCGTAAGTGTTGGATCTTCTTCATGCAGAAGAAGAGCGAGACATTCTCAAAGTTCTGTGAGTTTAAGGCACTGGTGGAGAAAGAGTCGGGGAAGTAGGTGAAGGCTCTTAGGAGCGATAATGGTGGTGAATTCATCTCTGGCGAATTCAAAGACTTTTGTAGCGTAGAAGGAATTCGAAGAGAGCTCATAGCACCTCATAACCCACAGCAGAATGAGGTTTCGGAGCAAAAGAACAGAACGATCATGGGTGCTACACGGGCGATGTTGCATGATCAGGGCCTTCCCATACACTTGTGGGCTAAAGCTTGCAACACTGCGTTTTATGTGCAAAACCATTGTCCTCATAGAGTACTTGGCATGAGTACACCCGAAGAGGCGTTTTCTGGTAAGAAGCTTGATATTTCTCATTTGAAGATTTTTGGCTCACCTGTTTACATTCATGTGATGAAGGATGCCAAGAAGAAGCTGGAGCCGACCGTAGAGGTTGGGATATTTTTGGGGTACACAAACACCCCACAACTATCGTGTGTATTTTCCAAACAACAAGACCTGTGCGACGGGATATCAAATTTCATGAGGAGAAAGCCATGAAGTGTTCGCTTGAGAGGGAGCTACACTTACATGCAGATGAGGAGCTATTAGTTCCTAAATATGAGCCTCAGGATGCGGATCAGCCATAAGAGGAGGTTCATGGAGTGGAGGAAACCACTCATGCAGCGCCGAACATCAGAGGGCGGAAGCGCACTACAGAAGCTGAGCGACTGAATCTTGATGCAGAGAAGATTGTAGGAACACCTACATCACAGCGCAGACAGAGACAGTCACCTGACCGATATACTGGATACATGGCTCTTATGAGAAAGTGTATCATGATAGAACCATCTTCTTTCGAGGAAGCTGTGGAGGACCCTGCATGGGTAGATGCCATGGTGGAAGAGCATGATTCGATTGTCAGAAACAATGCATGGGATATTGTCCCAAGGTCAGAAGGGAAATCAGTGTTAGGTTCAAGATGGATCTACAAAGTGAAGCAAGCTACTGACAGGAGCGTCGAGAAGTACAACGCAATATTTGTTGCCCGAGGCTTCTCACATATCGAGGGGATCGACTATGAGGAAACCTTTGCACCTGTCACAAGGTATTCTTCCATACAGAGCATCCTATCTCTCTCAACATAGATGGGTTGGCACATTCATCAGATGGATGTGAAGACTGTGTTCCTCAACGGATTCATTGAGGAGGAGGTGTACATAGAGCAGCCCGAAGGTTTCGAGATCTTCAGCAGTGAGTCGCATGTGTGCAGGCTCAAAAGAGTGGTGTATGGGTTGAAACAAGAACCTCGTGCTTGGTACACACAGATAGACAGTTATTTCACCGGTCTTGGATTCACTAAGAGTGAGGTGGATCCGAACCTATACCAGATTGTGGTGGAGGGTAAGTTGTTGATCATTGTACTTTATGTAGATGATTTGATTTTGACAGGTGATGAACAGTTCATACTCTCATGCAAGGCTAATCTTGCAAAATATTTTGAGATGAAGGACTTGGGCCTCCTTCATTATTTCCTGGGATTGGAAATTTGACAACGCAGTTATGGACTGTTTGTGTCTCAAGGCAAGTATGACCGGGAGATACTGGAGAAGTTCAACATGCAAGGCTGCAAGCCTATCGACACTCCTCTTCCTGGTGGTTGGAGGAAAGAGGATGCTACATCGGCAGAGGTACTGGATGCCACTGTTTACCGACAGTTGGTTGGTTCGCTCATGTATCTAGTCAATACACGGCCAAACATATGCTATGTAGTTAACCAGCTTTCACAAGCTATGGTTAATCCTAACAAGCTCTTTTGGAAGGTGGGGAAGAATGTATTGAGATATCTCAGAGGCACATCGGGATATGGATATTGTTACAGACAGGAGGATGATTTTAGGCTGCATGGCTTCACAGACTGGTATCATCATATCATAGATTATGTGCAGCGGAAGATCATGTTACTTTCTTACATTCCTACGGAGGATAAGGATGCTGATATCTTGGCGAAGGCGCTCACCAGGAGCAATTTCGAATACCATAGAGGTAGGATCGGAGTGGAAGATAATCACTATCTTGTTGAGAGGGAGTGTTGAGATTGCATCAAGATGATGAGCTTAGTGAAAATATTCACCTTCACTAAGTGGGCCTGTAGGCTATTTTTGGCACAAAGTCTATTTTTAGACTATGTCTATTTTTAGACATGTCGATCATATTCTATGAGTTGCAGGATGCTACTTGTGGATGGTTGGTCAAGTTGGAAAAATAAATGGACTTCTATTTTTATACATTTTGGGCAAAATCTATTTTTAGATTATCAGTCTAAAAATAGATATGTCGAATATTATTAGCTCTTAATAATATTTGGACTATAAACATTAACTTATTCTCTTGGAGCACTTTAGTTAAGTGCACAGATGTGGCACAGGAGCTGATAGAAGGAATTACGCTATTCATGTGGGTTAAGTGGAGCTATTGCATGGAGACTTCAGTTAGAACTCATGTGACAAAGTTTGGTGGAGTTGTAGAAGTAGTTGGTGGAGTTGTGTTCAGTTTAACTCAGTTAGACACAGTTGAGCTAGTTGTATCTAGTTTAACTAATTGATACACTAGTGAGAGTGGTATGAATTAATTAATAATTAATTCACTAAATATTAACTCATTAATCAACTGAAGAATACATCAGTTAACTATAGTGCATGGACAGTTTCAGTGGAGACCAGTGGAGAGATAGGTGAAAGGGAAAGTTGACTATCAGTTGTGACTATAGTGATGCATTGATTGCATCCAACACAGAGTATATTTGCCAATGAGGATTGCGTGAGCAAGGCTGGACCAATTCAATTTCATTCAGTGCCATTCTTCAGCAGGGATTTCGTAGTAGAGGCAGGCTAACAGGTGGCAGAGATCGGTGCATGGATTTTCTAGATCGGACTTGATTAGTGTGTAGCGATTGTATTGTACTGAGAGCTTATGAGAAGCTTTGTATGAGGATTGTTACATGATATCTATGACATATATTATATACAGATAGTTGGGGTTTTTAGCTTCAGGCTTTCCCGTTAAAACACTGTGTTCATATGTGTGAATTTTTATGGTTTCAATGTGTGCATGCAATTGATTTAATTTCTGCATATGATGATCAATAGTAGAAGAGATTTTGTATTGTGCATGAAGTCAAATAGTGTGTGATCAGGAGAATCTTGGATGTATAATGCATTAGTTATATAATTTCTACAATATGATTTTCAATTTAATGTTGGAGATGGTGAATTGATGTTCCAAACTAGTAACACTAAAATTCAATCAGAAACTAAATTGGATGATGAGATTCAAGAAATAAGGAAACTAATAGAAAAAGTACACAAACCAAGATATTGTGAGATGAGGCAGAAGGACAATAGCATGATACATTTTACTTCTTGAGTATATAACAAAAAATTAAGAGGAGAATTATAGCATAAATTTTGGAAGCTTGAAAGACGAGACAAGACAACTATAAAACAAGAACAACATGAAAAAGCAATTGATTTACTACAAGTAAAAGCTTGGGATACAGGAGGAGTTTTATCAACTTATAAAGACATATGGTCGGGAGACCATGATTTCCTTTTAGATGGGGATTCTGAAGCAAAAGAATCTAACCTAGGGTTAAATTTTTATCAAGGGAGTTAGTTTCATAAGTTAAGATTTAATTATTTAATGTATTTTCCTATATTTTTAAGAGAAAATGAGAATTATTGTAATTAGGAGAAAGTTCGAGAGTATTTTGGAAGAGTTGAGAGATTTGAGGGTTATTTATATCTTATTTAGATATAAGGGATTAGGTTAGAGTTTTTAAGGATCATGAGAGATATTTTGGGAGTTTTTTTCAGATCTAAAACCTACTTTGGGTTTAGATCCACTTGTATAAATCTATGTGAGCCCATCAGGCGTGTCAAAGTGAAGGAAGAGTGGATGTCTAAGTGAGGGAGAGGAATGAGAGGCCAATTATTAGGCCAATAAGTTATCTTGTAAATATTTTATTTATTAATGAATTAATTTTGAGATTTTATATGCATTTGTGGTGTGTATGGATTTTAGTTTTATGTTCTATGATATTTTTTAATTCGCAGGCCCCTAGCCTGCGACATCAGTTCCATATCATGTAGAGGCAACTGTCATACTCTACAAATATCTTTCTCTTGTTCATGGTGAATCACAATGTCGAAATCTGGGTGATATTTCTTGATTTTTGAATTATTTCTGTGAGTAATATTTGAGTCTCGAAACCCTCCCATACTATTTGGTAAAATCTCATTTTTTTGTTGCAGCTACAAAATTTCGTTGCAAGAAAGAAAAATAACCATAAAAAATTATGTTAATATTTAGTAGTGAATAGGATTTTATTAATATTGAATATGAAAAAAATGGATCAAGCTCACAATGAAAAAATAAGGTCGGATCATAAGATGATATTTCTCCAGGAAGAATGGCTCAAGAGGATGGTGTGGTGATTTTGTTTCACGGCATCTGAGCTCTCGACCTCTTACTAAGGGCTTCATTCTTGTAGTGACTCCCCATCTATGATTGGTGGTCTTCATATTTTCTTGGCATTTGGGCTCTGATTGGTAGTTGGAATGTGTTATTGTTGTATTTATTCTCAATGGTAGAAGTTCTCCCTCTGCGAGACTCCTCTCTGCTGAGGGCTCCCTTCCCTCACATAGTTTTCATTGTTGCGCGGGATTTCCTTGTTTAGTCGAATCCAAGATAGTGACACCAGCCCAGGTAGGCATGGTGCACGCCTGGTGCTAGATAATATTATAGTGTTTAACATCCTGGTGCTAGATAATATTTTAGTGTTTAACATCTTGGTGCCTTCTACTCCCAATTTTCAGAAATAATTCCCATCAAATTTTGTGAAAAATGTTGATGAAATCCCAAAGATTGTGATATGCGCCCCTCAAGCATGCTCTCGTGCTTTGCAACTGGATGACCAACTGGGCTTTTCCTTCCCCAAGGATGGTTAAATCCTGGATATAGAATAACTAGAAACCTCTTATCATAGGTGAGGTGATATCTTCTTTCTGTGGTAAAGGTTTCTTTAACTTCTACTTTGAAAATCGACTGGACATAAATTTAGTGTTCATAAGTGGCCCATACTTCATGGACACTTGGGGTCTATATTTGGATTGATGAAGCCCAAGATTTAATTCAAAAAGTGATTTTCTTTCTTCGGTCACAATTTGGATGAAATTTCCCTACCTCCCCCTGCATTGTTGGAATGATGCAACTTTTTGACTGATTGGGAACTCTCTCGGAAATTATATTGACTTATTTGAGCCTAAGAATGGAATTTTATCTTATGCAAGGATCGGTGTGGAGGTATACTTGGAAAAATGTCTTCCAGGGGCAGTCAATCTTTGCATGGATAGTTGTACACATGTGCAAGAAGTTGACTATGATAAACTCTCGTTTAAATGTAAGTTGTACAATGAATATGGGAACTTCGCTAAAATATTCCCAAAAATATCAGATAGCATGGAAAACCAACTAGGAGAATCAAATGAAAAATGGCATCAAGTTAAAAAAAAAAATGGAAACCCAAAGCAGAATAATGGGCCAAATCCTAGTCACAAAGCTACCTCTGTGGTAGTGGGTCCAAGTCATTAAACCGCTCCCCCTCCCAGGGCATCGCCATTGGTGGGGTGACCGGGTCAAGAGGGTGAACATCGTTTTGTTGTCTTGACCTCCTCTCTTGGGGTAGGTTTCTCTTCACCCCCTCCTCAAATAATCGTTGAGGATCTAGTTGCTAAAGTTTTCATCATTTCTTTAGCCTCAATAAAACAAAAGGAAATAATCTCTATCCTTGAAACAACCGGCAGTACAGAAGAAACTTCGAACGAAGAAGATGAAGAAGAAATTTTCCTATCATCAAAGGAAGTATTGGGAATGGCTATACCTCCAAGCTTAGCTGATGAAAGGTAAAAAAGCACAAGGGCCAAAGAATTGGATAGGAAGGTCAGAAGATCAGGAAGGAAATCAAACCGTAAGAAATAAGGCGGTAAAAAATGTAAAAATACAAATAACTTGGATTTCAACATACAATCCCTCACCAGCTTGCAGGCTTAGGTAATAAAGGTGGAAAAAAAGGAAGTAACATGGGCCCAGTCAAAGGGGTAACATCTAATAAGAAGTAATCAATGAATATAATCTCCTAGAATTGTAGGGGACTAAGGTCGGGAAAAAGAATGATGGAAGTCAAATCTCTAATCCAAAAGGGAATACCATTAGTCTCTCGCTTTCAGGAGACAAATTTTGGGGAGGTTTAACTCCACTCAATACACAATAAAATATGGAGATGCAGCAACCTGGTAGCAGAAATATCGAGAGGAGCTTCACGAGGGCTATATACGATGTGGAATCTAGCAAAGCTACATCTGGTAAGTTGTTCAAAAACCATTCACTGGATTGCAACTAAATTCAACATCTTAGAATTGCATCAAACCTTCATTGATCAATGTACATATGCTTTTCCATTTCCGAGAGAAATAAGAATGTTGGAAGACTTTGATGGAGTTAAATCATTATGATTTTGGTAGAAATTGCATTTTGGGAGGATATTTTAACAACACTATGGGAGGACATGAGAAAATCAAAGGAAAAACAGTAAGGGATTCCCTCAAGGATAAAATGGAGGATATTATTATATCCCTTAAACTATTTTATGTTAAGCCTCAAAAAATTATATATGCTTGGAAAAACAAACGTTTTTGTTCAAGTCACATTGTAGCTCGAATTGATAGGTTTCTAGTCTTTGATAGCCTTCTAGTTCTGAACCTTTGTCCCAAGTCCTCCATTTTATCGTGAAGTGGATCATACCATCACCTGATTAGCCTTCTAATTTCCCATCCCCTCAACCTGGACCGAATCCCCTTTCGGTTCTCCCCATTATGTTTGGATTCTCCTGGGTTTCTTGATTTGGTCTCCCTTTATTGGTCGGGTTGGGTCGAGGAAAGCCCAATCACTATCTAGGAATCAAAGATCAAAATATTGAAATGGATAAAAGAAATTAAACTAGAAAGAAAATATGAAATACAGGAAATGGAAGAAAATCTAGCCTCCATTTAGGGAAAAATGGAATCTTCTCAGGTAAACCAATCATATTTTCAAAAAGAATTTGAAGCCTTCAAGTCTCTCCATGTTAATCTGAAAAGAGAAGAAGAGTATTGGCGATTGAAATCAAGAAAAAATTGGCTATTTTTCAGGGATAGAGACCGTAAAATTTCCTCCATAAGAAAGCCAAGTTTAGGGAAACCAAAAACAACATAGTTCAGATTAATCATTAGGGTAAAAATTTAAAGAATTTTGAGGAAATAAAGAGAGCAGCGATGGAACACTTCGACCTCCTATATCGGGAGGACCCTCTACGATAGGAGGATAATGAGGATTATTTCCTAGAAGATATCCATGCCTTGGTATTGTTTGACATGAACAAATAATTAATATTTTCTCCTTTATTTGAAGAGATTAAGGTATGGTTTTCTCCTTCCCCCTTGACAAGGCCCCTAGTCCAAATGGTTTCTCGGCCAGTTTCTACCAACATTTTTGGGGTTGATTGAGAAAGACCTATGTAGAATGGTGGGATATTCCTTCAAGATATTTTTCAGATTTGGGGGAATAAATACTTCCTTCCCATCCTTAATTCCAAAATATTCGACTCCGTCCTCATTTTCAATATTTTTTCCTATCTCCCTGTGCCATGTATCGTATAAAATATTCTCGAAGTTGTTGGCCTCACGACTCAAACCTCTTTTTCCCATGTTGATCTTGGACAAACAAGGGGGATTTATTCTAGGGAGGAATATTTTTTACAATATCATCTTGATCCAAGAGGCCATTGACTCAATCTGGAGAAGAGGTGATCAGGGAATGATAATAAAGTTAGATATGGAAAATGCATTTGACCGGGTAAGATATTGCTTCTTGACGAAAGTATTAAAAAAATGGGGTTCAATGAAATCTTTATAGGATGGACGGTCCTTTGTATCTCATCTCCTTGGATAGCTCCGTTGGTAAATGGAAGAATGGCAGGTTTCTTCAAATCTTCTAGTGGGTTGAGACAAGGCTGCCATCTCTCCCCTTTTCTTTATATCATAATGGCAGAAGTGATAAGTAGAAAATTGGAGAAGTATCGGAAATCTCTTCTCCTTCTAGGAATCAGGTATAAAGAAGGCATCATAATCATTAATCATTGACAGTTTGCAGATGATACAATCTTTTTAGGAGGTGCCTCGGTGGTAATTTCCAGGCATTTTAAAGGGAATATTGATCAATTCCTATGTGCTTCGTTGGGAGCCATAAATGACAGCAAAAGTCATATTCATAGCTGGAACATCTCTCCCCTAAAGGAAAAAAAATAGAAGAAATTATGGGTTTCAAAACAATTAGATACTGGAAAGACTTTATTTATCTTGGGGTTCATATTTTCCTAAGAAGAGCTGCTCCCTATGCCAGATAAGAATTCCTAGACAAAATCAAATCAAAAATAGTGAATTGGGGAGGAATTTGGCTCAACAATGTTGGGAGGGTTATCCTTGTGAAATTGATGTTTTCAATTATCCCTCTATACCAGTTCTCCGCCTTGCAAGCTCCAAAGTATGTTCTTCACGAACTAGGGGTCTATATCAGAAATTTTATGTGGGAAGGAGGAAAGGTAGCAACCAAAAAATATCATTTGGTGAACTAGAAAACTATAAGAGCGCCTAAACAACATGGAGGGTTAGAAATAAGAGACCTAACATTAGTGAATATGGTAATGCGGGCCAAGCTATATTGGATCATGACTACAAAGTGAGATATTTTTTGGTCGAAGGTGATGCAAGAAAATTATATCATCTAGCATAATGATAGAGCAATGCACTTGGAAGCCTCACATGGCTCTCCAATTTTTAAACTTGTGAGAATTTATTCTAACATGATAGAGAGTAACCTTTGTAAATTCTAAGGAATGGAGAGACTACAAAAATATTTCCAGATTTGATTTTTGGAATGCATCCTATGGGAGTGGACCTATCCCTAAACCCTCTCAGGTATCATTTGGTTCAACATGGGATAGCTCATCTAGATCAAATTTCAGAATGGGACCTCCAGGGGAAATGGAAGGGATGGAGGTTGGGAAACATCTTGGTAGAGCTATTCTCTTTAAGAGATAAGTTGTTTAAGGAATTAATAGGTTGCACCCCTATTGCATACTCAATGGAGGACATATGGGGTACGAAAAATTTCAATTTTACAGTAAAAGAAGGATATTACCACCTTTTGTTCAATACCCAGATCCCTCTGAAATCTGCAATTTGGAATATAATTTGGATCTAAAATGAAATCCCAAAAGAAAACTAGTTATTTTTTTGGTTGTTAGCACAAAAAAAAATACTCACACCAAAAAATTTAAAGAAAAGAGGTCACATTGGGCAATTAAGATGTCTACTATGTGAAAATTTTGAATAGTCAATCACCCACCTCTTCCTTCATTTTCGGTATAAAAAATAAGTTTGGTTGGTTGCTCTGGGTTTGTTATTCCTCATAACTAGGTGGACTTCTAATCTCCTTAAATTCCTTTACTCCTGGCCCAAATTTTATTCAGGCTCCCTTTAGGCCAAAAACACCTTCAAGGAGATTTGGATTTCTCTTCCCAAGTATGTTTACTAGAAAATATGGCTATCAAGGAATAAAGTGATATTCATATGTTTTTGCGTGACTGCTAGAATCACAGTTGTCAAAGCGTTATCATCATGTATGGAGTTTCATCACCCAAAAATAGAGTCGTCTTTGGATCAGGTTGAATCGACATGGATTACCACTTGGGTCAGCTCGGTGACATCATTGTCTCTGGAAAAATTTCCTCCTCCACGCCCTTCTTGGTTTCTTAGATTGTCTTCTGAAGGGCTTATAAGTTGGATGCAAGCAACGAAAATATGGATTCCACAATTTGATGGAGCATCAAAAAGAAACCCTGGGGTGGAAGGAGGGGGACGTATTCTCATTAATCCCAAAGGAATCAGAGAATATATATTTGCATGGTGACTAGGAAAAAAGACAAATAATCAATCTAAGGCTTATGGATTGTTCCTCGGGCTATCTTTGGCTCAGAAAAAGGGAATAAAGGACATGTATATCCTAGGGGACTTCCCTATTATTATAAAGCATACGAACTACAATTCATCAGCACAAAACTACAAATTGAACCAGATCATCAAGGGAATCTAGGGAATGAGGCCTCTCTTTAGTCAATTACAGTTCTTTCATATTCTTAGAGGAAAAAATAAGGAAGCATATTGGTAAGCCAATCTGTCCTGCAAAATGATATAAGAAAATATCAATGTGAATGGAACCATGGGAACAGTTTCTATACCCTAATGGTTGATATGAAAAATCAAAATAAAAAAATTACGGTCGAGGCTAGCAAGAAAAAGAGAAAAAATTGGAATAGTATAGGGGAGTGTGTGAGTACTTCCTCCCCTAGCTATCGTCCACTTCCCCCCCCCCCCCTCCCTTGTCTCCTCTCTTCCCCTCCCCCCCCTTGTTACCTCCCCTCCCACCCCTCCGCCTCACCTTTCCAATCATCCTACATTTCCTCCTATTGTTAGCTACATGGAATCTGATTCACCCCTTTTCTGACCCTCCTATGCCCTATCCCATCAACCCCCTTTTCCCATTCCCATTATCCCTACCTCACGGTGCCTTACCTGAGCAGGTTTCCTGATTAGTTCGGACGCATGCTAACATCCTTTGGCCATGTGAAACACTTGGTGGAAATTTAATAGATTGTATGGGAGCTATGGTTTATAATCCTCGAATCAATCCTTGGTATCGGCACATTCAAGGTGCAGGCATTTGAGACTTAGGATATCGAGAGTGGAATTTAATCCTCCCGTGCTGTTGTGGATCGTTCGCGTGGGGGAAGTAAACATTATATAAGCAGAAGATCATTTCACTCAGAAGAATAATTATGGAAGTTTGTCGAGAAGCTTGTGACATGAACTCAATCCATGGTCCCTGTTGCAATTCTAGTCGAAGAATTTTCTATTTTTGCAAGTGTAACAATATATTTTTTTCTAGATGAATGGTTTTGTCTCTACCCTAGGATTTCTCTGGTTCATGACTAAGAGGAAGGGCTCGGGTATTTTAGGAAATCTAGATCAGGGATCGATCTGGGTCTTCTGCACATTTTTTATTTAGGAGGGTAGTAGTGTGATGTTGTAGGGTGTTGGAAAGGGGGACTCTGCAAGCGATCAAAGGCCCAAAGTCGCTTATGATGGTGTTCAGTTGCGGGTGGCAAGGTGAATTGTGGTTGTTTGGAGTGGATGTTGGGAAACTGGAAACATCGGGTCTGTGCAGCCTTCTTGTTGTGAAACCAGCTCCAAAAATAGAAGAAATGAGATATCAACTCCTTAGAAATAAGCCACTTCGAGGGGGCAACCTCCAATACATTACATGAATGAACAATTCTTGGATGATCCAATTTACAAAACCTCCTTTCTATATATAGGAGTCCATGGGGCCATAATGTAATCCTAGTTTGCCTGATGTAATCCTAAGCCAGCAACAACATTAATAATTTAAGGGCACGAAATAATAATAAAATGGGGGTTACAAGGGTACAATAATAACAATAAGTGGGTTACACTAACCTTGATAAGGGACTATACTAGTAATATAGGGACCTAACATGCCCCTCTCCTTCAAAAAATTGTTGTCCTCAACACTTGAGTAACTGCAGGTGCTTCTGTATAAAATTCTCATCCTCCCATGTAGAATCTTCGGTGGGTAAGTTCTTCCACTTGATGAGATACTGCGAAATTGATCGATTCCATATTTTTCGAGTTCTTGTTTAGTGACCGCTTCAGGTTCCAATATGATTTTTCCTTCCTCATCAAGTTCTAGCAATATTGTTTGAACTGGAATATTTTCATCTATAACCTTCTTTAAGCATGAAACATGGAAAACTGGATGTACTCATGAAGAAGCAGGAAGCTCCAATTTGAATTCCATAGTACCAATATTTTGCAACACCTTGTAAGGACCATAGTACTTTGGCGATAATTTATTATCCTTGCTTTACCTTGAGGGACATTTGTTTGTATGGTTGTAGCCGTAAAAATACCCAGTCTCCCACATCAAAACTTCTCTTGCTGCGATGTTGACCTGCCTGTTGTTTCATTCGATTTTGTGCCAAATTCGGGTTATCCTTTAAGAGTTGGAGAACTTCTTGTTGATGGTCGATGTGATCTTCCACTACTTGAACGTTCAATTTTTCTCTTAAATATTATGTGATGGATGGTGGATGATATCCATAAAGTGCCATAAATGGTTCATTTTTGCTGCGGTATGGAAGGAACTGTTATACCACCATTCAACGAGAGGTAACCACTTGACCCATTGTGTTTGTTTATCAGATACAAAACAACGAAGATATCCTTCCAAAAATTTATTTACTATCTTAGTTTGACCATCAGATTGACGATGATAAGATGAGTTATGAGCTAATTTAGTACCCAAACAATAAAATAACTCCGTCAAAAAATTTCCAGTAAAAATGTGATCTCTGTCGCTCACAATCACCCTTAGGCTTCCATGTAGCTTTTGAATTCTATCCATAAATGTAGTAGCAATTGTACTTGCTTTAAATGGATGAGATAATGCACAAAAGTGTGCATACTTGGCAAGTCTATCAACTACCACCATGATCACACTCTTTCCTTCAGACTTAGGTAAACCTGTGATAAAATCCATTGAAATCTCCTCCCAACGTTGACTTGGAATGGATAAAGGTTGTAGAAGTCCCGGGGTCTTAATCGTCTCAACTTTATCTGGCTGGCAAACCAAACATTCCGCCACAAACTTTTGAATATTAGATTTAAGGCCATCCCAAAAAAAATCTTTCTTCACCACATTGTGGTAAGTTTTTAAAAATCCCGAGTGTCTTCCTAAAGGGGAAGTGTGCAATTTGAAAAGAATATTTTGTTTTATTTGGGAATTCTTAACAAGATATAAGCGATAGTTGTACCATAAGGAATCATTTTCCAACTAAATGTATCAGATGTACTAGATCTTCTTTGCAACTTTTGAATGTAGTGTCCCGCATCTTTGTCCTTCTTCCATTCATCTCTTGCTTCGGTTATCCAATACGGATTTGGATAATAGAAATGGCACAAAGAAATGCTTCAACCTCTTCATTCTTCCTTGAGAGTGCATCTGCAACAACATTTAGCTTCCCTTTTTTGTAGATTATTTCAAAGTCATAACCCAACATCGTTGTGACCCATTTTTTCTACTCTTATGAAGATGGTCTTTGTTTCAAAAGTGTTTCAGACTATCATGATCAATTTTTACCTTGAAGTGTCTTCCCATTAGGTAAGTTCACCATTTCTTCAGTGCATGCGGTATTGCTAACATGTCCTTCTCATAAATAGGTTTCTATAAATACTTTCCTTTGATTGGACGACTTTCAAAATTAATGGGTCTTCCTTCTTGCATTAAAACAATACCAATTCCATTTCCTAAGGCATCACATTCCACAATAAAGGTTTTTGTGAAGTCTAGCGTAGCTAAGACCGGTGCTAGGCACATTGCCTCTTTAAGACGTTAAAGGGCCTTAGTTGTTAGAGGTCCATGAAAATGCATATTTCTTCAATAATGCTGTTAGAGGTGCTGTTATTCTCCCATAATTATTAAAAAAATTGTGATAATACCCTGTTAACCCAAGAAATACTCGCAACTGCTTTATGGTTGTGGGGACTTTCCATTCCTTAATGGCTTTAATTTTGTTAGGGTCTACCTTAACACCCTCGTGAGATACAATATGACCCAGATATTCCACCTCTTGTACTCAAAGAAACATTTGGATGTTTTTGCATATAATTGTTTCTCCTGCAATAGTTTGAGCACCCTGTCAACATGTTCAACATGATCCTTCCAAGACCTGCTGCAGATTAGTATATCATCAAAAAATACTAGCACAAATTTTCTAAGGAAGGGTTTGAAAATGGAATTCATCAACCCTTGAAATGTAGAAGGTGCATTGGTAGAGCCAAAAGGCATGACCAAAAATTCATAATGACCCTCATGAGTTCGAAATGCTATTTTTGGAATATCTTCAGTCTTCATTCTAATTTGATGATATCCTGAACGAAGATCCAACTTGGTAAAATAAATTGCTCCATGTAATTCATCCAATAATTCATCAATCACGGGAATGGGAAATTTGTCTTTAATGGTGAGCTTATTGAGCTCCCTATAATCCGGACACATTCGCCATGATCCATCCTTCTTGTGTACCAATACTACAGGAGTAGAGAAAGAACTTTGACTAGGTTGAATTATACCGCCTCTAACATTTCTGCAATCATACGTTCAATTTCGCTCTTTTGGAAGTAAGGATATCTATAAGGCCTGATGTTTGGAGGAACACTTCCTGAAATCAAATGAATAGCATGATCATGATCACGAATAGGTGGGAGTCCTTTGGGAGTTTCAAACACCTTGGAATGATTGTCCAAGACTTGTTGGAGATCTGCAGAAATAGATGATTTTGATGTCGGAACTTCTAGTGAGAATAATTGTGCAATTACGCCTCATTTTTCTTTCTTTAGAAGCTTTTTCATGACATTAGAGCTTATTATCCTTCCCGAATTCCCTTCAATACCCCGTAATTCGACTTCCTTTCCTTCTGAAAAAAATTTCAAGAAAATTTCTTGAAAAGTAAAAGCTACCGTCCCCAAAGATTGTAACCATTGTACTCCTAGTACAACATCAGCACCTCCCATAGGAATGGAAAGCATTGGACTAGTCAATACATATTCCCCCATGGTTAGCTTGATATTATGGCATTTTCTAGAGCAATTTATAGTTCTCCATTTGCAACCATCACTTGACATTCTGGTGCTGGGTATAGGAAACAATTTAATTCCTTGGCTACCTTACAATGAATAAAATTATGGGTGCTACCTGAATCAATCAATACTATTACCTTTTTCTTCTTGATATGTCCTTCTATCTTGAGAGTTTGAGGAGTGGTAATTCCTGCCAGTGCATTACACGATATGGTCGGATTCATTTCTTCCTCTTCTAGGGCTGGTTCCTGGTGTATATCCTCTTCTTGTTAATTTTCTTCTTCCTCTTCACAATCTATGTAAAATAATTTCTTCTCAGCACACTTATGACCTTTAGTGTATTTGCTATCACAACTGTAGCAAAGCCCTTTTGCTCTTTTTTTCTTCCAATTGTTGTGGTGTCAACCTTGTAGGTTGTGGAAATCTAGGCGTAGCCACACTTCCTTCTTTATAGAATTGAGTGGTAGGCTTCCTTGTTGCCATAATTTTACATTCAAATTTTCTTGCCAACTTGAATGCCTTCTCCAATGAATCAGGTTCCAGAACGCGAACTTCATGTTGAATGTTATCCTTTAAAGTGCCTATGAAGAGATCAATCATGTGTTCCTCTGGAATATCAGTTACCCTTATATTCAATTTTTGGAAGTCCTCAATGTGCTGCCCCACTAAACCCTTTTGTTTGAGATTTATCAATTGGCTAAAGAAGGTGTTGCTCTTTGTATCCTCATAATGTGCTATCATTTCTTCCATAAAAATTGACCAAGTGACAATTTTTTTATGGGAGAAAAGCCATCGATACCATACAAATGTATTTTGTTCTAAATGTAATGTTGCAATGCGTACCTTTTGTGTGTTTTGCACATTATGGAGATCAAAATATTGCTCCATCTGTAGTATCCATGTTACAGGATCCTTCCCATAAAACTTCCTCATATCCATTTTTGGAATATGGTGGTTCTTCCCGCCAACATTAGAGTTTATGAAATCGCGATTAACATTTATTTTTTTCTCATCATGAGGTTCTTCTACTATCTTTTCACCATTAGGAAACATTTCTTGTATCAACTTGGTCAAACCTTCGATGTTTGCTTTTAGATCATTCTTCATGTTTTTCATGTTGTTTTCCATGTTGTCTTTCATGTCATCCATCTTAGCTTCCATGCCATCTTCCATGCCATCCATCTTAGCTTCAATGCCTTTCTTCAAACCATCCATCTTCTCTTCCATGCCTTTCTTCAAAACTTCCGTTTCATTTTTTGTTGCTCTTTGTGAGAGTGAAATTTTTTGCACTTGCTCTTGTAATTTTGATAGATAATGTTGCAATTATTCATCTTCATGAGTCATAGTAGACCCTTCTGAAGGCTTAATGGGTGTTGAATTATTTTTACAGGGCATCTTTTAGAACCCAATACTGATATCTATTCTACAATATGCCCTTGGAATCAATTCAAATTGATTCTTCAAACAAGACTTATGCAATTTGGAAAAAAAATACACACATTTTTCTTGCTTTTGAGGAGCTCGATATTGAAATTGGATTATCTCTGTGATTGCAGCACTTCAATATCTAAATTTTGGTACTGACGTAGCCCTCTGAATTATCTTTAGAATGCCACAGGTCTGACCTGATTTGGATTCTCCAAGACAAAGTTGTGTCCAATCTCCCACAATGACCTAATTATGGATTGGTTCAGTAGAGCGAACTTGTACGACTTTCCACGTGTCATTGTTTCGTCCTTTGTCTCTAAAATTGATAACCAAGAAAATACAGTTTGTGTGCTTACAACCACTTTTTACGGAACTCCAATCCAATGCCCAGAGAGAGAGTTATTGAACTTTTCCCATGATCACCTCTTTGAGATGAAATTCAGAAGCCTGAAAAAGCACTACCTTCCACAGATCATATCTCCAAAAAAATTGAAAAGCTACGAAGTGCAGCAGATCCTCAGATTTTCAACCAGTACTTATATGAATTTCAAATTCTGAACCTTCGTAGAAAAAACATTCAGCACAAATTCCAGATAACTGTTTAGAACTGAAAAATACCTAACTTCCACAGTTATATCTTCAATAATATTGCAGACAGCCTCAGCCAATTTTGAAAATCTGCCTGGGATTTTAGTACTTCTAAAATTTAAAACCTAAAACTTCGTAGAAAAATTTATAAGCGAAAATTCCCGTGGCACATTTAGACAGCAAAACCCTAGAATCCAAACTCGATACCAAATGTTGTGTAACCAGCTCCAAAAATAGAAGAAAAGAGATATCAACGCCTTAGAAATAAGCCACTTCGAGGGGGAAACCTCCAATACATTACATAAATGAACAATTCTTGGATGATACAATTTACAAAACCTCCTTTCTATATATAGGAGTCCATGGGGCCATAATGTAATCCTAGTGGGCCACAATGTAATCCTAGCCGACCTATCATTAATAATTTAAGGGCACAATAATAATAAAATGGGGGTTACAAGGGTACAATAATAACAATAATGGGGTTACACTAACAACAATAAGGGACTATACTAGTAATATAGGGACATAACACTTCTAGGGGTCGTGTGTTACGGTTGATGTCCATTTTGATCATTTGGGGAGTCTCTGTCTTGGTCCCATGGAGTGTCGGGAAACAATAATTCACTCTCGGGAAATAAGATCTGTTTTGGGAACTTGGGGCCATTTCAGGCCTCGAAATGGTTGAACGTCGGGGCATATGGTGAAGGATCATGGCAGGTTTCATGAAAATTTCACTCACAATGTCAAATACCACGTCAAATTTAGGGATGGATTGGAAATAATCAAAAGGTAAATTCATTAGCAGTAGAAGGAAACTTTGGAAATGCAGGAGCAGCGACTAGAAAAAAATGAAATAATCCACCAACTGGAAGATGAAATTGACGCACTGCGGCATCAAATTGAATATCTTCAGTTCAAACTGGATGATAAAAGCATGAAGATGGAGGTAGAAGATACTAGAATTGACCTCAAAATTCTGGTAGAAATGGAGGAGTAACTGGTTCTGAGGGTCCATTTTTTTTTTTGTTCGTTTTTTTATGTTAAAATGTGAATCTAAACTGCTAATGAAACAGTTATGTAGAATGTATATCAGTAGTTAGGAGCTAAGGAATAATTTTGTAATTTTGAGAAAGAAAAATTAGTTTGGGTTGATCATCAAATGTGTTATGTTGTCCATTGATGGCTATGAACTAATATTGTAAATATATTGGTTTTTGGCTGCGTCTAGGCATAGATTAATATACTGCTACTAATATTTCCTGTTAAAATAATAATAATTTGTAGTGAATTATATAAAACAAAATATGTTTTTTTCTCACGAAAAATACCTTCACTACTACATTTGGCGGAAATTCCGACACTTGGTTCCGACACTTTTGACCAAATGTCGGAAATTTCCCCAGATTTTTTCCATCCCGCCCGAAACCGTCGTTATACCGATGTTTATAGAAAAGTGTCGCAATACCAACACTTAGAAAAGTGCCGCAACTGCGACGTTTGGAGGAATACGTTGCAATTGCGACACTATGGCCAAAAGCGTCGCTATTGCGACGATAATGCAAACGTCGTAAGTGCGACACAATGTATAATTGTCGCTATTGCGACGATAATGCAAACGTCTGGAGGCCTTCGTCACAATAGCGACGCTTTTTCCGTCGTCGGTATAACGACACTTATATGCGCGCTAAATAAAAATACAAAACTTATATGCGCGCTACATAAAAATGATTTTATTGTTTCGTATCTGTCGCAATAGCTACATTAACGTCTGATATCACGTGCGCATTCGCCCTCCGCTCTTGCAGAACAGCATTCGCACTCAGTATTCACCCTCAGCTCTTGCAGAACAGCATTTTCCCTCAGCATTCTCCCTCAGCGTTCGCCCTCAGCTCTTGCAGAACAGCATTCACCCTCAGCTCTTGCAGAACAGTATTCGCCCTCAGCGCTTGCAGAACAGCATTCGCCCTCAGCTCTTGCAAAATGGTAAGTTCTTACTGCAGGCCCTTCCTCCTATAGTAGGGTTGACTCTATTTGGGTTTTTTTGGTCAATTCCATTGGATTGTGTTAGGCTGTAGGGTTCTCTCTAGATGTCAAGAATCAAGATTCAATACCCCCTATTATCTTCATCACCCAATACAAGATTTAAATTTTTCCCAAAGAAACGCTTATTAATTTGGCAACCATTATTTCTCCCTGCTTTAAAAACCCTACATTTAAATGAAAACAAGCATTGCATTTCAACTACAAAAATCTATTAGTGTTCAAATGTACATGTGTGCTACATTAACGTTTGATATCACGCGCGCATTCGCCCTCAGCTCTTGCAGAACAGCATTCGCCCTCAGCATTCGCCCTGAGCTCTTGCAGAACAGCATTCGCCCTGAGCTCTTGCAGAACAGCATTCGCCCTGATCTCTTGCAGAACAGCATTCACCCTGCATTCGCCCTCAGCTCTTGCAGAACAGCATTCGCCCTGCATTCGCCCTCAGCTCTTGCAGAACAGCATTCGCCCTCAGCTCTTGCAAAATGGTAATTTCTTACTGCAGGCCCTTCCTCCTATAGTAGGTTTGACTCTATTTGGGTTTTTTTGGTCAATTCCATTGGATTGTGTTAGGCTGTAGGGTTCTCTCTAGATGTCAAGAATCAAGATTAAATACCCTCTATTATCTTCATCACCCAATACAAGATTTAAATTTTCCCAAAGAAACGCTTATTAATTTGGCAGCCATTATTTCTCCCTGCTTTAAAAACCCTACATTTAAATGAAAACAAGCATTGCATTTCAACTACAAAAATCTTTTAGTGTTCAAATGTACATGTGTGCATCACTTGTGTAGGGTATTCCTTTTCCACTTTCACATTATCCAAGAATGTGTGCAATATAGTTCATATTTTTTGTGATTTAGATTATCTTGAAAAAGGAAAGGTAAATTATTTCCCATGGAAAAAGAAGGTTTTCCCTTTTTATAGGTTGTTTGGACTTACGTGGAAAAAATTATGGTATGACTTTCATATTATGTAGTTTAAATTTGAATTAACAGATTATTCTACATGAAAATATAATTACCTATGTGATGTCCTTCATCACTAATTAAAATTATAGGGTTTCAATTTCCTAGACTCTAACTCATCTGATGCTAAATTCTAGGTTCTCATTGGTGGATCACTCTTCCATTGATTTCCTTTCCCTATGGATCTTGTCATACTTTAAAATTCATCAATGATACATATATTATTTCAGGTATCCCAAAAGGCTTTATAGTAGAACATATTGTGAATTTTTTTTGACACTTGAGTATTCTTTTTAGAACTGCAATGCAGTCTATGTTATCGAGTTATATACCAAGCAACTTGTCCTTAATAACCACACTATGAGGTAGGTTCAACCAGTTTGAACTTGTTGGGACATAGCATATGAAGTTATGTGATGAGTCCATATCACAGGTCTATTATGGTGACAAAAGTGAAGACACGTAATGATAGTTATTATGTTAACATTACTAGAAACATTTTCGAAATTATCCATGCTATCAAGATGTCAAAATTCCAGGCATTAGGTGTCAATACTCATAGCTAATAGATAATAATAATAATATAAAATAATCACAACTTTATTCTTGAAATATGATTGTTACACATTGGTAACCTAGTTCATGAGTTACTATCACCCAAAGACTGCAAAACAAACTTAAAATATAAATTAAACCAACATGAGAATCCAACTAAGGGTTTCTCGACAAAATCATGCCATAACCCGGCATTTTGAAACCCAAATTTGAATCCATCATAAGTAATACAATGCAAACTCAGATGGATTTTCAATGCATGTTTGCATGCTACACTTATTCTCTATCTAGATATCATTTTTTAAATGGAACCATTAGTCAAGCCCACAATCCTTTTTATGTGAAAAATTTCATCTCTATTTGAGCTCTTTTTTGCTCCACCACCTCCATATGGCATAAACATATGCAAACATATATCATGATCTTGGAATTCCATTACATATGTATGTGCCAATGTTCCATAATCTTGCCCCATCATCAATTTAAGAAATTTCCATTGAATATCAAATTATGGAGGGGGGGAACTTTTTGCTGCAACATTTGGCTCAAATTCAGGGACCATCTTCGTATGAGGTGAATGAGAACTATAGATATTTGAAGAAGTAGATTAGTGCCTTTTCCTCTGGCCATGGAGTCATATACAGTCATCCATCACAAAAAAATTTCTTTGTTCATTCTCACCTTGAAAGTTGCAAAAATTCATGCCCTAATTGAAACGACACTAAATTTGAAAGATATAATAAAATGCAAGCTAGAAGTGCCCTATTAATACAAAGGGAAAACCTTCCTACCTACCCTAACTGAGATAAATTTTGATTGAATAGGAAACATGATATTGCCAATGGAGTTGATCCAACAACTTGTTAAATGTATGGGACTAAATCATGCATTTGAATTCCAGGGAAACATGCGCATGAAGAGAAAAAGTGCAGAATTAAAGGAAAATCCATACATGCCACTTATGAAAACTACACCGAAAGGTCAAAAAATACTTAAGGCCTTAACTTAATTTGAATCCAAAAATGACAAAACAGGATTAGTGAAAACACGAGAGTGGTGTGGGTGAACAACATAAATAAAAAGTGAATATACCTTTCCCAAAGATGCCTTTGTCACCGTTGTATGAAAACATGTTTTCCTTTCCCTTTATACATGCAAGTGAATGCATTATAGGTATGGTGTTTTCCCAGAATAGGAGAAGCCTACTTAAATATATCATTCATGGAGTGAATGTTTCCTTGACCCAGAACCTCATAGAAACTTATCATTGAATTTGATGTTGGGATGGGATTGTAAAGATAACAACCTCTTCATTCCTACAAACTAGATTCCTTCCTGGAGTTAGGACACAAAGTATTGAATCAAAGTTGTAGTTTCTAACTTCTTGTATTGGTTCATCAATCTTGAAATTCAGACATTGCATGTCTTCATTGTTTCATGTTTGAATAATTTGCATCATATCGTACAATAGGAAATTAGGAATTATGATTATTATTACTTTATGGATCTGTTAAGTTACTTTTAAGTTTGCATGGTTTAGTGTGAAATTATTCTAGTGTGCCCCTAGGCCCAGGTGAGGAATGCCAAGGACTGAGAACCCTAGTTTTTAAATGGTATTTTTTCTTATATCCAAAAACCCCTCAACATCACTTCTTATTAGTTCTTAACAATAGTGTTGTAAACAATTTGAGAATTGATATAGCAAAATATCGCACTTCTCAAGATAAAGTCCTAAAGCTAAAGTGTGATACCATGTGTAATTCAATAGCCCCATTGTCACCTCACCAACCTCTTTTCACTTCGGGCTAGCCCTCCTCCAACTCAAGGGGGGTTCTCCCTAGTAGATGTTAGGGATCTAATGGCCCAACCAAACCAAGTCAAGAGCCCCCTAACTCTCTATGTTTACTACTATCAATCAAAATATTGAACAATAGGGTCAGACATGCATCCCGAAGATAAAATTGCCAGGGTATTTTTGGGTAATTTCAAAGGGAAAGTCCCCAAACACATATAATCAAGGAATTATAACGTGATTTCAAACATTAAAAATCAACAAAATCGTTTAAAGGATATTGAAAGGAAAAAGGTGATGGAAGATAGAAAGTGCCTTACTTAAATGCTCTAAGGATTTTTCAATAGTTGCTCCAAAAGCTTCACTTCAAGGCCCTTCAAGATTGTCTCCAACAATGCTATACCATCAGCTTCAACAATGTTGCTCCAAAAATGTCCTCAAGGTCTTCACAACAATTTTACTAGAAGTTGCTCCAACAATATATTCAATAAGGTCTTCATTGTCAACTTGTCTCTTGTTTGGGTGCCTTAATGTGCAATGACATGTTTCCAGGACCGAATTCAATGCAAGGCATATTTGAAACTCTAACTCTGTCTTCCGGTGTCTTATTAGAAATGATTTCAGTTTTCATTTTGTGTTTTCAAGTTAGATATTGTTTTCAAGTTTTTACATTTATAATTTTATTGCAATGTGGCAGACTGATCAGAGCAGTGCAAGAACAACCCCGAGACGGGATGATCGCGGAAAGAGGCCAGCGGAAGAACATGTAAAGTGCCAGCATTGCTCTATCTTCAGGTATTTTAGTTATTTACATAATTGAAATAATATTTATTTTGTTCAAATATGCAGACACCTAGCCATGGTACGCCCGATGATTCCCTCTTTGAGGAAGAGCTTTCTTCATCCCTATCTCTAGTGTTCTTGTTGCAAAAAAAGGCACGAGATGCAAGGTCGGAATTTAATACTTTGATAGACGCGCCTAAAACACCTGAAACAGAAGAGAGGATACAACATCTTATGAGGCAGCTAGAAAGATATCAGGTAATAATAAAAAGTCAAAAGGATATTTTTTTTGTTCTGTATGAGATGAATTGTGATAGTTTGATTTTTAATTATTACATTGACTAAACTAACAAAAAGTTCTTTTGTATGTAGCGTTTTCTGGCATTCGCTGAACCCGGTGTTGGTAGTAGTGGGACACAAGGGCAAGAGATTGCCCAAAAACCCTCTCGTACACCTTCTACTCCTTTAGGTGCTAGCCAAGAAACACACTCTGCCCAAGCAGACACCCAGCCAACCGCTGAACGTGTTGGCAATGATGAGGCTGATATGGCCAACTACATTATTGCGTTTCCTGGAGCTACACGTGTCAGCTCCACAGGGACCATTAATGGCACGTTTTTGGTGAACGATGAAGGTGTCCCTATAAAGCATGTACAACTCCCAGGTAAATTTTGATTTTTAACTATTTCATGTACTTTATCTAAAACATATTTATCATGATTTTTATTTTTAAATTAATGATAATATCTTCTTTCTTTCTTTTTTCTGTGTAGGAAACAATGAGTTCTACAGGATTCTGGAGAGCCATGCGTTGGTAATTTTTGGCCCAACCATACGCACAGGGTGGAATTCCCAGAATTCCAACCTGAAAAAAGAACTTCTAGATTATCTAGAAGCCCTTTTTGGGGTCGGCACATTTGACAGAACAGCGGTGGCTCGGGTAGCCGGAAAATATTTGAAATATACTAGGGACACCTATAGGATGCAATTGCAATTTAACCCTAGATATGAGTGTCCTCTCGCAGTTCCAGAGAGTGAGTGGAGAGCACTCATCCATGACGGAAAAGAGAAAAGGGCAAAGAAGGAAAAATGCCAACTGGACCCGCAAGGTAAATTACAACTTTAATTCAATAGCTTTAATTTTCTCTATGTCTAAAATAAAAGTGTGCTACATCATATCTGACTTCAATTTTGTTGATGTTAGGTTGCCTGACACCTCAAAGGCAACCAAAGCTAGAATTGAGAAAAAGGGCCATCATAAGCTAGGCCAGGGCGGCTACTTGAAATTAGCTGCAAGAATTGTAATTAAGTAGCTAAATATCTTATAATTAATTGTATCGCCTTCCAACGTTTTTGTAATCCTATCAAATATGATTAAAAATACACAATCATATGTAATTTAGGGTGATGACTTCGGAACAGAAACTACAGAGGAAGATAAAAATATCGCTTTCCATTTCGGCTATCAAGCTGTAGTTGAACGTCGCAGAAGCTTGGGGCAGGTCCCAAGATCCATGATGCCTGATAAGGTAAAACATTAACCTTTCAATATGTTTGTTTTCTTCCATAAATTTAATGTCTAACGACTTTGTTTAAATCAGGGGAGCAACACTACCGACGAGTCAAATAACCCAGTTTTAGAGCCAGATGTAGATGATCCTCACGTGCAACCTAATCATGGTAGTGGGGACCAGGCCGACAATGCTACTATCAGTGAGGGCCGTGACGGTAATTAATTTCCACTTATAATTTTTTCTAATTATACCTTGATGGTTGTCCTTATAATGTTTTTTGTTTAAATGACAAAGAATGTTTCCCTTGAGGATCTTACCACCAGAGAGGAAGACAGAGCAACAGTCCCAACGGTGACAACTGGTGCACCAGGTAAATAATCTCATTGCAATTTTTTTTATTAATATTACCGAACTAGTTCAATGATATTTAAAAACTGACAATTAAAATTTAATATTATCTGTTTTTGTAGGTGATGCCCAGTCACTGGATGAGACCAGACATTGTGACTACACAACTAGGTCAGCGGCGACAAGTGGTGCACCAGGTAAATAATCTCATTGCAATTTTTTTTATTAATATTACCGAACTAGTTCAATGATATTTAAAAACTGACAATTAAAATTTAATATTATCTGTTTTTGTAGGCGATGCCCTGTCACTGGATGAGACCAGACATCGTGACTACGCAACTAGGTTAGCGGCGACAACTGGTGCACCAGGTAAATAATCTCATTGCAATTTTTTTTATTAATATTACTGAACTAGTTCAATGATATTTAAAAACTGACAATTAAATTTAATATTATCTGTTTTTGTAGGCGATGCCCCATCACTGGATGAGACCAGACATCGTGACTACGCAACTAGGTCAGCAGTGCGGGTCGAAAGGCATGAAACAGGAGCAGAGCATGATGATATTGATGATGTAATTAGGAGCTTTAAAAATAGGAATAAGAAAAAGAAAATTCGATAATGTAAAATATTGTATTATTATAAGACAAACGTTACCATACTTGGAACGTTTTTTGCATTATATAAAAAACTCATTTATCATAATATTTTTATGTCAAGCATTAATTGCAATGTTTCCTTGCGTACTTTCTGTTGAATTGATTTTTAATTAGTTATTGAATATTTTTTTTTTATGCTCATGAAAGTAAAAAATGAAATATAGATTGGGTATTGGGGAATTGAGAGTGTTGTGAGGGGGGGGGAGGGGTCATAAGAGCTTCCACCTTCACGTAGTTGGCCCTGTTTAGTACAGAATAATTTATTGGAGCGATTTAATATTGGATCAAACCTCCCTCAATCCAGCGTAGCAACAAAAAAGTCACGGTTGACTTAGTTGCTACTCTTTCAGATCGTGGGAGTCTTGTTCCAAGTTCATGCGACTCCAATAAATTGTTCTTGAAACGAAGAGGAGCTTATTCAGGTATGTTTTGACATTTTCAACATATGTTCTAACATTATCATAAGAATGCATCTTAGAGTAAAAAATACTACATCAATTACTCGTATTTATTGTATAGATAATGATGGATTTTGATTGACTTGGCAGTGCAGGTACAAATCCTCTTGCATCATGAGCAATACAACTTGTCAACCAGGGTCATGTCCAGGATATTTTTTCTTGTGCGTTTGACCAGGTTCGTAATGTCACATTTTGTAAGTTCCTTTACAGTTCATAATTCAATATTAAGCTTGTTCACGATTATTATCTAGGTTTTTTGTATGTGTTTTTTCATCTATTCGATTGTAAGCAACTATGCATGTTTCCTGTTGTTCACTATGATTTCTCCCATTACCGCTCCTAGGATGAATCCGACTTTATTGTTACATAGGTTACTTTATTGTTACTATGATTTCTCCATTTACGATTTCATAGGTTACATCATGTAAAGTTGTCAATCTCAAGTTGGTGATGAGATTTAGTTCTCCAGATTTGGGGCTTTTCTGATATTTTCTCCCTCATGTCATTCCTGCATCACCTCGTTGTTTGAGCATGCCAATTGTCTACCACTTGTACCAATTGGCACATGTCAATCTCTGAGTGGTGCCACATTTCACCTATTTCACCTATGGCACATGTCAATCTCTGTCTTTTTTAGCATAGAAGGATTTTCTGCTGAACTTCTTTCCCTTCTGCCAGTTCTTTGATTTATTTTTCTCTGACTCTTGAGCCTGATTCCTTGCTTTCTTGTGAGGACACTTAGCAGCATAGTGTCCAACTCTTCCACAGTTAAAGCACTTGAAAGGAAGTTTACCTTTGTATTTACCTGAGCCTCTATCCAGTTTCTTGACAAATTTTGCTTCTTCTTCATCTAAGCAAGAGCATATTTCTTCCTCTTCTTCTTTCTTCTTTTCTGTTTTAAAGGTTGCTTCCCTCGTACTTGGCTTCTTCTGTGGGAGCCTCATTTCATAGGTTGTTAGATTTCCAAGTAGCCGGTTCATGGTCAAGGTCTCCCAATTAGCTGTTTCTTCTATTGCAGACACCTTTGGATTAAATATGGATGGAAGAGATCTTAGAATATTTTGTAAAATTATAATTTCTGGCATTTTTTCTCCAAGAGCTTTCATATTGTTAATAATTTCTGCAGCTTTTAGGAAGAAACTGGCAATGTCTTCATCATCATTCATTCTTAAGTTCTCAAACCGGGCTCTATAGACTTGAAGTTTGGTAGTCTTTACTTTCTTGTCTCCCTCATGTATGTTCTCAAGAGTATCCCATATTTCTTTGGCAGAGTCTTTGTGCATTACTTTAATAAACTCTGCTTCACATAATCCATTCAAGATGGCATTCATGGCTTTTGCATTAGCCACAAAATCTTGTTTTGTTTCTTTCTCTATGTCAGTTGCCTTTGGGGCATATCCTAAATCCACTGCAGCCCAGACTTCTATTCCTAGAGACATTATGTATGTCCTCATTCTGATTTTCCAGAAAGCATAATTTTCACCAGTGAAGAAAGGGGCTTTGTTGGTTGAGCATCCTTCTTTACTATCCATCTTGGGAACCTAGAATCTCCTTTCAGCTGTTATACTGGTACTAAGGAACCTGCTCTGATACCGATTGTTGAACCTTTAGTTAAACTGAGAGGGGGGGGGGTGAATCAGTTTAACACATTCCTGATCTTTTAATTTAATTTAATGTGTGAGTAGTCTTAGAATGTAAGCAGCAAGTATTAGTATAATATAGCAGTAGACTTAATATGAGAGCAGTAGGTATTAAGCAGATGATACATATCAGATCAATACATAAATATCATGCACAGATACACCATATATAAGTGGAAACCCATAAAGGGAGAAAACCACATATTATTATTGTTGTGATGCAAAGGCAAGCTCCAACTCCCTCTCACCACTGTTTTTCTGTAGGCACCAACCTACAGGAGGCTCCAACCTCAATTCTGCAAGGAAGCACCAACTCCCTTCAGTTTTCTGCAGGCACCAGCCTACAGGAGGCTTCAACCTCAGTCAGCTACAACTGACAGCTATCAAGCTGCAACTTGATAGGGAAGCTCCAACTTCCTCAATTTATCAAACTGAATGTTTGCTGACTTACTTCAGATATCAACTCTGTTCTGTAGCTTCTCTTTTTGCGCTTATTCTCTTAATCTTCTCTGCCTTATTCTTCTATATTCTGCATTCTCAATATTTTCTCTCTCTCCTTCTCTGACCTCTCTTGTGCATATCAATGTGATATTATATATAGAGTTCATCACATGACTCTTTACATTCCTCAGGGAATTTGAAGTGAGTAGTCTTGACTTTTTTCCTTCTACCTTCTCATATCTTTTAACCAACTCATTTTAAAATTATAGCAATATGTACAAATTTCCATGCTACAGTGGGATTTTGTCTTTTTCTTAGGATACTTGCCTTTGCATCACAAACAATAAAAAAATTAATTACAACATTTACATTCACATTTTTAATTACATATTTCAATTTCACTCAGCTCCTTTTCTGGATTTTGGCTTTACTAGATTTGTCTTTTCCTGCTGCTGTTAAGAACCTGTTCTGCATACACTTTGTTCACTGTCATCTGCATATTCCCTGTTTTCTGTGCTTATTCACCTGTCCAACTCATTCCTGTACATATTCCTGTCAAACCTGTAATCTCTGTGGATCTCTGCATGCTCTCGTCTTCTTTTTATTTTTCATAATTGCATTCAAGTTTCATGCCCAATCATTTCCCAAGTCCGGGAAATCTCACAATATCTGCGTTGTTCTACGCTGGCAGTTTCAATGCTTAAATCTAGAGTGTTAATAAATCAACCATACTCCCAGTACTTTTCAATATTTCACTTAACTGTGTGTAAATGCATCCCAAAATTTCATTTTCCAATCATTTTCCCAATCCAGGCACTCTCGCATGTTCTCTTTATTCCACACTGGAAAACTTAATAAAAACAAGTCTGGTCATTTTTAATATCTCAATTCTTCAATTATAATCCAACAGTCCATTACATGTACATGTATTAGGCCCCGTTCACATATTTCATATTTCATATCGCGCCAATTAACCATATACAACTATTATAATCAACATAATACTTTGGTTATTAAAACCATGCAAATTGACCCTCAGCACGTTTAACCATATATGCATATTCCATATACATATTACGATGCCCTTCACATATACAGTCATTATATATAATATATCCACTCATATATTATTAGATAATCGGCAATCTTTTATTAATTAGAAACCTTAGTCTTCCACCGTATATTAATAACCCGTCAGACTTTAATAAACAATATAAACCAAATTCATTGTATATGACTCCGCCCCGGGCCCACAGTACAATCAAAGACCAATCAAATGCGCGCACTGTACCTTTGTTAACCCCCGGGCTCTTCCATTAAACTTCGTGTGGGTCCTGCGAGCGATCACCGTCAGATGTCGGCCCACCAGATCGACGGCTCCTGTCCATTTCGCTCTGTGTCCTGGTACGATAGTTAATGCGCGATGGTGCACGTTAAATGACGGTTTTGGAATGTCGGTCGAGGACACGTGTTGATCAATCAATGGAATCACTGCTCCTCCGGGCAATACCACTTATGGTCGATAGGCGGTGCGATGAAATCTACTTACGGCCTTTACTGTTTACGCTAAACCACTTCACTGTTCCTCTCGCAAGGTTCCGTTCTCCACTCCAGGTTTCGATCCAACGCTTTTACTCCGGGTTCCATTCTCCAACGATTTCAATTATATATATATATATATATATATATATATATATATATATATTTTTTTTGTTACTATGACTATGGTTCTGTTCTCCACAATTTCAATTATATATATATATATATATATTTGCTACGATTATGGTTCCGCCTTTTACTATGGTTCCGCCATACTCTGATGCAGAGTTCCGCTCCTTTTCTCGGTTCCGTTGCCTATATTATGTACAAGGGTTCTATCAAACGGTTAACCCCGAAACTCGTAGGATAATCACTACCAGGGCATCATTGGCTACCAAGTTTACACTGAAGCTTATGGCTACCAGAATTCAAAGATTGAGTCATTACATAGAGGCTTATAACTAAGAGAATTCAATTACACCATATTATCACCTTGGTTCCAGAGCACGGAGCGTCCAGTTAGACTTCTATACAAATTTCTAAAGACAGAGGCGAAGCCTTTCATCAGGAACACATTCTCATTACTGAACATACAAGCAGATTCTCAAGGATATGAATTTTCTTCATTTTTCTGCAGAACTCCGCAAAAACCCTCACCACAGAGTTTATTTATTCGACACACACCAGGGATACAATATGCAATTGAGTCATTAATGCATAGATGGTTATATATCATAGCTCTTTCACATAGAATTCTTTGTATTCATTTCCTCTTTGCTGCCTCCTTTGTCTCTTTTGCCTTATGGATAGTTTAGGTGTTGCTCCTGTCTTTACCTTTGCCATCTCCTTTCCTTTGCCATCAATGACAACATTTCCAATATATTCAGCATAAGAGAATATGGCCTCTGCTTTGGGCAGTATGACAACAATTTCCACATCTACCTCATTGGGTAACAATGGAAAGGGGAAGAAGTTGGGTGCAATGTTTGATAATTATGGCAGACAATTGTCTTCTCTTTCAATTTTTTCACCCATTTCCTTTAATCACTCAAGCAGAAGAGGGACTCTGAGATTACACGAAAGAGAGAAGGTAGTTAATACAAGAGCTATGGAAAAGGAGTTGTACTTCAACAAGGATGGCTCAGTGACAAAAAAATTGCAGGTCAGAGAAAAAATTATGTTTAAAGGAAGTTCACCCGCACGTGAAACTTCACTGCGGTGGATCTTTCCTTGTCCACTTATATTCGATTTTAATGTGTTATTTTAATTTTTCATGGAGGGTTGTTTTGGCATATGGTCTGGCATTCAATTGCACACTTACTGAAAGCATTGTCAATTTGTCTTGCAGGCGGTGTGAACAAACTTGCTGATCTTGTTGGAGTCACCCTTGGGGCGAAGGGCAAAATGTTGTCTTAGAGAGAAAGCATGGTTCTCCGAAAATAGTTAATGATGGTGTGACAGTAGCTAAGGAGGTAATTTGTAGATGTGTGCTCTGGTTTTCTTTTTAACGTTGTATTAGTTCCCCCTCTTAAATTTCTTAGATTTGGTAGGCATAATTTGAAAACTCAAAGGTGAAAGGAAACATATTTGTTACCTAGTGGTCTACTTGGCCTATGGACTAGCCACATTAGAGTAATGCATAAAGCTTTTCACAACAATAAAAGGAAAGGGTTATGGCTGAGTCAATTTTTATTGTTATTGACAGTGTAATGAAATGTATCTCAATGCTATGGTTTTGGCCTTTTTATTGGTTGAATTAGAGGACCCAGTTGAAAATATTGGGGCCAAGTAGGTCGGTTTTCCTTTTTGCTGATGGTTTGGTGTATCTAATTGAATTAGTTGCCTAAGGTATTTTTGGTTGCAAACTCCTTTTCATTTTTCATACAGTATTGGCCTTGTGGAATATATTTGATTGTGTGGTCTTGTTAGATCTACAACATTTGTAGTTGTTTAGTCTTATGGCCGAGGTGCACTTTTATTATGGAAATAGTCGATGCAATATTGTCATTTAATCCTTACTGCAGGGTAGCATGTTGAGAAGTTTCTTGTGAAACATTTGGTATTCAAAATGACACTTGATCCTATACAGCATGATGCACTTGACTTCAAAATTCATATTCAAAGTGTGCCAGACAATTCTTGCAAAATTTCAAATATTTATGTTATTTTAAACCATTATCTTTTTCATGTATTGGATGCTGAAAATGAGAAAAAGACTTTGGTATGAAACCAACTGGTGAATAATTTCCAGCAAAACAACCACTTCCAAGACACGATTTAGAAGTAGAACATATGTACTTATGAAGCATAGAAAGATATCCTTGATGCATTGTCAATGTTTGGCTAGGGTTATTTTTGGAGAAAATAACTCCTTATTCCTAGAATAGTGATCTTCAATACAAGTAAATGCCATAGAAGAGGGATCATCGTGTGATGCAACAAAACTGAAATTGGACCCCTAAGGAGAGCTAGTGTGTCTACAATCACTCTGTCAGCATTTTCCCTTGGTTTACCCCGTTCTTTTCCTCCAGCCTGAGTCTTAATTGACTTCTTCTTTCTTCGGGTTTATTTTAGGCAAGATACATGAAAAACCTTATGAATGCAAGAAGAAGGAAAATATAACTTTTATACCACTTGTGCAATCCTATGAATAATTATTTAGGGCCATAACATTTTTGAGCTAATTCTTTATTCTTCTTTTTCTTGAATGAAGATTGCTTATAATGTTATAATCTAAAAAATACCCAATTACCCTCCTCAAATTATCTTTCACTTCAATGTTGTTCCTCTTGTTGTTTTATCATGTTTCATGTCATTTGAAGGTTTTCCATAATAATTTTCAAAGTTTCTTTAGTATTTTCCATATGTGACTTTGTTTCCTATACTTTGGACTTGTCTTGCAAAAAGTATGAGATACTAGGAGTTGGATATCCATAAAGGGCCTTAAATGGGGAAATTTTAGTAGATGTGTGATAGGTAGTATGATAGTATCATATTACCATTCTTCCTCGAGGAACCCACTTCATCCATTAAGATTGCTTTTCTAAAGAGTAACATTGTAGATAACCTTAAAAACATTTGTTAACTATTTTTGTTTGACCATTTGATTGTGTTTGATATGTAGAACTCATGGCAACTAGTGTTTCTCCACTCATATTAAATAATTATTTCAAAAATTTTCTTGTTACTATTACTTTAGGAAAACCATGAAGACTATGAATTTCTTTCACGGACACTTCTACCACTTGGCTTGTTGTTTATGTACTTTGAGCTCTACAAAAAAATCTACAAAATTTGTCTATATAAATGACCACAAAAATGTAATACTTACCTTTATATTTTAGTAACCCTGTAATAAAGTCTATTGATATATCTTCTAGTCTTTGAATATGTATGTGGAATGGTTGAAGTAACCCTAGAGATTTTACTATCTCTCTTTATTTATTATGCAAACCTGACCTTCTCTTACAAAATTTTGAATATCTTTCTTCATTCCTTCCAAAAATATATTTTTTGATCCTTTGAGATGTTTTAAGGAACCCCGCATCCTACCATCAGAGAGACATGGGACTCCCTTAATATTTGTTTATTCAAATATGCTTGCGTGCATAAAAATATTCTACATTTGCACCAAAGTATATCTCTCTTTCACTCCTAATGCTCCATAGAGTTCATCCCATCCTTTATAAATTTTAGTTTTTGTTTAGTACTATTGTCATTTTTCCATTATGGCAAGCTTTTTCTAGCCACCTAGGAATAGAAAATGTAATTGGATATAAATTTGAGGCCTCTTCTATTTTAGAAAGAGCATCATGTACTAAATTTTCCTTACTCTTTTTGCAGATTATCTCAAAATTAAAACTTTGCATTTTTTCTCCTCATTTTTGTTAATCTTCTAATGAAAATCATAGCTTCAAAAAATACTTTATGCTATCATGGTATATCTTGACTTTAAAGTGCCTCCCAATGATATACTATCCCCATTTTTTATTGCATGTAATATTGCTTCCATTTATTTTTCATACATAGATTTCACCAAATATTTTATTTGAATTCCTTACCAAATATTTTCTTTGAATTCCCTGCTTTTAAAATCCAATGATATCCCTTATTGTGTTAATGTTACGTAAATTCCTTGTCCTAGTGCCTCACACTCTACTATGAATGTTTTACCAAAAGTAGGTGCACCCGATGTTGGTGTAGAAGACATGGCATCCATTGAAAGAGAGAATGCCAAAGTAGCCTCATCATTCCATATAAATGATATTTTCTTCAAGAGATATGTGAGTGGACTTGAAATGCATGCATAATTCTTAAAAAATGATCAATAATATCATGTAAGTCTAAAAAATGTTCTAAGAACCTTGATTTTCTTAGGAATAGGTCATTTTGTAATAGCTTGCATCTTTTGAGGCTCCAACTTCACTCCTTCCTTTAAAACAATATGAACCAAATACTCGAATTCTTATTTCCCAAAGGCACATTTGGATATTTTTACATAAAAATGATTGTTCTCAATAATTATTTATATAAATTTTCCACATGTTTAGTGTGGTATTCCCATGATTTATTATAAATATGTGTATTATCAAAGAAAACCAACACAAATTTTATAATATGGGATCAAACAAAATTGTTCTTAAGTCGAGCCCGCCGGACTTCAAACAGCGATAAACCATAATTCAAACCAAATTCGCGTTCCAAAATAGCCTGCTGACGTCGGCCAATTTTGTGATGCGAAAACCAAATGAATTCCGCCCTAATCTTTTTCGGGTCCGAAGTTGGGCTGGTGTACGGAGGGAGAGTTGTGACGCGAATTTCTTATCAAATTCGCCCTAATATTTTTCAGAGTCCGGATTTCCACTGTGCGAGCGGCCCAAACACAGACCCGCTCCAATCAATTTCTGCCACGTGTCCTCAATCAAAACTTGCCCTGCTCCCGGCTGCGGGTGAATTCGATGGCGTTTAAGGCGATGGGACATGATGTGGCAATTTCATATCAATCGCATTAAAATTTAACGTTGCCCAATTAAGTTTTCATATCAAATTCGCATTAATTAAGTTTTAGCACTGTTCAAGATCGGACCTCCACTCCTGTGAGAGATTCCGCATGCTCCAATATGATCCGGCCTTCGGCTCTCATTATTAATGATCAGAGATTTATTATGACGGGCGTCCTTTGATTGCATTGCAGTCGGGTCGACAAAATGGCGTTTTGCTATGGTTTTTCAGACGAGCCGGTTGATGGATTACACTGCCTACTAACTGTGACGATAAGGAGAAGTGGCCAGCTGAACTGCTGCCTAGACCTTGCTGCATATCTGCATTTCTCTCGGTTCTGTCTCTGTCTTCCTCTCTTTCTTGGAATTCTGCTTCTCCGTCTCCTCTTGTGCCCACTACGCCTAAGACTGCACCCATGGTGTCGAATCGTGGAGGAACCACCGGAGGAGTAGTTTGGTTAATTTGTTTTTCTTGCTTAGCAGGCCCACTTAATTGGGCTACTTTTAGATTATTTTACTGTGCTATACCTTTGTAATATTTTTGAATTCTGTAAATTAAACGTTCAAGACTGGTTTCCCCGTATGAGGGCAGTCTTTTTAATTTTTTGATTTTTTGATGACAAATTTTCCATGAGTCTGGCCAGGCAATGTTTTTGACTTCGGTGTAATTTTATTTCCAATGTTAATAGATTAACTTTACTTAGAATTCTCGCATGATTAGCGTTTTTCTTGATCTGTTCAAGGATTTTGGGTACTTTGATTTGTATTTGGAACAATGGACGTCGGTACTCTATCTGTTGCTTTACTATTCTAGATACTGCTATTTCACTTTCTTATAGATGCCTCGGGCATATTTGGATGCTTTCTCAGATTTTCGATAATCTCCATGTGGACCGTTACTGGATTTTATATCATGTCCCTGTATGTGACATGGGGTATTTTTCTATCATTGTCTGGGGTGGGACTTCCACTTTTCTGGATGGATATTTGGGTTCCAATCTTCAGATGTGAAAATGTAATGACTTCATGGACTGTTTTACTTCATATAATATATTCAAAACTACGTTTTTTCTCTTGTGAAAAAAAAATGATTAATGTTTATCACTCTGCCTTCAAAACTAGCGATGCTGGTCTATGTTGCTGGTTTATTGATATGGTCTGATGGTATTTTTATATTTTGGACATATCACACTCCTCACATGATTAGCGTTTTTTTCTGTTCAAGGATTTTGAGTACTTTAATTTGTATTTTGAGCAATGGACGTCAGTACTATATCTGTTGCTTTACTATTCTACACACTACTATTTCACTTTCTTATAGATGCCTCGGGCATATTTGGATGCTTTCTCAGATTGTCGATAATCTCCATGTGGACCGTTACTGGGTTTTATATCAAGTCCCTGTATGTGACATGGGGTATTTTTCTATCACTATCTGGGGTGGGACTTCCACATTTCTGGATGGATATTTGGGTTCCAATCTTGAGATGTGAAAATGTAATGACTTCATGGACTGTTTTACTTCATATAATATATTCAAAACAGCGTTTTTTCTCTTGTGAAAAAAAAATGATTAATGTTTATCACTCTGCCTTCAAAACTATCGATGCTGGTCTATGTTGCTGGTTTATTGATATGGTCTGATGGTCTTTTTATATTTTGGACATATCACACTCCTCACATGATTAGCGTTTTTCTCTGTTCAAGGATTTTGGGTACTTTAATTTGTATTTGGAAAAATGGATGTCGGTACTCTATCTGTTGCTTTACTATTCTACATACTGCTATTTCACTTTCTTATAGATGCCTCGGGCATATTTGGATGCTTTCTCAGATTGTCGATAATCTCCATGTGGACCGTTACTGGGTTTTATATCAAGTCCCTGTATGTGACATGGGGTAATTTTCTATCATTGTCTGGGGTGGGACTTCCACTTTTCTGGATGGATATTTGGGTTCCAATCTTCAGATGTGAAAATGTAATGACTTCATGGACTGTTTTACTTCATATAATATATTCAAAACAGCTTTTTTCCTCTTTTAAAATTTTTTTTTTTTTAAATTGAACCCGCCGTCGGAATACCGGCGCCTTGTAAGCGTCAAAATTGCAACAGCTTTAAAACGTCGGAAGAGCAACAGCATAAAAACGTCGGAACACATTTCGTTGGAATTGCAACAGATTACAAACGTCGGAAGCGCGACGTTAAAAACGTCGGACCACATTTCGTCAGAATTGCGACAGATTACAAACGTCGGAAGAGCGAAGTTAAAAACGTCATACCACATTGCGTCGGAATTGCGACCGTTTAGAAATGTCGGAAGAGCGACGTTAAAAACGTCGGACCACATTTCGTCGGAAGTGCGACAGCTTACAAACGTCGGAACCGCGACAGTTTGGGAGACGTCGGAAGGGTGACGCCTGTTCGGAAGCGAAGGAAGAAGTGTCGATAGTGCGACACTTTTTTAATTATGTCGGAACTACGACGGCATGAGAAACCACGTTTTGCCCGCCCTCAAACTGTCGCTCTTGCGACGACTATGTGTCGGAATAGCAACGAATTGGCCGTCGGAATTTCCGCCAAATTTTGTAGTGCTTATAACCTTTCATAATTATTGTATTTATAGAAAATATGTCACAACGTCTCTTACATGCATGATATTTACATAACGGAATTGTGACGTTAGATGACTAGTCAAACTCAAAGATGACCATAAAAAAACATTCAAATTTACATTAGAGGTAAGGAGTTCATAGAAATACTTCCTAAGCTAAGAAATTTATTAGGAATAGATAGAAGCGGGTCTAGGTCATAAGGTGGGTGGGTACGAACGTTGTATAGGATGAAATAAAAGTGTTTTTGATGTCTCTTCAAATTCTTAGGGTAGTAGTTTCTAATTTCTCATGATTATCCAAGAAAAAATTCATCTACCATCACAATTGCGACCAGTACCATATGTAGTCACAATTGTGAAGACCTAGAAATTGTACACTGAAATTTTGACTCCCTAGAAATTTCCCATCAGAATTGCGACAAACATGGGGACTTTCAACAAAAAATAAATAAAAAAATGGCACTTTTCTTGTAATTTGTGATAGTACATGCCATGTCGTTGGAGTATGTCATCGTAATTTAGTCCTATATGTAGTAGTGACTTCATATGCACAAGAATTTTAATATTCCAAGTCAATTTCTTTTGCTTCAGATTTTTTCTGTCAACCTGTTGGGGTTCCCATGTTTTGGCCAAATTGGCAAGACCAAAAGATGAGACAACATCAAACCACTTTCAGACCTCATGATCTATCCCTCCTGGGTCCAGAGAGGGATCTCTATATATAAGAAAAGGTTTATGTCTTTGAAAGCTCAAATACTAAGATGTTAGGCTAGTTATAAGGCTCGGAGTTTATTTGTTTGATCGTTTGAGTTTGGTTGTTGGGAATCAGGAGTGAAGGGTTTAATATGAGACAAGGCAATGAGCAGAGAGGATTTTAGGCGAAGGTAGATAACTCAGAGAACATCAAGGCCATTGGGCAATGGAGTCAGGAAAGGGTTTACTTGTTGTTCAATGTGCAAGCTTTCAGTTGGGCTAGTCATCTAAAGCATTGGATCCTAAAATGATTATGTGGCATGGAACATTAAGGATTGAAAGTGAAAAGAGGAAAACCATCCAACTCTGTCTATAGATCAGGTCAGAGGTCATTTAACTCTAGACCTACTTGGACATAATCAGAGGCAACTTGAGGGAACTTGGAAATTTTAATGAAATGGAAATATCCTAGTGAGGCAGAGATAGAGTTCTAAACCCCCCAGTGTTCTCAACTCATTTAATTAAATCTAAAAAAGAACTTCTAAAGACAGATTCCATTAATTCATACATCAACTAGCAATATATCAGACCACTACACTGGTTAAATTAATTGAAATCAATCCTTAGATAACACATTTAGTGGAAAACATAAAGGCAAGGAGAGAAGAAACATAGGGTGCCTAACAAGGGCAAATCCTATGCCAGATTTCTGATGCAAGCCAGAAGAAGTGTAATGAAATGAAATAAAACACAGAGATAGAAAAACATCACCAGCTGATTTAGATCAGGATCCAAAGAAATGTGCTTGTCATATTAAAAAACAACACTAATCATGTACAACATTTCCCACAGCTTGAACATTCAGCCTGAATACATCTTTCTTCAGCCTATCTTACAACTTTACACAGAACTATGTCTCACAGGAACAGCTTTCAGTTCTCTAATATCTCATTAACAACCCTTTACAATGAGTTTCTTCATGAATTTATAGCTCCAGTGGAGCAGAGAAGGTAGGTGAAAACTAAATGCAGCATTAAAACTTCTGAAAAGAAAGACGGCTGAAGCCCTTTCTGTTTAAATCCTGAGCATTCAATTCCTGTCACTCTTTGGATGGAAGAGTGGTCTTCTTCAGGCCTCTATTTACTTCGGTATGTCTCTTGATGTACTTTTATCTGCATGACTCTGTGGCACTTTTGGTGAATAAACAAATGATGAACAAGCGACTGAGCAGTCTGCCGTATTTATGAAACAAATGCTTTGGTAGCTTTGGACTGTTGTCAGGGTGGAAATTTCTTCAGGAGCACAGTGTAGAATAAAAAATGCATGGGCGCTTTGTCCTTTATGGAGGAAAAACATTCTGCTGCTGTAGAAACCCTGATATGCATTGATTTCTGCGTGTTGTACCTTCTGTGTGATCCCTGGGTCTTCAATCTGGTACTTTGCCTCTAAATCTCTAAACATAAGGCTTATATATCTTCATTTGCGTGCCTTAAGCTCTCTTCTGCTTAATTTAAATCTATGACTATGAAATCTGTGTGTTAATGGCGCTGGGACATTTTCACAGATTAAAACCCTAGTATTTTAATGCACGTCCTGTCGTAGGACCTCCTCGGGTTTTCCTCACGATTTCTGCCTCTGCACACGGTCTTTTCCTGTGTTTTTTGTCACTGTGACAGCATGTGAAAATCATGGCGGATTTCACCACCTCAAAGCCCTGCAAAACCGAAACTTGTTATGAAATCCATAAATGGGGGTAATGGATGAGACAGGACGACGAGGATGGCCATGCAGACTGGTGAGATGGTGGAAAGGTGCAGAAACATGGTGGAAAATGCAATATGACAGCGGGACGTGGTCTGGTGGATGTGGGCGGAGAGCAGCAAATTTAACGTAAAATAATGAACATTTGACCTTGGAAAACATATATATAACAGGAGCGGGTGAATGTATGACAGAGACACGTGGAGGTGACATGGAGATACCGGGCGATGGCGGGATGGTCAACGGTGGGGCAATTAAATCTAGACCGTCCGATCTCAGCGGAGATCAACAGTGGAAAGAACGTCGGAGGGCGATGGACTGTGGGCCAGGGGTACGGCAGCTATGGGTTAAAACCCCGCGCAACTCTATGGAACGACGACCATTGGATGGGCAAGGACAGATCTGATAGCTGACAGCGATATCACTCCGCATCCTGTACCGAACGATAACGTGCGATGAGGTAGCGGTTTTGGAACAGTGCGCCTGACACGCATCGAATACTGAGTGGAATCGCTGCGCAATGGGAAAATACCGTCTACCGCCCAAAGGTGGTGCAATAGATACCATCAGGTTTGTGAACAGTGTTTTTGGGCATGGGGACCACTGATCGGGGGAAAAACGGACCATTGATTTGTGGTAAATGAACGGTGGATCAGCATATCGAAAGGTGAATAGGGAGAGCCACGGGCGCGACGGAGTCATCGAACGTCGTCTGATCTGTTTAGATCAACGGCTATGAACGAGCCCGATACATATCTGTGTTAAGCGCTCTTTGTGGGCTTGCGGGTGGTTCTAGCGCCCGGGTCACGTGGAGGGAGAAAGCGCAGGGCTTGGCCGAAAGGGGCTAGGCCCCATATACATGGAGAATAAGGTTTTTGGCACATTATTGATGAAATTAAAGGCCAAAATGGGTAATGATAGAGGGAAGAAGGGGTTACTTGGCTAACCAAAGGGTGTAGGGATGTTTTAGAGGGGATTTTTGGGATGGAAAGGGGGACTTTGCAGGGATACAGGGGATAAATATAGAACTTTTGGAGCCCAATTTCTGCAAACAATGAGACCTTACAAAGGGAGTCAGCAGAGGAGAATTTATCAAAGGCAAAGGCACAAGAGACTTCAAGGATGATGTGTCTTCAGGGGAGATGCATTCCTTGAAGGCTCAAAAAACAATTTAGCCCCCTACTTTGCTTTTTCAAAATTTATAGGGGGGCTAACACAACCTTTAATAGCTTGACCTATTTCTCTAGCTCTATTATGCAGTCATCCTTGTGCTTTAGTTGTTCATGGAGGTATTTAAAATTTCTCTTACTGTCCTGAGAGAATAATGTTCTTGATTATGCCATGGCTAGTGGATATATTCTTATGTCCAATACAACAAACCTTTTGTAGTGACTAACATTATATGTAGATAGGGAGTGGGCCAAGTTTTATACTTGTGCTTCAATATCATTTTCATCGTGTGATCTATATAAACTTACCTAGGTTACACACTTTTTTATTTCTTACTAGTCTAATGCCCATTTCTGCAACCAGCAAGTGACCATCTATAATTGTAGGACTTGTTGGTTCAAATAATTCAATTTCCATAGAATTTGTGCTCTATTAGACCTCATGTTCTTGAGTTTCCTATTGGGCCTTGAGAGCTTCTTCATTTTCTTTAGTATTAACTTCTTGTTATTGTCTCCCCTATTCTTTTCCTTATGCTTTTCTCCTTTCCTCTATTTTTCTCTTTATTTCTTGTTTCCTCCTCATTTCTTCCTCTTCCTTATTATTGATCTTGAGCTCATAGGCTATCCAGACCACCCCATTCTCTTGTCTTAGCTTTTCCTTTTATACAACTTTGGTTGCTTCCTACTAGTTAGCTCGTTTCTTAGCAATAGCTTCTCTTTCAGCTTGGGAATTCTTTTATTTTATTTTTAGGTGAATTATGTCCTATCATGAAGACAACTTCTAAGAAGTTCAAGGAATTTTTTGTTTCACCTACTCATCCCATGTATCTAATTGGTAATCCCACCTATATTTGCATGCTTTACTATTATTTTTCACCAAAGAGTTGGGATCATACGTGTAGAATGTTATATCCCAAAAAAAATAGTTTCAAAGTATAATATTTTGTTATGGTTTATTTCATGTCCTTTCACTGATATGAGCTTAGGTATAATGGCACATGTGGTAGGGGATATCTCTTGTCTTGGTAGATTTCTCCACCTACTCCTATGCAGACTTGATATGGTATTTCATGTAGTATCATTCATTCAATTACAAACTTTGGTAGTAGATGAGTAGATTTTGTTTCTCCAAATATACTTAGGTATGTTCCATCCTAATCACATACCAATTTCCACTTGCATACATCAATTACCTATGTTTTTTAGACATACATGGAACCGACACATCAAACAAAACTTCATATAGGGGGATCAAGAAGTCCAGAAATGTCTTGGTGTAAGACTAAATGTAATGATACACCTAGAGGGATTTACAATAAATGCGCATGTAATTTATCTCACACACACCCAATTTTTTTATATAAATAATAATCAATAATTTTTATTTCACTATGAAGATTATTCTTTCTTCATTAATTTGTCTCTTTGTCTCTCTGTTAACAATGGAATTGAGTAATACAAACTTCTCATGTATTATTATTTTTCTTCTAATTGATCTATAAATAACATGCACTACTTCTTAATTTCTCTTGTATCGTATAGGTGATTCTTGTATACTCTAATGTTTAATATTTATTTATCCTCTTCAATTCCTAACATGCACTACTTCTTAATTTCTCTTCTATCATATAGGTGATTCTTGTATACTCTAATGTTTAATATTTATTTATCCTCTTCAAAAATGTTTAATATTTATTTATCCTCTTCAAAAGGAATTGTTGGTATTTACATTGTATACCTAGGATTGGGACTATCCACTATATAGTTTGTAAGTCATTATACTAGTCTATTGCTAAGAGCAATGTATATACTCTATTGTCATTTTATTAAAATATGGTTCTTGTACCATTTTTTTTTTGTATTGACATATAAACATATTTTTTAACCTCTTTACCAATGTTATTAACATTTAACGAAACTATATTTACGAGCTCGCATTATAATAAAATTCCATTTACAGTAATATGGTGCATATTATGTATATAATATTAGTTTCATTGAACAAGAGACAATTTACAATATGAATGCTTTGTCCCACTCTTTCATTTTGAATGTGGTATTAATTTTTTTATGTTTGGCTCACCGTTTGTGGTAAGGTATATGCAATTAATTTATAACTCTCCATATTACACTACCCATATGTGTGTCGCTTAACTGGAGCATCCATGTATCATACCTTTGAACTACCAAATCAAAGTTTGAGATTGAACCTTGCATAATCAACAGTAGCTGTTGGGTGCAGTAATTACACTTAAGCAAACTCCTCAACACTTAATTTGTCAACACGGGGGATCCGTAAACTTAGAGACGAAGCATAGGCAATGCCTGAGATGGTATGAATCTTCCTAATGTAAATCCCTACTTTCTTTAAAGGAAAGATTGCAGAATCAAATTAAAGAGAGAAAAAGGCAACTTGAACCATAAAAATAATCTAAGACTGGAACAAGAAAGAATGTATTTGCAAGAGGGAATTAAAGATAAAAAGGGAAATCACTCTAGCTAATTATTCTTTAACTACTGAGTGTGTGTTTTTCTTTAGCGGAGACACTTAGCAGTCTCATCAGATGGGCCCTTAAACCTACTCCTTTAGAGATTTCCTTCTTGCACTAATCTATCCTGCACTATCGCAGTCTGCTTGCACTAGTGCAGGAAAAGAGATTTATGCAGAAGGTAGAAATGGTGTCTTTACTAAAATATTTTTACTTCATGCAAGGGCTTGAACTTTTCTAGGTTCAAAGCAATCAGATCCCATGGCAAGAAACTAGTTCTTGCACTGGATCAGAGCTTCCTGCACTTAGCATTTAATTCTTAAAATGAGTGCTTAATTATTGCAAGTGTTGTTATACTGTTAAATCGAATTTCACACATAAAAAGTGAATGTTTCTGATCTTAACAGAGTGAAGGAATAAATAAATAATCAATATACATTTATCCTATCATAAGAATTTAATGAAATAAAGAAGATTGTGGGAAGTAGACTAAGAAAGCTTGTTGCATCACACCAACATGCACTGGTGCAGGTTCATTTCTCTTGCTTGGACTAGGCTGGGAAAACCAATCAAACAGAATTGTAGAAAGGAAATATCACACCAACGTACACTGGTGCAGGGTTATTTCTCCTACTTGGACCAGGCGAAGGAAAACCAATATGAAATAAAGTGCAGGAAAGGAAAGTGCGGGAAAAGGAAATTTATCTTCTTCACACAACAAATCCGCTTTCACTCAGATAGGAATGCATGTGCTTGAAATTAAATCACACTTGACAATATAAACACAAATTACAGGAAAATAGGAAATGGGTTAAACGTGTTGGGTTGGCTGGGCCCTAGCCAACCAGCACATTTCCCTTTTAAATAAAAACGCTACTCAGTACCTTAATAAATTCATCAGCTCAAAACACAGAAATGCAATTTGTGAAACATAAGGCGAAGCTCCCTTTTATTAATTCACTGAGGCAAGTACATATGTTAATACATTGTCCAGCCCAGATTTGGGCGATAACAAAATACAACGACCTACTATCACCTCTTTGGCTATGTTTCTGTTCTCCTCTGCTATCAAAAATTTGCTCCCTAGTCCTATTTACATTCTACATTATATAGATCTTTGTCTAGAGGCCAAAATAGATCATCCAACCAATTACATAACCAACGCATATTTTAGCTACTTGGCCTTCGAAATTAGATGGTTAGCAAACTGGCCATAGCCAATCTCCAGCTTTGGTCTCGGCTACCTTTGGGTTGATCTTTTCTATCATGGCTGAAGCTGCTCAATCTTTGTTTTCGTGGCTGAAGCTGCTCAAAATGAGGCGGTGATCGAGGAGGTTCGGATCTGCTGCAAGGTTTTGTTGTGCTGGCAACGGTGCAAGATCCAATCCTGCACTAGGATTAGCGGTCATGGTAAGTAATTTAACTATCAAATAAACATTAGAGATATCAATAAGTTACAAAGAGTAATTAAAAGTAAGAAATAATGTAATAAATAATTAATAAATTCTAAATTGAATTAATAATATGAAAAATAAATATGTCACCATGCTTGGACTGGTGCAAGATGAGGGTGCATAAAAGAGGTAAAACAAAGGTAAATGGTTATAATTTAGGAAGGGGAAAATGGAAAAAAGAGAAAAAATTAGGGGGCTAACATCCCCCCATCCCTAAGCTGTTGTGTGTCCTCACACAACTCTTTACCTCTGCAAAAAAACCTTCAAAACTTTGAGCATTCCAGCTCAGTCCTGCTCTGACATACTGACATCAATCTGCAATGTTTCAGACTTCTTCTTTCTGATGTTCTTTAGTTTCTTTGTCACCCTTTTAAGTCACTTGAAAAATTGCGCAACTCGGTACTTCCAAACTCTAACTTCTCCTTTCTTTTTCTAGATCTTCGCAGTTAATTCTTATTTACTTTTTTCTTTATCCTCCTGCGCTTTAGCTATGAGTTGTTCTAAGTTTTGCACTTGAAGCTCTAGCTCAACTATTTGAGCAGCAGAAGTTACCAAATCTTCTTTTTCTTCTGTCTCGACAGGGGCAGTACCTTCTTCAGGGATATCAGTATCAAGAAATTCTTCTTCTTCTGTCTCGATAGGGGCAGTATCTTCTTTAGGGACCTCAGTATCCCTTGGGGTTTTAGCAAATGCTTCTTCTTCTTCTTCTTCTTCTTCTTCTTCTTCTTCTTCTTCTTGCACTGGTGTAGGAGGGTATTCAACGTCCTGTGGGGACTATGATTCCTTGCCTGCACTATATTATTCATTCTTTTTCCGGGTATTTTTAATGAAATCGGCCAACAGAGTGTCATCTTCGACCTCTACATATTTTGTTGTGTCTGCAAGGACTGACAAGTTGTCTTCTTCGGGGGTCTCTGCCTGTACTGGTGGCGTAGAAGGAGTCTCTTCAACAGGTGCACTAGCTATATTTTTATTTGGAGATGGGGCCCTTTCTTTTGTTGATTTTTCAAGTCGTTTCCTTTTTTCACTGGTGCAAGAAGGACTCCCCTTTTCATTCTTACCCGGACCCTTGCTTGTACTGGCGGGGTCCTTTGTCTCCTTCCCAATAGCTGCCCTTTTATGTAGTTGTTTTAACAGCACCTCCCAGGTCATGCCTTTAATTTCTAATTGTTTCTGGACCAAAATATTTATCAAGCCGTGGTGATATATCTTCTTGTCGGCCTAGTTTTCCTGTTCATCCTACACACCCTTAGCCATTTTTTCCAAGCTCTTAAGCAAAAAATAGGGGAAATCAATCCTCCATCGGACGTGTCGGCCGCCTTCAAAATGCTACAACATCCTAAAATGGTACAAAAAAGTGAGGGAGTACCTTCCCTCACAAGTCATGAATTGTAGGATGAAAAGGAGGTCCCGCCACTATCCCAGCAAGGCACTGCATAGAATTCCTTTCTTCCAATCTACCTTCATATTCTTGTCAACGACGAAACGTTGCCATCGATTCCTTTCTAGTTTCTGATTTTTAAAATACTGCTCGCCATTATTTTCCAAACCTGTCACTGCTGCTATAAACTCCTCCATAACCTTAAATTTTAGAGACCCAATTTTTACTTGGCCATTTTTGAAACTTTTGGCAAACTGTAGGGCCACTTCACTGTTGTTCCCGTCAAACTTTTGCAAGAATTGAATAAAGCCTGAGTCTCACAATAGTGCAAGACTATTGCGATACTCAGCAGTCTGTTCTACCATACTAAGAGACGAAGGTTAGCTTCAAACAGGCGGTATCGCTGCTTAACAGTTATGAACAGTCAAGAATTTACATGCAACACCAAAAATTGGTTCTTATAGATAGGGATCCAACTGTCCACCATCCCTTCCATCTTATCACCCATTTATTCCACTAAAATAGCCGTGGACGTAAGGCATCTTTGAGATCGTGCCGGACTAGTGCTTGCGGCGGCGTTTTAACGACTAGGTGAGGTAATCATTACAGGTGAAGAACATCTAGGATTATGGCAGAAAGGGAAATTATATCCAAGCAACGGTTAAACACTTCCACACTTCTTCATAATTCAAAAAAGAATTTTAGCATTTATTAAAAAATGATCATGATTCTTAACTTAAAAACACCTTGTACTTTAAATAATTTTCTCCTAGTTAATATGATAGCACAAGTACTCATCGACTAAGTGAAAGGACTTCTTATAACTTCATGATGATCACTTTCGTATGTTGTGAAAAGAACAAATTGTACTATGTTTTTGATAGGGTGCATGCTTGCACTAGTCTGCTTGCACCGCTTAAATTATGCTATTCTGTTGGTACCATTCTCCTTGCATTATTATATAGGATGACATGCTTGCACTAGTGCAAGCGTAATATCTGGAAAAAAAAGAACAGGGAATTTAAGTAAAATATAGGCTGGACTTTCAACATGGCTGCCTCAACTTTTACTGGAAATTTGCTTCGCCCTTTCTCGATGCTTCAGAGCATATCCTTTTTCTCTTTGTGAACGGAATTCTACAATGAATTCATGAGGGAACAAAGAAGTGGGAAAAGGAAAATTTCAAAATGGGAAGGAATTTTGTTACAGGGATTCTAGAATAGTACTACAAGAGGACATAAATAGAAGTGGGATAGGGAAAAAAAATTCAAGGGTAAAGTGGGATTTTTACGAAACGGACAGGGTAAATTCAGAAGAATATGGGAAGGTTAATCATTCTGGGATTAAGAAGAAAACTGAGGGAATATTAAGAAAGTGGAATATGAAGAAAGGAAGAAAATTTTCTGGAAAGTTTGCCTGCACTGGTGCAAGAAAAATAACTGCAGCGAGAATTAAGCGTTACTTGAATAAAAAATATCCATGCTAATTACCCCAATTGTATAAAGGTTGGTTTTGTTGAACCTGCTTTTACTTGGTGGTTGCTAGCATATCTAAAGATCAAGCAACATTCTCTTTTTATTAGAAATTTTTGATCTTCCTGCCAGCAAGCTGGTTTTTAGTTTGATCCTTCTGTAATCATGTCAGCGAACTTATTTTCATAATTACAGTAAAATATTTTTTTCTCTTTACTTTTTATTTAAAAATATTTTTTTTCTTTAAGAAGAAGAAGAATTCATGTTTTCAAAAGGTTGGTATTACCATTCACCACTACCGTCCCGAATTTCTGTTGGACTTGTTGTGTAAAATATTTCCTGACAAGTGGCTGAAAATAATTCTTTAATCTGTGTCCATTTACCAAGAATACTAAATTTTGTCCATCAATAGTTTTAACTTCTACTGCTCCATTCTCAAATACTCGGATCACTTCATAAGGTCCCATCCAATGTGTACGGAACTTCCCTTTAAAATTTTAAATCTAGAATCATAAAGGAGTACCCAATCACCTAGTTGGAATTTCTTTTTCTGAATAGACTTGTCATGCCACCTTTTGTGTTGTTGTTGAATAAGTATGTTCTGTTGAACATCATCCCTATGAAATTCATCTAACTCATGTAATTGGAGAAGACGTTGTTGTTGTGCCTCAGAGAGATCTAGTCCTAACTGAACTGCAGTTCTAAAAGTTTTGATCTGGAACTCAATTGATAACAGAACCTGTTTTCCATATACCAACTCATATGGTGTATGTCCCGTGCTATTTCTCCAAGTGGTTATGTATGCCCACAAAGCTTCTGGTAATCTTTCAGCCCAGTCTTTCTGATTTATATTTACTGTCTTTGTAAGAATGGACTCGATCACTTTGTTTGTGGATTCCACCTGTCCATTTTCTTGCGGGTGATACGGCGTGGATTTCCTGTGCCGAATCTTGTATTGCTCCATCACACCCTGTACTAGATTAGAAATAAACTGTGGACCATTGTCAGAAACAATTTCTCTAGGCACACCAAATCTAGTAAAGATTTCAATAAAAATAAAATCAACAACAACTTTTTCTGTAGCAAAGGAAACATCTTTAGCTTCTACCCATTTTGTAACAAAATCTGTACAAACCAAAATATGCTTTTTACTTAATGATGTTTGATTTATTGGCCCTATAAAATCAATAGCCCATTTTTCAAACGGCTCAATCATAGCTTGGGGGCATAAAGGCATTTCATTGGTTTGATTAGGTTGTCCCATTCGTTGACAGTTATCACATCGCCTGACATAATGTTTGGCATCCTTAAACAAGGAGGGCCAAAAGTAACCAGCACGTAGTACATTATATGCAGTCCGCTTATCAGCGAAATGGCCTCCACAAGGTTCAGCATGAGCAGATTTCAATATGTCAAACACTTCCTCCTCTCTTATGCATCTACGGATAATCAGATCTAGACCAGTGTAGAAGAAATCTCCTTGAATCCAGGAGTATGCAGCACTTTTCTGGATAATATTCCGCTTTTCACGAGAGGACAAGTGGGGTGGTGTTTTCCCAGTAACCAAGTAATTATAAATGTCAGGAAACCACGGAGAATCTGTTGACATAGAAAAAATATGTTCATCTGGAAAATCATCATTAACAGGAGTTGTTTCACCAGGATTATCTAATATAGAAAGAAAATCTCCTACAACATTAGATTTTCCTGGTCTGTCAACAATGGTAACATTAAATTCCTGCAACAATAGCAACCACCTAGTCACTATATTGCTAGTCAATGGTTTGTTCATCAAATATTTAATCACGGAATGATTAGTATGTAAAAATAATTCATATACTGTAATATAGTGCTTGAACTTATTAATTGAAAAATTTACAGCTAAAAACTCTATATAGTGCCTGAACTTATTAATTGAAAAAATTACAGCTAAAAACTCTTTCTCTGTAACTGTATAATTTAATTCGGCATAAGACAAATTCTTACTAATATAATAAATAACATAGGATTGCTTATTTTCCTCTTGTCCTAAAGCTGCGCCAATAGCCAAATCTGAAGCATCAGAATGTGAAAAGGCAGGGACCAGTTAGGACCTCTCAAAACTGGTGCATGTACCAACTTTTCCTTCAATGTTTCAAAATACTGTTGGCAAGCTGTGGACCAAGAAAATTCACTATCCTTAGCTAGAAGTCGGAAAAGAGAAGTAGCTATCTTAGAAAAAATTTCAATGAATCTTCTATAGTGACTAGCATGTCCTAAAAAACCTCTTACTTCCCTTTGAGTTTTAGGTGCAGGAAAATGCAGAATGATTTCAATCTTTGTTGGATCAACCTGGATACCTTTACCAGAAATCAAATGGCCAAGTACCACTCCCGCTTTGCACATTAATCTACATTTCTTGTCACTCAAGGTGAGATGGGATTCCTGACAACAAAGAAGTACTTCTCCTAGATTTTTGAGAGCTTCCTAAAAAGAATTACCAAACACAGAAAAGTCATCCATATAAATTTCTACAAATTCCAGATCAGCAAAAATGGCCAAGACTTCCCTTTGAAAGGTAGTCAAGGCATTACATAAACCAAAGGGAAGCACTTTATAAGAAAATGTACCCCATGGAAATGTAAAAGTAGTTTTATCCTGATCTTCGGGTGCAATCTGTATCTGGTTATAGCCACTGAAGCCATCCAAAAAGGAAAAATATGTCTTTCCTGGAAGGGTATCAAGCACATGGTCAATGAAAGGAAGAGGGAAGTAATATTTGAGAGTGGCTTTGTTTAATTCTCGATAATCAATACTAATATGCCATCTTCCATCTTTCTTAGGTACTAGTACTAATGGAGAAACCCACTGACTGTCGGAAATAGGATAGATAAAACCGGCATCCAAGATTTTTTGTACTTCTTCCTTCACAATATCTCTTAGAGCGGGATTCATTTACCTTTGGGGTTGTCGGACAGGTCGGGTTCCTTCCTGAATATAGATATGATGTGTACAAGTTTCAGGAGGGATACCCTTCATATCTTCATAGCCCCAAGAAAAGGCACTAAGATGGTTTTGCAACAAATTCACAAGCTGCTCCTACTGAGATGAGTCCAAATCTGAACTAATATGCAAGGATTTACCAGGGCTAATCTCAACAAGAGTAGTGTCAGGCTAAGGAGTAATCAAGGGAGTGGTCAAATGCAATGGTACAAAATAATGAGAACCATGATTATCTTGAAATTCTAGGCTAAAAATCTGGCTCAATAGCTCAAAATTAGGCATAGTGTCTAGATTATTCAGGAAATCTTGAATCTCATCTTCTTGTGAAGACCCAGTATAATGATGGATAAGGGAAATGGGTTGAGTCTCCTCGTCACTGCTTTTATCCAACCATAAAGTATCTCGAAGGTCCTGAATGTATCTGGTAGGGGGGTAAAAGGTAACTTTCTTCCTATAATCTCCATGCGAAATATACATATCACCGGAACGACATCCAATATATGCATCGGTCGTAGCAAGCCATGGTCAACCCAAGATCAATAGATGTCCTCCTACTGGGTTCTTTGGCTGAAGCACAATGAAATCAGCAGGATATTCCCAGGAATTTAATGAGATGATCACATCGTCCAATACTCCTTCTGGATTAATTTTAGACCTATCTTCTAATTCAAGCACAGTGGGAATGGGGCGAAGATGAGATAACCGAAGCTGATCCATGGTTTGCTTAGTCATGAAATTAACGGCTACCCCCAAGTCTATAATAACATTAGAGACCGGGACATTACCAATTTGAACTGAGACAACAGGGTTTCCGAGATCAGTATATTTTTCCATAGACACACATCCTGTCATCAACTCTGCTGCCCTACCAATAAATTCAATGGTTTGGGGTTCCACTCTCTTCCTCCCGAGTTTCTTGAGATAGATTTCCTTAATAATATTGGTACAAATGGGGATCTCTTTAATGGCTTGAAGCAAAGGTATCTTAATGAAAAGATTCTGAAGCTCAGATTCCAAACTAGTCTCAGAAATAGGCTCACTTCTTTCCATTACTAGCCTCTCTGGGAAGGGAGGCTGGTTAGAAGAAGATGGCAAGGATTAAGAGGGTAAGGGCTGGTTAGTGACAGATTTTGGAGAATGGTTAAGAGTTTCCTCTTCTCCTTTCTCTTCAACAATCACTATAGGTTTCTTCTTATTTTCTGATGTTACAGTCCTTCCTGATCTTAATTTAATATCATGAACCCCAACTGGAATAGATTGGTACTCGAATGGTAAAGGTGGGTTTGTTACATATATCATTTGCACTACTTTATCATTGTTAGGATTGGGCATAGGTTGAGCAGGCAACTAAGGAGGTCGAAAGGGTGGAGGTAAAGGCAACGGTGGAGTGGACTGACTCGGAAGTTGAGGCATTGAATAAGGTGTATGCGTAGATGGATATGACTGCATAGGTGGCTGGTAGGAATATGGAGAATGAGTTGACCCTCTCCAACTTTGTTGCCATGGTTGAGAAGGTTTCCCATGCTGATATTGATTCCCATACTATCATTTATGATTAGTGTTAGGATAAGAATATTCATGTGAATTATAACCAAGATAGTGTGGAGAAAATTCAGAAGCCATACCTGTACCTACCTGAGGCCAATTCCATCTTACTCCCATAGAATACAAGTACTCAGCTTCAGGCTGTCCCCCTGTAAATACAGCTTTAAGTCCTGGTATAGAGGGACATTTTTCTGTGACATGGTCTTCTGCACAAATAGCACACTTATTAGTTTCTTTCAAATTAAGAGGACACTCTTTAGGAGGATGCTTGTCTCTACATTTAGGATAGAAAATACATAATGACTCTTGTTCCTTCATGAGTTTCTGCTGAAATTTTAAAGAGTCTAACTGTTTGGTAACAGTATTCATTATATCAATTTTCATGTTTTCCGTTTTATTTTGTAGTCCAATAATCATAGCATCAGTAGATTCAGTTTTTCTATTTCTATTTCGAGTTCCTCTACCGGATATATACTGATTTCTTGAAAATTTCCTACATAATTCACAAATTTTTTCAAAATTTTGCTGAGAAATATCACCTTGTCCTAACATATTCAAATTATTTCTAGCATTATCAGTAAGTCCTCTTAAGAACAAGATTCTAATAGTACTTGGATCAAACTTAAGTTTCGACCTTTATAAAATATACATAAATATTTCCAGGTAATCTTCAAGAGTTTCATCATCATCCTGTATGATTGTAAAAATTTCATCCTGCATGTCCCAAGTTTTGCAATATTCTTGATATTTAGACAAAAAACTCTCTTCATCTGATCCCAGGAGGTTATAGTGTTTCCTCCTAGCCCCATAAACCAGCGTAGAGCTGAGTCCTTGAGAGTAACAAAAAATAATCTTAACTTATAAGCATCAGTTGAATAATCATAATTTCTACACATAATATCAAACTCGAATAGAAAAGAGTCAGGATCTTCATGAACTTTACCATGGAAATGAGGGAGAGCTGATGGTGGAATATTCTTCATTTGCGCCACAGTATCAGGATCCATAGTTGGAAACACAAAAGTGGATTTTTCTTCACTTATCTGGTTGTCACCAGTCCCTTCCAAATGATCTTCTTGGTCCACCATTGTTTCCCTTTTACTTGTACCACTCTCAACAGGTTGATCCACACCTGAGCTGTTGTCACCAAAATCCAGGTGGATTGTTCCTGCGTGATGGGTTTGAATTGGATTGGGCTTCTTGCTTACAGAAGGAGACCCAATATGAAAAAAAAAATTCAGAATTCTTTTGGCCCTTAGTGGGCTTCCAACCCTTACCTTTTCTAGGCATTCGTTTCAAAGGAAAAAGAAATAAAAATACCAAACAACTTCTAAAATGTTGTCGGAAATCAATTAACACCAGTAAAATTCCTTCAAAGAAGCTTTTTTCAAACAATCTTGCAAAAATAAAGGAAAATTTACCTCTATTCTATAATCAGAAAATTTTTACCAAATCAAATCGCCTCCCCGGCAATTGCGCCAAAATGTTGGGTGCAGGAATTACACTTAAGCAAACTCCTCAACACTTAATTTGTCAACCCGGGTGATCCGTAAACTTAGAGACGAAGCACAAGAAATTCCAGAGATGGTATGAATCTTCTTAATGTAAATCCCTACTTTCTTTAAAGGAAAGATTGCAGAATCCAATTAAAGAGAGAAAAATTCAACTTGAACCATCAAAATAATCTAACACTGGAACAAGAAAGAATGTATTTGCAAGAGGGAATTAAAGATAAAAAGGGAAATCACTCTAGCTAATTATTGTTTAACTACTGAGTGTGTGTTTTTCTTTAGCAGAGACACTTAGCAGTCTCATCAGATGGGCCCTTAAACCTGCTCCTTTAGAGATTTCCTTCTTGCACTAATTTGTCCTGCACTATCGCAGTCCGCTTGCACTAGTGCAGGAACAGAGATTTATGCAGAAGGTAGAAATGGTGTCTTTACTAAAATCTTTTTACTTCATGCAAGGGCTTAAAATTTTCCAGGTTCAAAGCACTCAAATCCCATGGCAAGAAACTAGTTCTTGCACTGGATCAGAGCTTCATGCACTTAGAATTTAATTCTTAAAATGAGTGCTTAATTATTGCAAGTGTTGTTATACTGTTAAATCAAATTGCACACATAAAAAGTGAATGTTTCGGATCTTAACAAAGTGTAGGAATAAAGAAACAATCAATATACATTTATCATGTCATAATAATTTAATGAAAGAAAGAATATTGCGGGAAGTAGACTAAGAAAGCTTGTTGCATCACACCAACGTGCACTGGTGCAGGTTCATTTCTCCTGCTTGGACCAGGCTGGGAAAACCAATCAAACAGAATTGCAAAAAGGAAATATCACACCAAAATGCATTGGTGCAGGGTTATTTCTCCTGCTTGGACCAGGCGGAGGAAAACCAATCTGAAATAAAGTGCAGGAAAAGGAAATTTATCTTCTTCACACAATGGATCCGCTTTCACTCAGACAGGAATGCATGTGCTTGAAATTAAATCACACTTGACAATATAAACACAAATTACAGGAAAATAGGAAATGGGGTAAAAGTGTTGGGTTGGCTGGGCCCTAGCCAACCAGCACATTTCCCTTTTAAATAAAACCGCTACTCAGTACCTTAATCAATTCATCAGCTCAAAACACAGAAATGCAATTTGTGAAACATAAGGCGAAGCTCCCTTTTATTAATTCACTGAGGCAAGTACATATGTTAATACATTGTCCAGCCCAGATTTGGGCGATAACAAAATACAACGGCCTACTATCACCTCTTTGGCTATGTTTCTATTCTCCTCTGCTATCAAAAATTTGCTCCCTAGTCCTATTTACATTCTACATTATATAGATCTTTGTCTAGAGGCCAAAATAGATCATCCAACCAATTACATAACCAACGCAGATTTTAGCTACTTGGCCTTCGAAATTAGATGGTTAGCAAACTGGCCATAGCCAATCTCCAGCTTTGGTATCAGCTACATTTGGGTTGATCTTTGCCATCATGGCTGAAGCTGCTCAATCTTTGTTTTCGTGGCTGAAGCTGCTCAAAATGAGGTGGTGATCGAGGAGGTTCGGATCTGCTGTAAGTTTTTGTTGTGCTAGCAACGGTGCAAGATCCGATCCTGCACTAGGATCAACGGTCACGGTAAGTACTTAAACTATCAAATAAACATTGGAGATATCTATAAGTTACAAAGAGTGATTAAAAGTAAGAAATCATGTAATGAATAATTAATAAATGCTAAATTGAATTAATAATATGAAAAATAAATTTTATACGAAATATGTCACCGTGCTTGGACTGGTGCAAGATGAGGGTGCATAAAAGAGGTAAAACAGAGGTCAATGGTTATAATTTAGGAAGGGAAAAATGGAAAAAGGAGAACAAATTAGGGGGCTAACATTAGCAATAGGTTTAGGGTTTCTCAAAGTTTTAATGACTACTATGTGTTTACAAAAACTTCATTCGTTTCCTTTGTTTTATTTTGCAACTTTAATCTCTCAGAAACCAAGGTTCTAGGGTTAGTTTCTCTTTGGTGTTCTCGCTCAAATCACTTATATGAGAGTTTGAATTACATTATGGTGTTTGGACTCTCGCCTACCGAGGGGAATGGGTCTTTTCGACTTTGCAATGGCTTTTGGTAAAGGTAAATGGATTTTGAAACTTTATATGGAATTCACTATAACTTATATTACTTTACTTACAGTTTATATATTTGTTTCGTTTCAATAATTTTAAATTTTTATTTGTTTGTGTTCACAAGGTAGCATATGTTTCTCTCTCTATCAGAAGTCATTTTTGGCATTTTTCCTCAAAACTCTTGCTGATGGTTTTTGTTATGGTTAATATTTTTCTCTGGCTCAATAGAGTCTATCTACAGGGTTAATATATTCTTTAACCTCCATTCATTGGAATCTTTAGGTGAGCTTCCACCCATATTTTAATTTCAAGGCTGTTATGACTCGGTCTCAAATTTTGAGATAAAGTTGGAATATAGCCATTTCGCAGTTCACTATTTATGTAGTGTATTTGGTTCATGTTGTTACTTTTAAAAAAGGGTTTCGAACCTTTGATGATATGGCCCTTTCGGTATTCAGTTTTTTTTAACCTATTTTGGATTTTTTTCGGACAATATTATATAAGGAAAATCAAGTTGATTTCAGGGTTCTTGGGCTTAACTACAACCCAATTTTTTTTATTTTGTTAACTATGAATTTATTTTGATTTTTGTACTCTCAACAGAGGATTTTTATGCGGGTAGCCTAAATAGAATTTTCTATCATTTTATTTTACAAACACTATACTATGTTTTATACCCTTTATTATTTTTTATTATTCTTTTCAATACAGTTTATATATGGAATTTAGATGATTGTAAATATCCACTTTTTCATCCAGCTGATTTAGGTATGTCGTTCCCTAAAGGGTTTCAAAATTATTATTTTAATACTTCTGTTCATTATTATAAATTTATCTCCATACCCTAGCTAGATTTTTGTCTAATAGTTTCCCTATAGAATGGCACTAGTGAAATTACTATGATTTGGAGTTTTTCTTTCAAATCTTAAGTATCAAGTAGTAGTTTCATTCTTCTGTTAATTGTGAGTATGTTATTTCACATACCATACTTTCATTTTCTTAGTTGGAGTTTCTTTGGCCCTGGTTACCAAATACAAGGTTTGTTTCTCATATGTGACTCTAAATATTTAGAGGGTTTATTGGTGGTTATGTTTTAGCATCAAAATTGATATTTTCATTATTCATAATGAACTGTTGAATTTGTTTTATATTCACCTATAACTATGTATTGGTGTATTATGTTACTCATTTCTTAGCTTCACCATAAAATCTTTAATTTTTTTACTTTGTTAAAAAATAAAAATAAAAAACTTGTCCACATTTTAAGAAAATGGCTAATTATTTATCTCCATTGTACATACAGAGGGAACGATTGAACCTATATATCTTATCCTCGGGTATTTTACTTTTTCTCCTCTACTCTTGTTCTCTCAACTCCTCTTTGTTTTCCTGTACAATTCTTAACGTTGTTCACTTATTCTATTGTGATTTATTTTACAAGTATATGTATCAATTCAATAGTAGTGTATTATTATAAGTATTTTCAAGTTGGATGATGTTTTGTTTTCAACTTACTCATTTCATTTACCAAGTCGAGGTCTCCCAACTCTTGGTCTCTTCTTTGGATTGACAAGATTTGTTCTGTTTGAAGACTAAACACCAAATTGTTTATTCCTATAAAAAAAAATTACATATATTCTTTAATGCCTTTCATAACATATAGCTCCTCTAGAACGGAGGTTTCTACAATAGGACATGAACCTCTTTTATGTAAAATTTATATTTCCTAATGAAAAAAAAAAAAAAAAAATCTCATTTATATATATTTGACATGGTTCTCATGAGAATATAAATACTTATTTCTTGAATTGGTTTCTTTTTACAGTTGGTATTACAAAAATCAAATAACTCCTTGTGTATTTATTTTTGAATAGTTAATATTATGATATTTTGTACAATTATTCTTATATATCGTAATGTCTAATTAAATTTTATAATACCACGGAAGTTTTTACATAGAAATTGAGTTTATTTTTACTCATTCAGAGTAAAGAAATTATTGGGGCCTTTACTATTCTATTTATTGATGAGAAATAAATTTCTCTAAATAAGAATCTATTTACATTGATTATATATATATATATATATAATCAATGTAAATAGATTCTTATTTAGAGAAATTTATTTCTCATCAATAAATAGAATCATGTGATAGAATCGATAAATACATTCATATTTCTATGTTAATACTTCACATAATATTTTCTCTATAAATGACCAAACTTGGTTTGATACATACACGTGTAGATACAATCATGTGTGTGTAGGTAATTCTATTTAACACCAGAAATAACTCTTTGGTTATTAGTACATAGTCTACTATAAACCTATGTTTAAATTTACATTCATATTTCTTTTCTATTTGAAAATTTATATTTTCATCTTATCATTAAGAAAAAAATTCTACTCTATGAATTAACACTTAATAGCATAGACTAACTCCTTTCGTTGTTTCATTTCTTTGTATAAGTATTTCAAATAAAATATAATTGTATCTATTCTTTTGCAAAATCATGCTTATTGTTTTATTTTACACTGTACATAGTAAATATATACATCATAACATTTTAAATTAAATAATAATGCTTGGCGCTTTTATCGACAAATAAATAGATACAGAAGTTAGAAATACCGACTTGAAACAAATTTTCTGAAAAATTAATAGTCAAGTACTTGGCTTCTCCCAACCTTGACACTATAAACAACCAATGTCCCCTCGAGTATACCATGCCTGCAAATTTCTTTTTGTATCATAATTCTTTCTTCTCTTGAGTCTCTTTTGCTCTCAGAATGAGACAAAAGAAAGTAGAAAAAATATTTTTATCCAAACCCATTTACCACTCTTTTGGTGGTTAATAATTGTCTTAACCTCACCAACAGGTGGCAGGTAGTTATCAGCTCATTAATGAGATCCTATTTCTCACTCTTGAGGACAACTCCTTGTCTTTTAGGAAACAATAAATTGGCCAATATCATAATTCCTCAATTAAATTTAATCGTCCAAATTATATGTCTAGGACTTATTGATGGGTAATAAGAATACACAATAATTTGTAGCCTCATTTATTTCAACCATTTGTATTCAACAATTAATTTTCCATATTTTCTTTATTTACAAGAATAAAAAATCATAATTACAAATTTACAATTGGTTATTATCAGTAATAAATCACGGATAATTAAAATTTCAAATGTTTCTCATACTAGCATTCTTTAACCATGAATATAAATATGCACATTTAATTACATAATTTATCAATCCAAGGGATATCACATCCTCCCCTGCTTATATTTGACATCGTCTCGATGTCTTAATCAATGTATTTCTTTAAATACACCACAGTCTTCCATCTAGACAAATAAGGATATGATTCTCTAAAAGCATCCTCCAACTCCCAAGTTGCTACCTCTAGACTAAAATGTTTCCATTGAACCTTTAGTTATGTTATATCTCTATTTCAAAGTGTGACTACCCTCTGGTTTAAAATATGTAGTGGTTTTTCTAGGAACTCTCCCTCTGGTTACACATGTATAACATTCCATTTGATGATGTGAGTTGGATCATGTACATACTTATTTAATAAAGACACATTAAAAACATTATGAACTTGTATGTTTGTTGGGAAGCCAAATTGATAAGCAACAATTCCAATTCTGGATTGAACTTCAAAAGGTCCACAGTATATAGGTGATAAATTCGAAAAAGTGTCAATTCTGAGTGTGATTTTCTTGCGTTTAACTTTTAAATACACATGATCTCCCATATTAAACTCCTTATGAACTCTTTTCAAGTTTGCGTAGCTTTTATGACGATCTTGGTTTTTTTTTATTTTTGTTTAACATGCTTGACCACTTCTTCCATTCACTTTAACATCTCCAGCCCCAACACTAATATATCTCCAAGATGATCCCAGCTTAGGGGTACCTTGCATCTTCTTCCATACATCACTTCGAAAGGGATTATTTTTAAGAAAATTTGGTATCCATTATTATAATAAAATTTTCCTAAGTACAAATAATCCTCCCATTTACTTTGTTTTTCCTTAACATACATCCCTAACATATCCTCCAATATCTGATTTGTACTTTTTATTTTTCCATCAGTTTGAGGATGGTAATATGTACGAAATTTTGACTTTTTTCCATACCTTTAAACAATCCTTTCCAAAACTTGGATGTGAAATTTTCATCCCTATCTGAGATTACAATTTTAGGTATCCCATGGAGTCTGAAAATTTTCTCTGATGAATATTTCTACAATTTTTATTGCTTTAGAAGTGGATTTTACAGGGATAAAGTGTGCTACTTTACTAAGCTTATCAACCATGGCCATAATGGATTCATGTTGCCTCCTAGTATTTAGTATTCCATTAATTAAATCCATCGAAATTGTCTCTCATTTCCATTCTGGAATGGGTAGGGGTTGCAACAACCCAGTTGGATGTTGATGAGAAACCTTAACTTGTTGACACTCAAGACATCTAGACACATATTCCATTGTCTCATTTTTCATATTTGGCTAGTAAAAATACTTTCTTAACACAGCAATCAACTTTTTGTAAAGAGGATGGCTAGTTGTTGGATTTTTTTGCAACTCATCTAAAAATTTTAAAAACAAAATCCATATTTATATTATCAGACACATAAATTTTTCCTTTAAACAATAATATGTCTTGGCTATCTATTGAAAAATCACTCCCCTATTTATCCAGTGTTTCAGTTTTATGAAAATTTTCCTTGATTTTCAGGGATTCTAAATTAGAATTTGCGGCCATTTTGATTTTATCTATTAAGTTTTTTGAACAACTTGTTGTGGATATCGCACATATTTTACTGAGCTTTCTACTTAAAGCATCAACTACTCTATTTTCCTTTCCTTTACTATGTGTAATATCAAAATCATATTCACTAATAAATGTTAACCATCTTGTTTGTCTAGCATTTAGATCAGGTTGATCAAATAGATATTTGGGACTAACATTATTTGTCCTCAATGGAGCTTTTCTTCCTATAAGATAGTGTCTCCACATTTTAAATGCGTGAATGATAGATACTAATTATAGATCATGAGTAACATAGTTATTCTCATGCTCTTTTATCTTTCTGGATTCATAAAAAATAACAAGACCATCCTGCATCAAAACTCCTCCTAATACTTCCTTACATGCATTTGTACATACCACAAAATCCTTGTTGGGATCAACCAATTATAAAATTGGAGCTATGGTCAAGGGTTTTTTTAACTTATCAGATTTTTCTTGACATTTTTGGCTCCATTCAAACTTGATTCATTTATTCTGTAAATAAGTAATTGGATATGCAAGTTTGGAAAATAATTTTATAAATCTCCTATAATAGCCTATAATTCCCATAAAATATATGATTTCTTCTACATTTTTAGGTATCGGCCACTCCATTATTTCCTTTATATTTTCTGGACCAACATCAATTCCTTCTTCTTATATTACATGTCCTAGATAATTGATTTGTTTCTCGTAAAATGAACACTTACTGACATATAATTCATTATATCTAAGATTTTGAAGTACCATCTACAAATGTTGGTCATGTTCTTCTTTAATCTTCTAGTATACCGGAATATCATCTATATATACAATTGCAAATTTATCTACATTGTTCATAATGCACGTGAAGGTAGTTGGTGCATTAGTAAGCCAAAATGGAAGTACCACAAATTCATAATTCCCATAATGTGTGAGAAATGTTGTTTTGTGAATATATTCATCCTTAATTCCAATCTAGTGTTATCCTGATATTAGATCAATTCTAGAAAAAATAGAAGCTCCTCTGACTTGATCAAATAATTCATCTATCTTGGGTAAAGGATATATATTTTTCTATAGTAATTTGATTAATTTGTATGTAATTTATGCACAACTTAAGATTACCATCCTTATTTTTTACAAACAGAATTGGTGCCTCCCAAGGAGACACACTTGGCCTTATATACTTTTCATCCAAAAGTTCATGTAATTGAATAATCAAGTCCATTAACTCAAGAATGCTCATTATATTTGGGTCCTTTGATACTAGAAAAACTGCAGGTATAAGATCAATGGTAAAACCAATATCCCTCCTTGGAGGAAGTCTTGGTTGTTAGAAAATGTAGCAAGAAAGGCTCAATTTGACTTTAAACTTAGTCAAATTGAGTAAATTGAATTTCCACATCAGCAGGACAACTTGGAGGCAATTAACTATTATGACATGGCTCTTTTCATTTAGTTAGATCAGTAAATTCGAGATAGTGGTATTGGAGTTCAGTCATGCATGTTTGATTGCTAAATTTTAGCAATCTAGTTTAGTTATTTTCAGTTGTACTCAGCTAACTGGCCTCTAACTATTGAAAGAGTCAGTTGAAGGTTAATTATGCAATGGGACAGCAGTCTAACTAAAATATTTGTCAGTTAACTAATCAATCATCCCGAAATATCTTATGCATGCATGGAATTTGAATTCCTGAGTTGGAGTGTACGAATTAAGGCTAATGTAAAATTATGAAATTTATACATGGTATCAAAGCCCTAAAATCACATTAGAACAACTATTTCAAATTTTTCCCTCGGGAATCAAATTTTCAGCTTCAGTGTGGCATTTTTTCTTCAGGTACGTGAGAATTTCTTTCAATAGACTAAGATTGGAGTATGACCTGGAGGTTAGCTCAAATTTCATAGCCTAAAAGGACCGAATGGAAGCAATGCTTAACGATAATGGTGTCTTGGAATAGATTAAAACTAAAATTGTGAAACCTCGGCATTATGATGCACAACAATTATCCCAATGGAGGAAGGATGTTGATAGAGCCAAGAGGATCATCATGGAGGGTGCGAGAGACCACATAGTCTCGAAATTACATGACAAGGAGACCCCCTTTGCTATGTGGAAGACCCTCACTGAGCTATTCAAAAATAGAAATAATGCCAGAAAACTTGGTTTGATGAACAAATTAAGGATTGAATATAAAGGGTATGAGATAGTCTTCAGCAATGGGAAGGCCTACCTCATGAATTTTTCTTCAGTTGAGATCAAGAAAATTTATGTTAGGATAGAGAGCCTCTACACATTATAAGAAGATGCATTTGTATCCTTGAGGAGAAAGGCATATATTAGAGATTTGATGGTTGAGAGGGAGTAGGATATACCTCTTAAGATGGAGCCTTAGCCAATTGGCAGTTAGGTTGACCAACAGGATGATGATGATGAGGACCAGTCAAATACCTTCAGTAGAAGGAGATTTTGAGCCAAATGGGCAGATTTATTGTTCCATGGGGACACATCCCAGAGGTTCGGGTGGGCACACCTCTCGCACCCCACACACCTGGGATGGGGGGACGTTTGGGGAAATTTTTCCCCACATACCCCTTTTGGGGAGACGCAAAGGGTACATTTCCCCCATGTGGGGGATGCTTGGGCGTCCCCCCTCAAAAAGGACTAGGTGTCCCCCCTTAATTTCTCTTATAAACAATGATTTATGAGTGGGGAAGTTTAATATTCATCCCTAGGGCCCTACTAATTCTATGTAATTAATGGAAATGTTAAATTATTAAATTAAAAGTGACATTTTCCTTTATCTTTCATTTTCATCCTTCTACTTAAATTTTTAACATTACCATGAAATAACTCAAGATGTTTGAGAGTGGTTATGGCATCATTGGATTTCATATAGAAAATGTATAATTTGAGATCTCACTCAAAATCCAGTAAACTTAACAGTTTTTTAGGAATTCAGGATTGGGGGGGTTACAATGTTTCCATTAGAATTTGTCATGTACAAGGGTATGAAATTAGTATTTAATCATGAGCAGCAAGCCCTCTCTGTATGTTAGACTAACCCTTTGACTTGTGACTATTATTTTTTAGTTATATTTATATCAATTTACTATTATAGTCTTCAGTTTTCAGTATCTACTATAGTCTATTTTTCTAAGTAATAATTAGATTCTAGAATGATGAATGATGAATTTTAATGTAAAATAAATTTAGAATCTAGAATTATGAATGATGAATTTAATTCTTAAATCAATGCATATTCTATAATGGTGAATAATAAATGATGAATATGGATCAGTGTATTTCATTATTGAATCTCGTGATCTATGGATGAATGATGTGTGTACTAGTAAGAATGATGAATGTGGACCAATGTATTTATGCTTTCATTATTGAATATGAATTTAAATATATATATATATATTAAAAAATAAAAATTATATACCCCAACGTCCCCCCGTCCCCTCCTGAATTTCCCTAAAATTTGAGGGTTCTCCCATACGTTCTCCTTGCGTATCTCCCTAAACCCTGCGTTTCCCTGTCCCAGAGTCTTGGTGGAACATTTGGCATAGGGATAAATTGTAGCTATACCTCCTAGAGTGAGGTGGGGCGATGATTGGAATCTGGATTAGGGGAAAAAATTTGATCAAAATTCAAAGTGCTTAGAATTTCACCAAACTAGAATGATTGTGATCGTTCCGTCGCTAGGAATCCAACGCAACTTGTTTCGTTGAAAACTGAGTTCGAATGAATAAGTTATAGCTTGTTGGTCGCCATTCATAATGGAAATTTTGAAAAAAAAAAAAAAACAGAACAGGTACAGGTTGAAGACATGCCAGCCCAATCATCATGTAGGGAATCTTCTTCAGTTTTTTCCCAGTGGCACTGTGACAAGTGTCACAACCGGATTCGCTAGGTTTGGGTTGAGAAGGTGAAATTTGCCCAATGTCCTCCAAGGTTGAATTTGGGTTCATGATGAATTTATGCGTTGAAATTATATTTTTATTAAGGTTGGATATATATATATATATATATATATATATATATATATATATATATATATATATATATATATATATATATATATCCAAACCTTATATTAAATTCTGCATTTTAATTCCACATTTTATTAAAAACCTTAGTCTGAATTTATTCACATTATTCCGAAGGTTGAATAAACGTTTGGAGCGTATGGTATCATATACCAAATTTTATATTGGATGCATTTAAACAAATGTTGGGAGTGGTTATATATTGGCAGATTAAATAATGGTGGGGGTGTATTATTAAATGGTGCAAAAAATATGTAAGGGGGCGGAGGTCAAGGTCGAACCTGTGACCTCCCCCCAACCACTACCGCGCCTTACCAATAGGCCAATTCTTTTCTCCTTGAAAATAAAAGTGCCCAAAACATATTTAAACAACATATGTGGCTCTGATGGTGAAAGGGAGGGGGCCAGCCCTCCTCCCCATGTGACCTCACCATATAATCGTCGACCAACACTCCCACTAAACACACTTAGTGTGCATCTTATCCACATTAATCACAGAGTAGGCATTAATTACCTGTGTGTTAATTTGGCGCCTATTTTGGCAGCACCTCCAAATCCGGCGCCACCTCAAGAATTGTCAGAGCTAACTAGAGTCTCTCCAGTTTTAGAGGCAATTTACTAGGCAAAATTGAATAAGGCCTATCTTGAGAAATTTTCGACCAATTTTGGCTCAAGAAGAGTCATTACTAGTAGATTGGCATGCTTTGAATCCATTGGTATAGGTTTCAAAGGGAGAGGGGCAATTCTATAGGTTTTTTTTTTCACTTTGAAGAAAAAGGAAGCTTAGGGCCACCAGGAAGGAAGGCCATGCCTGAATCAGCTGAAGACCAATATTGGCTCAAGAAGAGTCATTTTTAGATCTATTTGATGCTCTAAAAACAATGGTATATTTTGTAGAGGCGTTGGAGCACTTTTTAAAGTGTTTTTTTCACTTTGGAGATTAAATAAACCCATGGCCACCGGGATGGGAGGTCAAGCCTAGATCAGCTGGAAACCAATTTCAGAGATTGAATAATCATTTTTGGGGTTTTTGGGTGCTCTGAAGCCAATGGAGTAGGTTGAAAATCCATTAGAGAACTGCAGATACATGTAATCATACATTTGACTCTTAATCCCAAGAGGGCCTAGCTAGTTGAAGAAGGTCCATGGAGATGTAGCCTAGGAGGGGTGAACTCTATTAACATCCATTGTGTAATGTGATTGTTGTATGTTATTTCTCTACATTTCATTTTTTGTATATGAGTTTTTAAAAGCTAATTAACTCATAATTTGATCATCAAAGACACGTAAAACTTGACACATAAGCCCCTTCACAATTGGTTAACTTGAGACGATCCTAAACACACATTTTTAATACTAATGAGGCAGCTAGCATAGCAATAAATAGTTTTCCCATATTCAGATCAAGTTGGTATCATAGAAAATTTTATCTCATTTTATCCAAGGTTAGCTAGAAGAATTAACTATTGGTTTTTTAAGTTGTGCAAGAATAATTTAACTATGTGCAAGCTTATGTGTGTGAAGAGAAGGTTAAGATTGAGAACTCAGTTCTCAAATCACAACAAAGAACCTTTGTATGCATTGCAAATGTGATGGCAGCTTCATTAAGCAATGTTTCTAATCCATCTTCCTTAGAAAAAATCTTTGATAAAGAGATGTTACTGAAGATCTACATCATGATTGATATGATGCAAGAGAAGTATGAAGATAAGAGGGAGATAATTATACTTCAAGAGCAGTTGATTTCCATGAGGGAGGAGAAGCAAGAGATTCTTGAAAAGATGCATGAGATGGAGACTCAGCTCCATGATGCCAAGGAATCCTTAGCCATGTATATGCATGAAAAAGAGGTATGAAATTCAAGTTTATCTTCAATTTCCTCTAAAAATGAATGTGTAGGTGATTTTTAAACACACACTAGAGGAATAGGGTCCAAATTATTGCTGAAGATGGGCTATGAAGGTAAAGGTTTAGGCAAACATGCACATGGCATAGTTGAGCCAATTTTTGTTGAGGAAAGGCCTAAGTATTTAGGTATTGGTTATGGACAACATGATGGAGAAATCTCTAAAGAAAAGGAGGCACATGAAGGCATTCCAAGAAGAACTTTCATTTCATGTTCATTAACTCAAGCTTATGAAGATTGTGTTCATGAGGAATGAAAAAATTTTACACCCACATTGAAAGAAGGTGCTCATAAGAATGTAGCTAATGAGAATGGTGAATTAGAGGATGTTGAAAGCTCTAAAGTCATTGAATGCATTGTTGGTATTCCGAAGAGAGACACTACCTCATCAAATTCACCTGCTCAATAAGGCGACAAAGGTGAATGTTCAAGGTATAAATCTTCTTTTAATAAAGTTGCTTTTGATTATGATAAACATGGAAAATTCTCACCTAAGATTTGGAGAAAGTTTGCATGTTCCTTTTTTGGTTTGGATAACCATAATGTTTCAAGATGTTGGAAGAATATAGCCATGCAAAGGAAACTTTCAAAGCAAAGAATGCAGGAATCCAAAGGTCCATTGGAAAAATCAAACCATGTTGAAAAGAAGATGCAATTGTTTTTCACTCATTTCCATAAGCAAGGTCATATTGTAGACAAGTGTTGGACTTTGTATCAAACAAGTCATCCACGACATTTTGAGAAAGTGAAGAAAGAGAATGGCGAGAATGGAAAAGAAGATTCCATAATTGATGTGGGTCAAGATGATTCACATGATGATGATGATGTGCAGCAGAAAGAAGCACCATTGAAATGGTTTGTTCTTTTGTCTCTACAATGCATGTTGCATGTTTATGCCAAGAAGGTGATTGAAAGTGGAGTATGTTGACTCACTTTATTGCAGCAAAATTTGTTCATTTCAGCTCTTTAGTACATGTACATATGAATGGGGTTCTTGTACTTATGATTGTACTTGAGAGAGAGTTGAAGAATTGTATACATGCATGAGAGTTTGTGTATGAACAGTGGAATTTTAATGATTCCATTGTGCTTGAACATGCATGAGTAATTGACTTGTGTTGGTCGATTGCTTTGTTTAACATGTATGTTGTCAACTTGAGAGTGTTGATCATTTACACATGCATGATTGTCGACTTGTGTTGGTCGATTGTGAGTTACATGCATGTCATATAGACTTGGAAGAGTTGATTTTGTCTCCAAAAATGAAAAGGAGATGTTGACGAAGTGTTTCATGAAATGTGAAATTCATTTTTTTGGGGAAAAGAATCGTCAAATTATTATACATGATTATGCTTGACTTGAGAGTTAGTCGTATGAAGAGGAATGTTTTTTCGACTTGTGTTTGGTTGATGAGTTTTGACACCAAGATGCAAGAGTACATGGCAATGTTCACATGATGTGAAATTTGTTGCTTTGAAGGAGCAAGAGTATATGTCATCAAGTTATGTTTCTTGCATGATGCGTTCTTCAGATTGACGGTTGTGTTTGTGACAAGAAGTCAAAAAAAGTTTGCAGCCATTGTAGACCATGGTGGGGATGTATTATTAAATGGTACAAAATATATGTAAGGGGGCGGAGGTCAAGGTCGAACCCGTGACCTACCCCCAACCACTACCACGCCTTACCAATACGCCAATGCTTTGCTCCTTGAAATTATAAGTGCCCAAAAACATATTTAAACAACATATGCGGATCTGATGGTAGAAGGGAGGGGGCCAGCCCGCGAACCAACCCTCATCCCCATGTGACCTCACCATATAATCGTCGACCAGCGCTCCAACTAAACGCGCTTAGTGTGCATCTTATCCACATTAATCACGGATTATGCATTAATTAACTGTGTGTTAAGTTGGCGGAAGTTTTGGTAGCACCTCGAAATCTGGCGCCACCTCCAGAATTGTCGGAGCTAACTGGAGTCTCTCAAGATTTAGAGGCAGTTTACTAGGAAAAATTTAATCTATCTTGAGAAATTTTCGACCAATTTTGGCTCAAGAAGAATCATTATTAGCATATTGGAATTCTTTGAATCCATTATTATATGTTGCAGAGGTAGAGGAACAATTATACATGTGTTTTTGTCGCTTTGAAGAAAAAGGAAGCTCAGGGCCACCAGGAGGGAAGGCCATGCCTAAATCAGCTGAAGACCAATATTGGCTCAAGAAGAGTCATTTTTTGATGTGTTTGATGCTCTGAACATAGTGGTACAGTTTACAGAGGCGTTGGAGCACTTCTTAAAGTTTTTTTGTCACTTTTGATATTAAACAAGCCCATGGCCACCAAGATAGGACGTCAAGCCTAGATGAGCTGTAAAACAATTTTAGAGATTGAATAGTCATTTTTGAGGTTTTTGGGTGCTCTGAAGCCAATGGAGTAGGTTGAAAATCCATTGGATCACTACAAGTTCATGTAATCATACATTTGACTCTTAATCCCAAGAGGGCCTAGCTAGTTGAAGCAGGTCCATGGAGATGTAGCCCAAGAGGGGTGAACTATGTTATCATCCATTGTGTAATGTGAATGTTGTATGTTATTTCTCTACATTTCATTTTTTGTCTATGAGTTTTTAAAATCTAATTAACTCATAATTTGATCATCAAAGACATATCAAACTTGACACATAAACCCCTTCACAATTGGTTAACTTGAGACGATCCTAAACATGCATTTTTAATACCGATGAGGGAGCTAGCATAGCAATAACTAGTTTTCCCATATTCAGATCAGGCGATGTAGAACCTTAGTCCCAAAGTTGCAAAGGTTTGGGCATGGTCCATTGAGGTGTCCTCCTCATGGATCATTACCTTGCTACAGGGGCCCACAGTATTCATTAGCAAAAGTATCAGTTTCAATTATTTCCTTCAAATGGTGAGGAGCACAGAGCAGTGTTGATAACAATGTAGGAGGAACGGTGCATAATCAACATCAGTTCAGTTTTCCTAGTAGATAGTTGCAGAGACACAATTGATTCAATGTTTTTTTGGATGCTTATCAATTGCAGTTGTTGTAGTAGCAGTAGAAACAGTGGGAGGTAGTGCTACAGTACATTCCACAGGTTCTGAATAGGGGTGGTAAAAATACCTTTCTTGCTAAGAGGGAGTGTTAGAAAATGTAGCAAGAAAGGCTCAATTTTACTTTAGCCTTATTCAAATTGAGTAAATTGAATTTCCACATTAGCAGGACAACTTGGTGGTAGTTAAGTAGTGTGATATGGCTCTTGTCACTTAGTTATCTCATTAAATTTGAGTTAGTGGGCTTGGAGTTCATTCATGCATGTGTGATCGCTAGTGTGACATGGCTCCTGTCACTTAGTTAGATCATTAAATTCGAGTTAGTGGGCTTGGATTTCATTCATGCATGTGTGATTGCAAAATTTTAGCAATCTAGTTCAGTTATTTTCAGTTGTAATCAGTAATTTGACCTCTAACTATTGATAGAGTCAATTGAAGGTCAGTTGTGTAGTGGGACAACAGACTAACTCATCGGATTTGTCAGTTAACTGATCAATCAGCCCAAAATAGCCTATGTATGTATGGAATTCGAATTCTTGAGTTGGACTGGAGGAATTAGCTAATGTAAAATTATTTGTATACTAGTGGAGTGTACAAAATTTTGCATGCAGGGAGTTGATCAATCCTTGGGAATTGTGCAAGGAAATAGCGACCTCCCTATTTTTTAGGAGCTCTAATTAGCTCAGATTTGTGCAAGGAAATAGGAGGCTGGAGAAGGCATAAATTGGCTAAGTGTTGGCCAGAATTTCTCATTTATTAGGGAGAACAATTTTACCTCTGCATGTGGTGCTCAAAGATGGAGCATGCAATTGAAATAGTTTCTCTATTCAATTTATCAATGAAAAGAGGATTGAGGGGTTTTTCTCAATTGAGTTCCCCTAGAAATCACTGTGTACTTGTGGTTTTTCTTACTGCGTGTCTATGCATACTTTTTTCTAAAGAATGATTTTTATTCCACAAATTAGTAGAGTAGAATTGTGTCCCTTGTTTTCAGTTCGAAATCTTGAGCAGTTACAATTTCTATCAAATTTCTACATTGGTATTTCTTCTGGAAAAACATCCTTGTACTATTGAAGTATGGGATATTCTTCTAATGTTGGTTTTTTATTATAATAAAAAGGATTTTTTACTTGGTTTGTGAACATTTGACATCCTTTCCTAGCATATTTCTTCATTTATACTAGAGAGATTTATCTGACAGAAATATTTCTTGGTATTCCTCGGACCATGTAGCCTTCCCCCTTAGCATCAATGTACGTAATATAATTTTTTGAACAATTTAATATCACTCTATGTGATTCCAACTAGAACATACCTATGAGAACATCATAAGATCCCAAGGGTAATATATTCAAATTCAGTGCGGTATGCATTCCATTCAAATTTATTGTGCAATTTTTATTTATTTCAGTCACTTTTCTTTTAGTTCTAGTGGCCAACTATAATTACCAAGGCTTTATTTGTCTATCTTTTACAAGATTAAATATTTCATATATAGCATGGGAAATATAACTTAATGTAGATCCTAGATCTATAAGTACAAACAAACTTTTCAAGAATTTTACCTTGAACTTCCACCATTATGGATTGACGATTTGCTTGCCTCCCATCAAATGTAGCACTAATTCTAGGTATGTTACAGGAAACATTATTTACAGTAAATGCTTCTTGAATATTATTTAATTTTTTTTTATTATTTAATGGATTATGTGGACAATCTCTCCATAAGTGATTTTCATTATATCCCCATCATTTTATTGTTGGTTTTACTTATTTAGTAATATTTCTATTTCTTGTTTCTGATCCTCCTTTATGCCCCATATTATTTTGATGCCTATCATTTTTTTTATAGCTTCATGCTTGCATACTCTTAGAAAAGGAAGGTTTCTTAAACCCATTTCTCTTAATATTGAATTGGTCATGTTTATTTCCCACCCATCCCTTAGAACATTCTCCCTTTTTTGTTTCTCTAATTTAAACATAAATTTCCCTTTCTAATGGTCTCATCCATGGTCTTCGAGTTGTCAAATTTAATCCTTTCTCTATATGAAAAAGGTAGGCAACTGATAGAAATTTGGTTTTTTTCCTTCTCCTCTTTCAGATAAGGTACATATCCTAATAAACTCATAAATCTATTAACAAAATCATCCATGGTATATTGTCCCAATTTTAGTTCATCAAAATATCTATCCTTTTCATCAAAGTACCTTAGAGTCAAATACTTCTTTTTGAATTCTTTCTTGAAAAACTTCCAAGTCAATTTTTTGGTTTTGATCCTTTTTCCAACTTGATTTTCTTCCCACCATAAAGTTGTATGTCCAGTCAACTAGTAAGTTTCTAGCCTTGTCTTTAAATTACTTGGACAATTGTATGCTTCAAAAAAATTGGGCATATTAAGGAGCCATGCCTCCCTCCTCCTTCAAATTCTCCATAAAAATTAGGAGGCCTAATTTTCTTAAATTCTCCTTGCAGTTGAAATGTGGTCCTCTTCCTTCTAGATATGGAGGTGTTACTTTCATATTTTTTTTATTCTTCCTTTTCAAATTCACGAGACTCATATCCATTAGAAGTTATAGAATCAATAGTATTTGTTGATTCAATTCCATTTATATTCTTATGAATCTTTTTGTTAACATTTTCTTATTCCAGTTTCATTAAAAAGTAGCCATTAACTTCCTCGTATTCTTCTTTAGCTTTAGAAAACCTTTACTGAATTGTCTTAACGTCATCTAAATATACTTTCAATATTTGTATTACTTGCAATAACTCAGACCCTTTATTTCATGCATTACTGGTTCCACCACCCATCACTCCTAATTCAATATTAGGTTTTTCAACACCCCTTAGTGATCCTATAGAATTATTTCCATTAAATTATTTAGCCATACTTCAAACTCCTAAGAATCCTTTGAACAATTTGTTCATGACATATAAACTATTATAGTTCAGGACACATATAAGGCCCAATTGTCAAAATTGTAGTAAGGAAGGGCTTATTTTGACTTGTGCCTAGTCAAATAAGAAAATTTGAATTCATTCTTATAGAAATCTGAGATAGTTGTCAGTTAACATGTGTGATGTGGCCTATCACTAGTTTGTTATCAATTAATTCGAGTTAGATGGATTTCAGTGAATTGTGTGCTAGTTGGGTTTTATAATTTAGAAATATATTTGAGTTAAATAATATTGTATTTGAGTTAACTGATCTCTAGTTTTATAATAGAGAAATTCTTGAGTTCAGTTGAGTAGTTTGACTTTTTTTAAATCAACTAACTCTCAGTTAACTAGTTCTAGATGCTAAAATTAGCTCTATTTTTTCATGCAATTAGAATTTCCTATTGAGATTGGATGGAAGAAAAATTTTAATCATTATTGTACAATAGGTTTTATGTACAGGCTTGAGAATTTATCAAGCCTATTTCTCTTGGGAATTGTGCAAGTAAATAGGAGAAATTCATATTTTTTAGGGGCTAAATTATGCAAGGAAATAGGATCTTCCTTGCGGGTTGATTTGGATAAGTGTTGGTTTTTTCTTGAGAGGAGTTGATAAGTATTGCAAAGGCTTCAGGCTTGAAGCAAGTTCTTTGTAATATATCAGACTGCTAAGTTGGTAATACAAGCAAGAGGGGTTTCTCCCAGTTATGTTCCCTAGATAAATATTATGTTCTATGTGTGATTGAGCTATTGTGATTATGTTTATATTCATTGTTTTCATTCCATAGAATTTTGAGTGGACAAATATTGTGTCTTTTTTTATCAGTTTGATCTCATTATAATTTTCAATATTTTCAAGATTTTCTACATGGTATCAGAGTAGGAAACGAGATAGAAACCAAGTTCCTTGATCAAATTCAAAGAAATTTGAAGAGTAGATCAACTGTTGCATGAATTATACAAGTGCAGGAATCATTTCAGTTTATGATTTTAGGATAGATCATGCACTAGAAGGGACTTCGAATTTTAGTGCATGGAGGGACGGGATGGAGTTTTTGTTAGATGATAATGGGGTTTTGGAATACATCAATACTGATATTCCTAAACCTCCTGCATCAGATGCACAACAACTGACTCAATAGAAGGAGGATATTGCCAAAGCTAGGAGGATGATCATAGAAAGTGTTAGAGACCATATTTTTCCAAATTTTCATGGAAATGAAACATGATTCTAGATGTCGAAGGCCCTTACTGATCTATTTCAAAGCAGTAGTGATTCCAGAAAACTTTCTTTGAGGGGGAAATTAAGGGCCATTTGAATGGGAAATAATGAGCCCATTGTTACATATATATCCAAGTTTTCTCAAGAGAGAGATTAACTTGGAGGTGTTGAAGAAATAATTCCATCAATAGAACTAGTGATTCTTGCTCTTCTTGGGCTTCACAAATCTTAGCAGAGCTTCCAAGATTTTGTGAATGGAAGAGAGAAGCTCCCTGATTGGGAGATACTTTGGTCAAATCTTGTGCAAGAAGAGATAAGGAGGAGCACTAAATATGGAGTCTCAACTAAGGTTGATGAGGAGGAGAACTGTTGGGCGCATCCCAACTTGGCCTAGATTTTGGCTAAGTCTCTGCATTTTGAGGAGAGGAGCGTGAATTAAACTGTGTAGAAAAAAAAAATTAATATATCACGCGATATCATAGGGGCTCGGGGTGGGTCGAAGCCCTTCTTTTTGTAATGGGTTTCAAGTTGTATTTCACTTTTTTTGTAGAGCCCATGGTATTTGGACCATAGTATTTTTTCAATGTGATACTATATAAAGGGATGTAATTCTATGTTTAGAAGTAAGTAATCAAATGATAGACACTTAAGGGATAGTTTTTTTTCTATATTTTTTAGCAAAGGAAAGGCTCTACAGCTGAGTGCACAGAGACCTTGGAAGAGTTTGTAGCTTAGTGCACAGACCACCTGTAGATGTGTGCGCAGGTCGGAGAGCTGATTGTAATTGAAGATCCATCATAATAAATAAGTAAGTTGTGGGATGATTTTCTAAGTTTTTATGTTTTTCTGTATATATTTTCATTTGTTGCGGAGTAGTTGTTACAGTTGTGCGTTATAAAAGTGCAGTTTATGTTATTGTGTAATGTGTTCTATTGAATGTGGCGAAGTAAGTGAATATTTTTATACAGTGCAATCATTTTATATATGTTAAAAGATAATAGAAACATAGAATTTTTCAATAACACCACATCACGCAGTCCCTCAAGGCTGCAGAAACCTGGTTCTGCAACCACCCATAGTCACCTCAGGTGATACTGCGATATGTTTGTAGGTCGTTGCCGAAAGGGTTAGTGATCAAGGGATTTGTTGGTGCATAGTAAAAGATTGAACCTGGATAAATCCAAACCAAGCCAACAAATGGTTCCATTTATGGGAACGGGATCTGTTTGAGGGATATGTGGATGTGGCATTCGCTGAAGAAGGAAATTCAAGATTGGATAGTCCATAAAGAGCGAGAATTTTCATATCAAGAGAACAAAAATCCGTGACTGACTTCTAAATCATGGTAACAAAGGTATATTTTCATAGAGAAATACAAAATTTTCTTGGGATCATTCCCTGGTGAATTGTACGAATGGGTATCAAGGTTGACTAAAAGAAAGGATTGCTTTAAGAATGAAGAACCTACAACGTGGACTCCTGAGTTGATAGAGTGACTCAAAAGCACTAACAATAGAATTTCAAGGGCTATTTATTTCTAGATTTATAGCATATTGCGTGGATTCATTACTGAATTTTCTATAGACTTGATTATGTCCTACATCGAAGAAAATTGAAGATTCTTCAAAGGATGACGAGGTAAGTATTTTAATTATTTGAAGTTGTGGATTAAGATGCTTTTGTGTGAAAAGGGAGTTCTACAAATGCAATCATATTGTTAGTTAATTATGTTTGGGGGAAGAAATAGATTTGAGTCAAAGAAGAGAGCAACGTGAAGTGGAAAAAGGTATAGAGTAGATACCTCGACCTTTATAGAGACTCGTTATAGTCCTCTTTTGAGTGAACCTGACAGTGAAAGAGAAGAAAACTACGCTGAGAAACCACAGGTTACTCTAAAGTATTCCCCTTTCCATCCTGAAAGTTCAGCGAAGTCAGAGTCTAGTAGAAGTTAGGGTAGTCTTAGAATTCCCCCTAATCCCCTTAATCCCCCTACAGCCCCTCCCCCTCCCCCTCCCCATTTCCCTCGCCCCCCAAAAAAAGAGGTATGGCTGATGTTATTAAGCTACCTATTTTCAGAGAAACTAGATCACAGGATCCAAAGCATTTTTGGTTTCTAACCAAAGAAGTATGGACAGCAAAGCAGATCAATGATGAATATGTAAAGAAGGTGCATCTCATTATGATGTTGTGATATAGAGCATTGAAGTAGTATATAAAATATTTGACTAATTAGACTCATACATTTGCAGATATTAAGACAGCACTAATACAGGAGTTCCAAAAGTTGAAGTCTGAGTCGCAGTGCATTAAGAGCTAAAGGAGATCAAACAGAAAACTACTAAGTCTATTTGGGAATTTGATAAAAGATTTAAGATGTTATTGGATCAAGTAAGCTTCAACATACCCGTGAAGCAGCATAAAGAATGGTTTATATTTGCACTTCTACCACACATTAAGTTTCCACTAATGCAACAGAAGATAGCAAATCAAGTCGAAGCTCTGTAGATTTCAATGAATTTGGAAGCTCCGCCTATAGGAGACACTAATGCAGGTATGCAGTAGATTCAGATTCAGAGAAGAAGTGTGGTGTACAAAGTGCAAATCAGAGGGACATTATAAAGAGTAGTGCCCTGTTTTCAGGGATTACATGGCTAGTGGAGCACCAAATCCATTGAGTACAGGATCTAGTCTGTGGTGTGAAATCTATAGAAATAAAGGCCAACATCGCTCAAAATGTTGCAATTTGTTGCAAAAATATGTGAAGACCCTAAAGAATTTGTTCTGCAAGTTTTGTAAGACAATAGTACATGATGAGAACAATTGTCGAAGTTATTACATGATGATGGAGCGCAGTGTTGATACTTATAGAATGCAGGCAGAAGAACGTGCACATGAGGACAGTGGATAGCATAGTGGCCGAGGAGGTTATCAATGAAGAGGTGGAGGAGGTATATTTGGTTGAGGACATGGACAGATCCTCTGCTATAACTGCAGCCAGGCATGTCATTTTGCAAGAGACTGCCATAATCCCACTACGACATGTAAGTATTGCAAATCCTTTGATCATGTAGTTAAATATTGTCCCGTGCTTATGGTGAATATGCAAGAAAATAGGAACCAGCAACCCATGCGGAACATCTAGATGATGGCTTCTAAAAGGAGAATCGATGAACCTTGTGTTAACATTGTCACTAAAAGTGGAGTTGTGACTAGAAGTGATAAGGCAGATGGAAAGAAGTAATTTGAAAATATAGGTGCATGGGTTATAAAGACTCCAAAGAAAGTTTCTATTTTTTATGTTCAGAAGCAAAAACAAACATTTATGGAAGCGAAGAGAATTTTTATAGATGCAAGAGATTCATCTTCTTCTACATAGCTAGGGCCTAGCAACTACAACATGTCATTAGTTCTGACACAGAACCAAGCTGCAATGCAGGATCGAGCTCTGACACATAATTCAGCAGATCGAGTAAGTATTTTAATATAGTTTCTGCAAACTTGTATGAATTTACTAAGAGATTAAAATGTTGTAGAAATACTTTAGGAATTGATAGATTCCTACACATCAAAAGAAAATCCACGAAATGGGATGCACGCAGTTAATAATGTACGTCGACAGAAGAGAACTGGAAAAGAAATGAGTGTTAGTGCGCAAATTGGATAATATGAAATTGTTCAATTCATTCTGGATTTAGGATCTGATGCTAATTTTTTAACAAATCAAACATGGGAATTTATGGGTAAGCCAAAGCTACAATGGTCAAATATTTAGTTAATATTGGAAAATCAGCAAAAGATCTTTCCTATGGGAAGATTGTCAAGTGTCACAGTATACATTGAAGGAGTTCGCACCGTTGTTGGTTTTGAAGTAATAGAAATTTTTGATAATAGTAATCCTTATCCTACTTTGCTTGGAATTGATTGGGCATTTGAAAATATGGCCATAATCAGTTTAAAAAATAAAATAAAATGATATTTGAAGGAAACAATATGAGGGTGATTATTCCTTTAGATCCATCAGAGGGAGCAAGATACACATAGCCAGTTAGAGAAGAATACGGCGCAGCTGACATTGATAACATATATCAATTAACAACAAAGGAATAATATTATATTAAGCCTACTGCAAGTGGTAAATTGAATTGGGATCATGATAGTTCTTTCACATCAGATTCAGAAGAAGATTTGGAGAATTTGCATAACAGATTGCATGAAGTATCCATAAAGCATTGTGCTAGAATGAAAAAAGTAGTTCATTGTATAACATATGAGGTATGTGACCTGCCTTACTATGATGGCTTGAGGAATGTAGAGAATTTTATTAATGATTATGAAGAGCAGGTTCTAGAGAATCAAAGGCTATCAAGTTTGGATATAGCCTTGAGAGCTACTCCTGCTAGATGTTGGGGTACACACAATAAGAATATAGGAGATTGGCAGGTATGTCGAAGATTAATGTGGATTAGGTTTGGAACAGTAGAAACACAAGTAGAGGAGAAATATGATTTTGAAATTGACCCTATAAATCATATTGAGTTGTGCACTATAGTATGGAAGGAGATTCCATAGTAGGAATGGGTGCATGGATTTATTCACACATTGAAGAAAATTCCTTAGAATTGGTACCTAGACACAGAGCTTGAACATGGTACTATGGAGTGGGATGTTGGGAAAAATACTGAGAGGGGGGGGTGGGGGTGAATCAGTATTTAGAGCTGACTGATAAAACTTTTTCTTTTTCTTTCTCAAAAACCCATACGCTACTTTACTGAACAAAACTCGCGTATACACGCGGATATCCTTAAGAAAACTCGCGTATGCTCAGAGCTCTTATTATGTATTTTAATTCTTTACTTAAATCATTGCATCATTTATTCACCAGATGTTTAGTAAGCAGTGAGCATGTGCAGTAATAACATAATAGACCATCACACATAAGAAACACACATGAACACTAGTATTTAAGGTGGAAACCCAATTCGAGATAAAACCACCGCTGCTGTCATCTCTGTCTTCAATATTTATTATAATGAAAACTTCTTACAATTTTGTAATGGCACAGACTCATACCAACACGCAGGCACCCACCTGCAGAAGGTTGCAACCTTCTCTCGTTCTCCAGCTGCAACTGGAAGGGAGCTCCAACCCCATGAACTCATTTACCAGCCTCTCCTGGAAGGGAGCTTCGACCCCCTGAATTCAACACCAGCTTCTACTGGCTGAAAGCTTCAACTTCCATACTGAAGGCTTCAACCTTCAGACCCACTGCAGACCGCGTTTCATCAATTTTCATACTGGATCAAACATCTTCAACACAACCCTTTACATAACATCAACAAACATACTTTGCCCAAAACTTCAAACAGAATAGTGAGACCACTGTAACCAGAATGTCAGAACTAACCCAGACTTCAGAATAGATATGTAGATACAAACTCAAACCTGATCTTTCATTAATTCAAATAGCATTCGCTACTTTGTTTTACTGAATACGCGTACATACGCGCTTTCTTGCACACCAACCCATGTATACTTCTGTGTATTTTATTCTTTAGAAAACCCTATACACGCTTTTCATTAAGATAACTTGCGTATACATGCTTTTTCCGAGACAAACTAGCGTATAGATCTATAAATGGAAAACTTTGCAAAACAGATCAGATCTATAAACTTACCCAGATTTCTTCATTATCCTCAGCAAGATTTGCGCCAGATCTTCACCATTTCTTCTTCTATAGATCATCTTAGAGATTCATCATCATCAGATCTAAAGATCTTGAACCATCCTCAGATCCATGGGTGCATCATAGATTCAGATCTATCAGTTAAGAACAGATTTCATCCATGCAGATATTCCTTAGAGATATTTATTCATCAACAACCCTTACTCATGCACACCTTGCACTATGATCTTGTTCTCCTTAAATAGATTTATCTTTTACAACTACCATGAGCCAAAACCACACCACTTCCAATGGTATTCTTGGACGGAATCAAATACCATACAATGCTCAATATTGTGTGCCAAAACCATGGTAATGCCCTTTGGTATTGTAAATTTTGAGTGCAAAAGGGCATACGCGACTTGGGATGTACTAATCCGTGTGTATACGCGACTTGGCCTTTACAAAAGCACGTATACATTGTGACATTATATTTATCATTTCTCCGGCATTTACTGGAATTATTTTCTCTGTAGATACATCATTCTTACATCTGTAATACATAGGTTGCTATCCAAAGACAACTTCATCAAGTAGGTTGCCATCAAGGACAACTCATTGCATCATATTGCCAAAATTCTCCCCCTTTGGACTTGATGGCAACCACGACTAGAAATAAATTCAACAACAACATTCTCCCCCTTTGACATCAAGGGCAAAGGTTAGATCAAGATCCTTTGTACCAACAATACCATGCTCCCCCTGAGATCATGCTGCATCTTCAAACATAAATTTTCAATGAAGTACATGACTCTATGACCTTTCCTATCACCAAGGACTCATACTTACATCAATGATCTAACCAAGTTGATTTACATAGGTGACTCAAGTACCCAACCAAGTGGGTTTACACATTTTGACTCAACTACCCAACCAAGTGGGTGTACAAATTTGAACAAGTCCTTACATGACTGAATATTACAATTTTACATCATAGGTCTCATCATGACCTTTTTCATCAAATTACAGAAATGACTTATACAATCAAGATCAAATATTCTCAAACAAGAGATCAGACTACAAAAAATAAATAGAATGCAAACAATGCATCCTTTTCACATGACCAATGCTCCCCCTTAGCTTGTGCATCCTGAACACTTTCAACAACAAATCATCAAGGCATCTTCATCAGAAGTATTAAAGAATGAAACAGAAATATGAGAGCTGGAACATCACCAGAGAGACCCAACAGCACTGCAGTTGTGCTGAAGAATGCTAACCCAGAAAAATTTGTCAGCAAACACTCATACGCGATTTTCTGTGTATAAACTCGTGTATATATGCAACTGTCCTTCAGGAAATCCGCGTATCCAATTTAATCTTCTGAATTTAAGCATATCTGATTTTCTGAGAGGCAGAGACAACTCCCAGCTTCTATCTGAGATATTTGAACGCTTCCCTAGGTGAAGGTTTGGTAAATATATCAGCAACTTATTCTTTGGAGGGAACATACTCCAACTTCACCTTTTGTTCAAGCACTTTTTCACGTAAGAAGTGATACTTGATGGGAATGTGCTTGGTCTTGGAATGCATAATAGGATTCTTTTAGATAATGATGGCACTTGTATTATCACACATAATGGAGATAGGAGGTGAACATTTGATTCAAATGTATTGTAAGGTTTGCATCATCCAAAGAAGTTGAGTGCAACATGATGCGGCAGAAACATATTCTGCTTCTACTGTAGATAAGGAAATAGAGCTTTGGTTCTTACTGAACCAAGATACTAGCCGGGGACCCATATAGAATGCACCACCACTAGTGCTTTTCCGATCATCAACATTTCCAGCCCTATCTGCATCAGGGTAAGCATGAAGAGTAAGATCAGCATTCTTTGGATACCATAGTCCAAATTCTTGAGTTCCTTGTAGATATTTGAATATTCTTTTGACAGCCTGGAGGTGAGCCTCTTTTGGATTAGCTTGGAATCGTCCAACAATCCCAACTGCATGCACAATGTCTGCTCTTGTCCCAGTGAGATACAATAGAATTCCTATCATAGATCTGTATTATGATTGATTCAATGTGGGGGAGTCATCATTAGAACTGAGATTACATCCGGTTACCATTGGTGTACTTACAGGTTTGCAATCTTCCATGACATACTTCTTCAGAATTTTCTTAAGATATTTTGCTTGTGATAAGAATATGCCATCTGTTGCTTGTTGCACTTGCAAGCCAAGAAAGAATGATAGTTCCCCAAGTAAAGACATTTCAAATTCTTGTTGCATAACATAAGCAAATTTCTGACTCATAGACTCTTCATTACTTCCAAAAATGATATCATCAACATATACAACTACAATCAATAGTTTATCATTTCCAGTTTTTGTGTATAAGTTGCTATTAGCAGACCCCTTTGAAAATCCTTGTTGATGAAGATATTTGTCAAGACGATAATACCATGCCCTTGGAGCTTGTTCGAGACCATATAGAGCCTTTTTGAGTCTACAAACAAGATTTTCATCATTTCCAAAAATGAATCCTTCTGGTTGTTATATATAAACTTCTTCTTCTAGATCACCATTGAGAAAAGAATATTTAACATCCATTTGATAAACTTTGGTTTGTTGGAAGCTTGAAAAAGCAAGAAAAATTCTTATGGCTTCAAGTCTAGCTACAGGAGCAAAAGTTTCTTCAAATTCTATACCTTCTTGTTGAGCATACCCTTACAAACAAGTCTAGCTTTATTTCTTATAACATCCCCATTCTCATTTAACTCGTTTTTGAATATCCATTTAGTTCCAATGACATTTTTATCATGAGGTCTTGGTACTAATTCCCAAGTGTGATTCTTTTCAATTTGATCAAGCTCTTCATTCATGGCTTGAATCCAACATTCATCTTTGCTAGCTTGATTGGCATTGTGTGGTTCAATAGTGGATAGAAATTCCAGATAGCTAGAAGATCCTACAAGAGTCCTTCTTGTTTGTACACCTGATCCCTTTTCTCCCAAAATTTGAGATTCTGGATGATTCTTTTGAACATATCTGGATGGAGCTTTTTCAGATAAATCATCTTCGGGTTCTTCATTGGGTTCACTGTCTATATCATTTCTATTTTATGTAGAAGGATATATGTCATCATCGTCTTCATCTGTTGTTTGTTTTTCTTCTTTTGGAGCTGCAGGAGACTCATCAATAACAACATCAATACATTCAACAATATTCCAAAGTCTTTTATTGTAACATTTATATGCTCTACTCCTAGAGGAGTAACCAAGAATTATTCCTTCATCTGCTCTGGGTTCAAACTTGCCAAGTTTTTCATCATTATTTTTGATAAAGCATTTGCTTCCAAAAACTCTAAAATGCTTCACAGTGGGAGGATTACCATACCAGAGTTCATATGGCGTTTTATCACTATCTACATGAACATGTACCTTGTTAAGAATATTTACCGCTGTATGTGCTGCTTCTCCCCAAAAAGTATCAGGTGTTCTGGAATCATCAAGCATATATCTAGCCATTTGTTGAACTGCTCTATTCATTCTTTCTGCTACGCATTTTGTTGTGGAGTGCCAGCTACAGAAAAATGTCTTTTTATGCCATGTTGTTCACAAAATTCAAGGAATTCATCTGATGTATATTCTCCTCCTTGATCAGATCTAAGACACTTTATTTTTAGATCTAATTCATTTTCAACCAGTGCTTTGAAGATCTGAAATTTCTCAAATGCTTCATCTTTGTGTTTAATCAACCCAATCCAACACATTCTAGAGAAATCATCAATAAATAAGATATAGTATTGTTCACCACGTGGTGACTTTTTCCTCACAAGTCCACATATGTCAGTATGAATGAGTTCAAGAGGCTTACTTGATGATCCTTCCTTGGCATTAAATTGCACTCTGGTTTGCTTACCGAATTGGCAAGATTTTCATATGATACTTTCAGGTAGAGTAATATTGGGAAGATCACGAATAGCTTTAAGTCTGCTTGATTTGTTGATTTGAGAGAAGCTCAGATGCCCCAACCTTCTATGCCATAGCTAGTTTTCTGAAGATTTACTCAAGTAACATTGTTCTTTGTAGTTCTTCAATACATATAGGTTGCTTGGAGTTCTTTTTCCTTTTATAATTGTTTTACCTGTATCAAGATCACGTACCACACATTCTTTTGAACTAAAGACAACTTCAGTTCCTTGATCACACATTTGACTTACACTTAAAAGGTTATGCTTTAATCCATCCACATACATGACATTATTAGCTTTCACCTTTTCTTTTAGAAAAACAGACCCTTTTCCCTTAATGACCGTAGGAGTATCATTTCCAAATGTAACATTCTTTTCCTTTTCTAGAGCACTATATGCAAGAAGTTTGTTTTTGTCACCTGTCATGTGTCTTGAGCATCCACTATCAATGTACCATTTATTTTCTTCACCTTCTGCAAATAACGCTATGCCACAATTTTCAACCTGTAATTCCTTCTTTTTCCATACTTTGGAGCTTGAAGGAAAATGCTCTTTTGACTGAACTTTGCTCCTGCATTCAGATTCTTCATGGCCAAAGTTATTGCAATAAGCACATTCAACTTCATTTAGAAGAGGAGAAAAGTTGTTATAGGTATTATTCTTTGTTTCAATATCAATCCTTTTCTTTCTTGCTTCTCTTGTCATGATGGTTTTATATGCAACACATTGAACTGCTTTATGACCAAAATTGTGACATGAGAAACATTGTCCATTGAAGAAGAAATTTCTGCGATCATGAAATCTTCTACTTGAATTTACCTGTTGATTGGTGTTTCTTTGAAAGATATTCCTATTAGTGTTCTTTGAATTGATATGATCATGCTTTACCCGTAAATATTCTTTATTCCCTTGCTGAGTGGCAGAATGTTGTATACCAGTTGTAGCTGCTTTTAGATAATTTGGTGTTGAAGCCTGAGAAGATTCTCCGATATATCCAAGACCTATCTTTATAAGAGGATAATGTTGTACCTTGCTAATCTCATCTAAGGTTTCAGATCCTTTAGCAAATCTAAGATTCAGAGTCTTTAATTTCTCAAATTCCTTTCTTAGACTTACTACTTCACATTCTAATTTTTCATTGTGTTTCTCCTTTTCTTCAAGCTGATTTTTCAGAGTTTCTATGGTTATTTTACTTTCTTCTAAGCATATTTTGAGTTGATTGTTTTCATCAAGAAAATCATTGTCCTCTAGAGCATCCATAAAAATATCCTTTTCATCTCTACATTCCTTTTCAAATTCCATGAGAAGTTTAAGATCTTGTTCACATTCTTCCTCACTATCAGATAACCCATCACTGTCTTCATGAGTATAGTAACTTTTTCCAGTGCTAAACCGATTCTTATTCCTTCTTGCTACTACCTTCCCTTTTTCATGTGTTTCTTTATGAGGAAACTTAGCAGCATAATGACCAACTCTTCCACAATCAAAACATTTGAAAGGAAGCTTACCTCTGAACCGTCCTGTGCCAAGTTGAAGTTTCTTTACAAAATTTACCTCATCTTCTTCTGAGATATATCCAGATCCTTCTGTTCCTTGTACTTCTTTCCCTTTTGTAGAAGCTCTAAAGACTACTTCTTTGACTTCAGAAGGTCCTCCTCTTCTCATTTCATATGTAGTTAGTATGCCATGAAGTTGCACCACCGTAAGATTTTGAAGATCCTGCTTTTCTTCAAGAGCAGAAACTTTTGACTCAAATTTTGCCGTTAGAGATCTTAAAATTTTCTCAACCAAAGTAGATTCGGTTATTGTTTCTCCCAGATTTCTGATACGATTTACAATATCATCAATATGTAAAGAGAAATTGGCAATGCTCTCCTCATTATCCATTTTTAGATTCTCATATTGAATTCTGAGAGTTTGGAATTTAGCACTTTTTACCTTTGCATCACCTTCATAACTTAGAATGATTTTGTCCCATATTGCCTTTGCTTTCAGACCAAATGAGGATGACTTTATCAAATTCGATTCATTATACCCCTACAGAGCATTGACCGGCTTTTTCACTTGTTTACAATTCTTCTTTCCGTCGATCTGCTAAATCGTTAGCTTCTATCGATATCCTCCTTCAACAATAGCCCATACATCTGCTCCCAGAGACTAAAGATAGGATCTCATCCTTGTTTTCCAGAATATTAAATTGTTTCTGTTGAAGAGCGGAGGCCTGATAGATGTTGTTTCATCTTGATTACTCATCTTGATTGATCTTCCTTCTGGCAGTTAAGCTTTTTCAAAAGGACCTGCTCTGATACCAATTGTTGGGAAAATACTGAGAGGGGGGGGGGTGAATCAGTATTTAGAGCTGACTGAAAACTTTTTACTTTTTTTTTCTTCTCAAAAAACCCATACGCTACTTTACTGAACAAAACTCGCGTATACACGCAGATATCCTTAAGAAAACTCGCGTATGCTCAGAGCTCTTATTATGTATTTTAATTCTTTACTTAAATCATTGCATCATTTATTCACCAGATGTTTAGTAAGTATTGAGCATGTGTAGTAATAACAGAATAGGCCATCACACATAAGAAACACACATGAACACCAGTATTTAAGGTGGAAACCCAATTAGGGAGAAAATCACCGTTGTTGTCGTCTTTGTCTTCAATATTTATTATAAGGAAAACTTCTTACAATTTTGTACTAGCGCAAACTCATACCAGCACGCAGGCACCCACCTGCAGAAGGCTGCAACCTTCTCTCATTCTCTAGATGAAACTAGAAGGGAGCTCCAACCCCCTGAACTCATTTACCAACCTCTCCTGGAAGGGAGCTTCGACCCCTAAATTCAACACTAGCTTCTACTGGTTGAAAGCTTCAACTTCCATACTGAAGGCTTCAACCTTCAGACCCACTGCAGACTGCGTTTCATCAATTTTCATACTGGATCAGACATCTTCAACACAACCCTTTACATAACATCAACAAACATACTTTGCCCAAAACTTCAAACAGAACAGTGAGACCATTGTAACCAGAATGTCAGAACTAACCCAGACTTCAGAATAGATATGCAGATACAAACTCAACCCTGATCTTTCATTAATTCTAATAGCATATGCTACTTTTATTTACTTAAGTCGTGTACATATGCGCTTTCCTGCACACCAACCCATGTATACTTTTGTGTATTTTATTCTTCAGAAAACCCTATACGCGCTTTTCATTAAGAGAACCCGCGTATACGCGCTTTTGCCAAGACAAACTAGCGTATAGATCCGTAAATGGAAAACTTTGCAAAATAGATCAGATCTATAAACTTACCCAGATTTATTCATTATCTTCAGTAGACTTTGCACCAAATCTTCACCATTTATTCTTCTGCAGATCATCTTAGAGATTCATCATCATCAGATCTAGAGATCTTGAACCATCCTCAGATCCATGGGTGCATCATAGATTCAAATCTATTAGTTAAGAACAGAGTTCATCCATGCATATATTTCTTAGAGATATTTATTCATCAACAACCCTTACTCATGCACACCTTGCACTATGATATTCTTCTCCTTAAATAGATTTAGCTTTTACCAATACCATGAGCCAAAACCACACCACTTCCGATGGTATTCTTGGACAGAATCAAATAAACCATACAACGCTCAATACTGTGTGCCAAAACCATGGTAATGCCCCTTGGTATTGTAAATTTCGAGTGCAAAAGGGCATACGCGACTTGGGACGTACTAATCTGCGTGTATACACGACTTGGCCTTTACAAAAGCGCGTATACATTGTGACATTATATTTATCATTTCTCCGTCATTTACTAGAATTATTTTCTCTATAGATACATCATTCTTACATCTGTAATACATAGGTTTCTATCCAAAGACAACTTCATCAAGTAGGTTGCCATCAAGGACAACTTATTGCATCATATTGCCGACACAAAGATAGGAGAAGGAAGACTAGGGAATGTATCAAGCAATGAGGAATCTTTGTAGAATCCAGGTGAGACACTGGTCAAAATATTGATGGTTTGCTTATTGGCCTTCGAAGAGATGATGGACTCAATGGAGGTCTGAGACTTCGGTTCGTAATATGTCAATTGTTCAATGGTGAATATCTTTTCGTTATGAGGGAAGGACATCTTGCAGTGGACCGCGGATGGAATAGTAGACATCACATAAGTGTAGCTATGATCCAATAGAATGTTGTAGTCTAAGTGGGCGTCTATGACTTCTACGTCAATGCAAATAGCCTTGCTCGCAAGAGTAATTGGACAATTGCGGAATACGCCAATGGGATGGGAGGCGTGGCCATCCCACGCTCGGAGAGTGATCATGGAAGGATCCAACTCAGGTGATCCAAGTTTCTTCCAAACCGAAGCAGACATCACAGAGGTGGATTCCCCCTCATCAATTATGCACCAGGAAACGTTGGTGTTCCGGATCCTGACTGGCATTTGGAAAGTGACGGAAGCAAGGAGAGGAGGATGTTCTGACCGCTCAACATAAAAGATAATCAATCGATCGTAGGAAGTATCTACAGTGCCCAAGGCATATATTATAGCTCTTTTTTGTGAAGGGCATGACTGGAGGAGTTCCAGCGTTGAAATGGCAGTAGGATATTGCGCCAAATCATCTACTATGCTATATGAATGGGCAGCTTTGCCAGAAGCATCATTTTGGTGTAGTGGTTCCTTAAGGGTCTTGGTATGAACCTCTGCCTCAGGTTGAGGGATCTGCAAGGGACCATTAGGTGTCGAAAGAGGCTCTGTAGAGACCGAAGGAGGTGGCTTGGGTATAGACGTAGTGAGAGGCTTGTTGTATTGATGGGACTGAGTCTGAAGATTGATGTCTACAGTTAGAGGTTGATCAGGGTCCATAATGAGAATCTGGTAATCAGATGTACCATATGGAAGAGGTTGAGTGGCCACCTGACCTTCAGGTGGTTGGGTAGCCAAAAATCCTTGCTGAGGGAAAGGATTAGTAAGCATAGCGAGGTGACTAGGCGCAGGATTGGGAGGGACGGAAGGGGAGGCTTGTTGTCCTCGCAATGTTGCTTGAGACTCCCACATCTGATTCATCTGTGGTAAAAGAGGAAAATCATGTGTGTAATGACCATAAACACCACAAGAAGAACAAGGCTTAGTCATGTGAATAGGACTGTCCTGCTTGGGCTGAGTGCCCTGTTGCTGGTTAGTAGTGTTAGGAGCATTATTATGAGGATTAGGTCCAGGATTACTGGGAGAAAATTGATTTTGAGTGCCTTTCCTCTTCTTTTTTGAGGGAGGAGGATTAGTCGCGCCTTGCTATGCATACACCTGCCCCTGAGGGGGTGGTGGCTATTGTTGCAGGGCTTGAGAAGGAAAGGGAGGATGATGTGCTAATGTTGGAGGAGCTAGAGCACCAGGCTGTGGATACGGGTAATAAGAAGGTTGGGAAAAAGGAGGAGGCATGCCATATCCTGTCTACATGCTACTGGGAGGGGGAAAAGTGCAGGAGGTGCTAGCCCCCCCTTGAGGAAGACCATAGCACATGGGAGGCTGAGCATATGGATGAGAGAGAGCTCCAAAGATACTGTCGGTAGCATAATATTCCCCTGGTGTATTGGCACCACCGAGTCTAGGAAGATCAGGTAGAACGGTATAAACACAACCTGACTGAGTGTAGATCAGGTCATATTTTAATGCAATTTGGAGAGCAGCTTCTTTGGTTTGAGGGAAGTGCGATGCGGCAACTTTGCCGATAGGGGGAAAGAGAGATCTAAGGAACCAGTCCATGTAGACATGGTATTTAAAGGTAGGGGCTCAACATAGGCTCTTTCTTCTCTGCCATTCCTGGACATGATCGAATAGGCGGGTCGCAGGCGATTGACGAAAAGAAGTCAAAAGTTTGGTACTAGTTTCATAATGAAGAGGAAGCTGGAAATAGGACAAAAAGGCCCGAGAAAGAGTTGCAAAGGTGGTATGAGAGGATGAGTCCTGATCAACATACCACTTAGAAGCTTCGCCTATAAGTGTACGTTGGAACAACCGAAGACAGACAAAGTCATCGGTAATGGAGTTAGACGAACACCACATGTGGAAATATCGAACATGATTTGTAGGATCTTCTCCAGCAAGGCATTCAAACTTGGGGATGTCAGAAGGGATTTTAGTCGGCATAGCAGGCCAAATAGCATCATGGTGTATAGGGTCATTTATAAACTAGTCAAAATTAGGAAGACTGAGGCCTGTCATATAGGGGAGCAAGGGACCAGCTGAGGTAGTTCCTGTTGCGGTCCCACTAGTAGTATTCCCAGCATTAGGGCTAGGGCTACCACCAGCATTAGGTCCTGAACCAGACATGGTGAAGGTGACAGGAGGAGAACTGGAGGCAGAAGGAGAACCCAATAAACCAAAAGAAGAGTCAGAGTGCGGACTTGGAGGAGGAATAACTCGAATCCTATGCAGAGGAGTACGTCTTCCTACCAGAAACTGAGGATGAAGGCCAAGAAGTCTCCAGGATAAACGCCTTGGTGGCACAATGGTGATGACACAAACACGGCACAAGGGAAAAAGAGATCGACAAGGGCAAGGAGGTGCAGGATCAACTGATTACAATGTAAAAACAAGGGCAAAGAGATGTAGGATCAATTGATTTCAATGTTTTATAGTCTTTGTGCCCTTTTTCGCTTAGGGTGTGTGTGAAAAGTGTGTAAATTTTAATTTTTAAACCCAGATGTTTGTAGAGAAAAAGAAAAAATGTGTTGTGTAACTATAAATAAACCTACAGATAACAGTATATGAAATTGAAATAATAGTAAATAAACAACTAATAATGCAATAATCTAAACCAAAGAAGGTGGGCCTCTTAACAAGTAGTTTGTAGGTGGGTAAAAACTAGTCAAAACACACCGAAATAGCCAATATATCTAAGGTTGGGAGGGACAGGGATCTAAAGGTCAAAATCTGCTGGAAAGTGGTGCAAAAAACAACAACAAATCAGAGGAAAAATCGTTGTAAATGAGGTGGCGAAAGGATATATCCTGGAGGGAAATGGGGTGAACCCTAGAGGAAAACCCAAGAAAATATAAATGAGGCAATTTGGATGGATAACAAGCCAATATGAACTGGATCTGAAGGTGGGGTATCAAATCTGAAAAATGGTTGAACACTTGAAAATTTCAGACTACCTGCAGTAGCTAAAACTCTTCCACAAAGTGTGGAGGGTGTTGAAGCCCTAGGGGGGCTAGGTTCCCACTTAGTTGAGTAAAACAGAAAAAGTACAGGTCCAAAATGGGTAGAGACGGAGGTCAGAAAACCCTGAACAGAGGCCTAAAAAAACCCAGAAAACTTTCAGAAAAACTCCCACAAAAAATCCAGGTCGCAGTTTCTGACCTGTTTTCAGCAGAGGTCGCAGTTTTTGGGTTGAAAATTGCATCCTGAAGCTCCAAGTCATAGTTTTAGGGCCAAAAAGTGTGACCTGCACTTCCAGCACTCTCATCAGAAAATTTTAGTAAAAAGTGTCGTCTTAGCTGCAGCTGATGTTTGTCACCTGCGCAATAGGTCTGAAAACACACATAAGTTATAATTTTTACTGTTTTAAGGTTTTATAGGTTAGAAAAAACATCAAGAAAAGAAAAAACAAGAGGCTGAAGAAAAATAATAGGGTTTGAAGCAACTGGATATGCAAGGATCAGAAAAAAGACAACGGTCGTAATCGTAAACCCTTGTGGAGTCTCCAGTTGTTAGTATGAATCTTAATTGCTAGTGTGCGAAAAAAGACCACTTTAGCTGCGCATAACAAACAACCCTAACAACAAATATGGCTACCAATATCTTCAGATATGCAGTTAGTTGATCAAGATAAATGCTGCAAAAATCTAGATCTATGCATCAAAAGACATTAAGCAGTAAATAAAACAAGATTTACTCCATGCATCCAATAGACAAGACAAGAATATGTTGAATGAATTTTATATTAAGGGCACCTGGGAGGAACACATAGAAGGATGTTACCAGTTCTCCTCAATAGGATGGGTTCTTGTAAGTCCTTAGCACTTCAGATCTAAAATTCCTCTCTCTTGATGGTGTAGAAAACCCAGACAAAAAAGGAACTCAAAGGGAGCTCACAAGCAAAAGGATAGGAAAATATGACAATGATGCTGGATCAAAGTCAAACCAAAAGTATAGATCCAGAGTGATCTTAGGCAACAAAAGGTGATGAATGAATGGAAAAACCCTTCTATTTATAACAAAACATTGAGTTAGTCTAGATATTGGCGCATAATTAAAATATTATTAACCAAATAAAGATCCAACTTTTATGGAATATTTTATTATTTTTGTTGGAGGGAAAAGGAATTTGACTTGGGTAAAATCCCTTTATTTGTAAATAATAAATAATAAATAAGTAAATGATTTATTTATCATTTTAAGGATGTGGTTGAGTAATAATTAAATAAATAATGATTTATTTTACTATTTATGAGTGATTTAGTCAAATTTAACAAGGAATATGATTTAAATAAGGTTTAAATAGTTATTCCTAGAAAATAATAAGATAAATAATAATTTATCTAATTAATTTTCCTGTTTTGGGTTAAATATGATCAGGAATATTAATTAAACTATTGTTTAACTAGTTAGTTCTTGAGGAAAATCAAACAAATGTGGATTTATTTAATATTTCCTCATGGGGTTTCCTGTTTGGAACATAAACAACTTAATAAAGGTGTTTTACTATGTTATTTTTCATAGTGAAAGAAATTTTACTTAGGGTAAAATTGGTCTTACATGGTGTACTTGGGTCCATCTAATAGTAATAGGTTAGATGACCAAAAAATGTTGTAACAATCACATTATGTTTTGAGGAAGTTACAAGGAGAACAACGATGGTCTCACTTGAGGGACTATTGTAACCATCCGACATGTCATATGACACTTATTCTACCTTTCCCGTGGATCCCATATTGTGATGATATTCTATTCACTATATGTGGAAAGGCTTGGGTAAGAGAGGTTCCTGGAACCAAAGAGTGGAACCATGAGAGCCCGGATGCCTTGTGGCTTCTTGAGTATAACATTACTACAACCCAATATCAACATCAGCTCCATAAATATCATAAATGGAGAGAGAGAAAGCATGAGGTGAACAATTTTTCCTTTAATTTTCAGCTATACAACCCCTCTACATTGAAGGAGCAGGGGATTGGTGAGTTCTTCCATGAGCTACCAAGGATGATCCATTTTGTTTGGATGATAGCACGGGGACTAGAGTTTCTCATTGAGGTTAAGGCGCCCAACATTTTTCATCTCTCGTGCCTCAAGGAGGCTATTAGATAACATGTAGATCTTCCCATGGATCTCCCGCTTCTTCATGTTGAGAGCCATTTGGTTTATTTACTAAAGGCTAACTTGCACACTTGGTAGGAGAAATTAGGAGACAAATTGATTGGAGAGCATATGGTTTAGTGGTGGAGACTAGGCTACAAGAGGAGGAGAGGAGATTTTGCAGTGTCCATCCTTGCGGTTGCTTGAGTACAAGCAACATTTGGAAGGGGAGGACTATAATGTTCCAAATTAGCTTTCAGCTAGTTGGAATATTAATTTTTTATTTTTTCATTTAGATAGATGAATAAGTGAGTAAGGAGACCCATAAATCTCTTTAGTAGGAATAAAGCCACTTTTCATGTAAATGTGGCTCATTATATCAGCTGAATAAAGCACCCTTAGGTGTGGACAGAGGCTAAAGCATATGAAGAGGGTAAAATTTGACCAAATCAACAACATTGTCATGGAGGGAGTAGAGCATTAAATGAGGACATCACAGTTATGAAGGAGTGTATGCATGAGAGTAGCATCTTTAATGAGTGGGACCCAGGGTAAGGAAGCTCACCAAGCATAAAATGAAGAGGATGGAATCCATAGAAGGAATTCTAATATTTGATATTGTATTGGTCTTGTATGACTATTTGCACAGTGCAGCTATTTAGCAAAGTATGTTTTACTGTTTAGCACAAGGGTGTTCCCTAGTGGGAATCCCAAGCTCATCCTCGAGGGACTTTTAGTGCCTACTCAGGAGAGGTATATTGAGCATAATTTCCACCATCCACCATCATTCCATGATTCATCCATTATTCCCAGTGAATAATCCTTCAGGATTGTGTTATTTTGTAGGGCAGAAGTAATGGAGAAGAAATAGACCCAGTTCTGATCTTGTTTTCCAGTGGAGGGAGCAGCCCTTCATCTGGGAGTCTAGTAAGGAGGGTCCTTGAGTATCATTGTGTCATCTGGCATCAGTCCAATTTTCTACCATCATCTACAGTGTAATTCCCTTCAGGAATTGCGTTATTTTAGTGAGCAGTTACAGTGAAGGGCTTAGTACCCTAGTTAGTGGGTTAGATTTCTAGTGAGGGGAGCATCCCTTCATCCGGAAGATGTATTGGAGGAGTTTCATCTATTTATACATCAGATAAGCCACCTCCTATCATTTATCTAGTTGTAGTGATTATTCGGCCCTAGGCTACATTTCATCGTTGTTGTATTTTGTGTATTTTTGGAAACCCCTTATGGGTTGGCTTGGAAATGAGCTCGGGAGCCTAGATCTGTATTCCCAACATTTTTGGAGCATTGTATCAACAATTATATTTATTTATATTTTCCCATTTATAGCCATTCCGTCATATATTTTGTAGTCATAGCCTTTCGACATTTTATGTCTTAGCATCATTTCATATTTTGATGTATTGGGTCATGGGAGGCTTGTTTTCCTAGCTTGAGTGATCTTTTCCTCAAGACTTGGTGCTTATTTTCTGCTAATTAACATAATGGAATGGCTTTATTATTGTCTCATGTTTTGATCTCTTAATATTTACTTCTATTTCCAGTTTTATGTTCCATATTCCTGTTGTTCCTATTTTGGGATATTACAAGATGTGTTGATGTTTGCATACCATTTATCTCAAATGTACAAGCTCTCACCCAATGATGAATGATTTTCTTAGTCCCTATAGCCAACTGCACCAACCAATACTTGTATGAAATTATTTGTTGAAGCCACAATTATCCACTAGGTGAGGACTAACATAACTATAATTAGATCGAGGATCAATCAAAATGGAAACAACTCAATCACAAAGTTTACCTTCCATCTCGATAATGGATGCTTTATTATATGCCTTCTTATTATCAAGTGTTGCATATATCTGAGTAATTTTATGACCAACATCCCTAAGTGTTTGTGCCTCATGAGCACTATAGATGTGAGGTATACCACCCTAGTACAATGGAAAATCCTTATTACGATGATCTTTGCCACAAACCCAACACTGCAACAGTTCTCTGCCAATTGCTTTATTCTACTGCTCTCTAGGTTGAGGTCCATGTCCTTTCTCAGCTAAACTAAACTTATTGTAAGGAGAAAATTTTTACTTTTTACCTTCATCCTGAGATATTTCATGCTTCGGTGACCATTTTCCTTTAGCCTTCTCATTCCCTTTCCAATCATGCTTAGGTTCAAACTTACACTTGACTACTCATAATAGTGCTTCAAATTCCTGATGACTTCCTACAATGAATAAGGCTAATCATACTCAATTTGATCCTTAAATTCTAATGGAAGTTCATTGATGAGCCTTTGAACAAACACATACCTCAAAAACTCCAAAAAATTAGTCATATACTCTTCATCTATCATTTAAACCATCTTCATCTCGTATAAATCCTTAGCCTTTACATCATAATATCTCTTGGACAAGTAATTATTTAGAACGAGTCTTTTAAACTCATCCCAACTCAATGCTTCTACCTTTATGCCTCTGACGTGCTTCACATATTCCCACTAGATATGTTATTTTCTCTTGAGATTGAGAATAGTTATCATGGATTTTATATTCTCTATATAATATTGCAATTTGAAGAACTTGTTCATCCCATTAAGCCATGCTTCTGCATCTTTCGGTTTCTTCAACTCTCAATAAAATGTAGGAGGCTTGGCTTTCTTGAACTCATCTGACAAGTACCCCCTTTGACTCCTCCTATAAGGATTATGGAAATGAAGATGATGATATATTTAAACCAGAACTAAAATAGAACCCATGACCACTATTATCTCTCTTGTCAGGTGTATCCAACTATTTTCTGCCTCTAATCATGTCATCCTTGTCCAACCTATGCCCTGATTGAGACACAGTACCATATGCCCCATTAGTACATTCCTCATGTCCATAGTTGTTCCATGGTTTTCCTTATCTCTGCAGGCTTTATAAGCTTTAAAGGGTAACTACATTGACCTTGATTTGATTTCCTAAGCTTTGGAAATCCTTTATCATGACTAAATTATCGTTTCATTATCTTCGTTGCAACTTCTGATTTCTTCCTTCAGGCTTGTCATTGTGTTTTCTATGTCAGGAGAGTACTCTTCTCCATTTTTATCATATGATTGGAAAAGAGATTGATGTGAAATGTAATCCACCATTTTTCTCGTCATCTCTGATCTTCTTCTTCCTGGAAACATGCCATGTTAGATAAACCAAATAGAAACATAATCATAATAATACCTTAGTGAATTTTAGGAGAGGCTATCTCATTTGAACAAATGATTCCAGATTAGCATGAAATATATATATATATATATATATATATATATATATATATATATATATATATATATATATATATATATATATATATATATATATAATGAAACAAAAAATCAACCTATCGACATCATTTCAATCATCATGCATGATGCCACCAACTATGACACTGACTATATACATTGCAACCATAACCACTGTAATACATCCATATAGCTTACGTGGATGCATAAAAATCACATCCCTGCTATCCAGTCAAAGTATTTGAACCTCGAAGCTCTGATACCAATCCGTAACACGCCCCTCCCACATTTACCCACTTTTACAAGCCATCCAGGTAAATGTAAAGTTGAGTGCTACTGTAACATGACTCAACCTCCAAGTTCTAGCCATGGAAGCGGGGTTGACACAATGGAAAATTTAATGACATCCCTCATATACCAAATAAAACTCAGAATTTTGCAAACCACCCCAAGTGGTCAATCCTTGAGCTAGAACCCTTTTTCACTAACCTAGTTCCCAGACCACATGCACAATAAAGCAAGAGTGCAGTTATAGGCCTCCAACTGCATGGAAAGGCTTGCTTCCATGCGATTATGACCCAATTTACCCAGTTAAGTGCTTGCAGTACTGAGAACTGAGCCACATTTCCAGGCTAGCCTCCAGTCCAATGCGCAGAACTTCCTGTAACTTACTATAATCAGATTTGACATAAACCATTCAAATACTTATCAAATAATGAACAAGATCCATAACTAAATCACATCATGGAACCATGCTTATAACCAACCTATAACCACAATATTAACCATGAAAAAACATCCATCAAATCAACATAATAACAAGTACAAGTGATCATAAATAACAATAGGAAAATACCTCTTATTAACATATGAAAAAGGAAACCAAGTTAGGGACTTCCATGTACCACAAGACGATATATTGGGCTGAACCAAATATTTCTTTTAGCCAACCAGCCTCGTTCCATATTCCAAGCATGAAAGTGGGATCTCATGGGTTAACCAAGGTATAATAAACTAGTAAATCCACAGGTTAAACTGCTTCCACCGTCAAACTATCGTGATCTCACCTAAATTGATCCCGAGATCACAAAACCAAACCACGCTTAGATGCCTCAGAATTTATTCACCATACCTTAAGGAATTTTCCTTTCTCCCCCACCTATTGAGGGCTTTTCGGAGAAAACCGTATCCACCCCCAACCCTTGGGAATTTTCCTGAGACCACCTCATGCAGTTCCAAAACCTTGTAACAATCGAAATCTCAACCAAGAATGAATCCCATCACACTGTGGCTATCTAGAAAATAGCAAGACAAGGTTGAAATCATCATCAAACCAGAAAAAAAAAAAAAAACAATGGAAATGATAGAAAATGAACCAAATAAATAAATGCATGAACCGTGCATCCACACCTCAACTAAGAAATCACACATGCAACATGTTACCTCTAAAATATTCTTATTGAAGTTGTTGATATGACCTTCTCCTTTCTTTCCTTTTCTTGTCCTTTTCCTTTCTTTTCTTTCTTGTACAAGTTCTTGTTCTTTTTTCTTCGTTACACCTACTCCAAAGATGGAAAAATTGTTTTGATTGGTTCTAAGATGCCTTTTTATTATTAATGTATTTTTTTTCTTCATTTTTCTTCAGTTTTCTTCTAATTTCCTTAGCATGAAAATTTGTGTCTCTTCACCTTCGTTTTCTCCTATTTTCCTTTATTTTCATAATGAAATCATAATTTTTTCCTCTTTTACTTTGTCAATTCCTTTTCCAATTTCCATAGCCATAACTAAAAAAAAAATTGTGCCCACTATAGTGTGGTTCCCAACATTCACCTTCCCATGACCTTAGTCTTATTTTTCCTTTATTATCTCTTATTACATGAAATTTAACCTAGGGTTGTTACACCTTTCATGGAATGGATGCTTGTGGATAACCTCCATCTATTGTGGATAACAAAAAAGGGATTCTGGTTAGTTATCGTGTTGATTTTCTTGTATCCATTTGGATATTTCCAGCAAGCCAAAAAAAACAATGTTTATTATTTTGTAAAATACAATTTCGATTTGAGTGTATTTTTAGACATAGATAGTAATAATACTTCTATATAAACTTCTTATTTTGTAATGAAATTGTTATAAGGAGGGTATATTTATTATGTTAGAGGGAAACTATGGAAAGGAAATGCTTAAATTGTTCCACATTCATTATTATCTATTGTCTTCTACCTTCTCTGTGATTTGATTCCTCGGGATACAAAAGTTATTAACCATTATTTGTATGGTTTTATTCTACAAATAGTTAAAAAATCATATTTTTTTTTTCTATCTTATACTCATTCAATTCATATATATGTTTATTCAATAAGTTTATCATCATGTGACTTTCGTCCTGAGACTAATTACTAATCTGGACATATGTCTAGTCTAGGTCCCTTAGGTTTTATTCGAGTAATTTGTAACATATATTATGTTACTTTCATCATATGAATTGAATTTATTTTCTATAGTAATTTATGTGCTTATGTGTTCATGTTGATTATTTTCTTATTGGTTTTATTCATAGACAAGTAATTGGATGAATGTTTATTTTATGAAATTGTTACAATAAACATGTAGATCTCAGTTCCGTAATAGAAATAGATCGCATTAGTTAGTTCATTTTTCATTTATTCTTGATGTTAATCATTAAAATAGGTACAGTTTAATTTGCATTTGTTCAAAAGATAAGAGCTTTAACTAATTGTCTTTTATTTCACATTAAGGACTGTATTTCTTAGTTATAATTTTAATTTATAATTTCTTATATAAATTAGAATTAGGAATTTGAGTTTTTCTCATTTTGTAGATAATTACATTTTTATTCTTTTGTACCAATTACATTTCTATTCTGGTCTATATTGTAATATACCATAATTGTTTGGAAATATTTTGATATTGATAACCATCATTTATTTCTTGTATATTAATTCTTTGATTGATATTCTATTTGTAGAATTAAAAATTTAATTTTATTATAGTTATTGGCTATTATATTGTAGATCATATTTAATTTTTTAACTCGTAGCTTTTGAAATATAACATTAGTTAGGTATATATAGTTAGTGTAGGTTAGGATTAATTTTTCCGCTAGCTTCTTCTTCGCAGGAGGAGGAATCCAAAGGTTGATGGAGCCTATAAACCCGTCGCGGTCAACCACAGCAAAAATATAGGGCTATTAAATAGCTATGATCAGGGTTGTTTCTCCCTTATTGACTAGAGTGCCTAAAACTCACATCAACAATATCCTTCAGTAAAAGGAAGAGAATAGAAAGACCAATCTCTTCTATATAAAGATACATGTTAAAATACCATTATTGATGATATGTTTTACTTAGGATCACATGTGAATATCATTGTAGTATATCTGGTCAAAAAATTCATATTAGAAGTTCATGAGCATCCAAGCCCATATCCATTAGGTTGAGTATATAAGGATGCAGAAATAAATGTAGCCAAACAATGAAAATTTAGATTTTCTATCAATGCTAATTTTATTTCTGAAGTAGAAGTAGATATATTTCCCCTTGATGCATGTGGAATGGTGTTTGGAAGTCTATACATGTAAATTTACGGTGCAATATTCATGTGGAGAGCCAACCAGTACCAACTAGTCAAGGATGGAAAATTGTTCACCATCAACACGCAAAGGTAAGTCAAAAAATTCTCTAGTAAGTTCCAACTAAGACAAGAAACTAATCAGTTTTGGAATGAATTATGTTTTACTATTTTTTATAGAAAATAAACGTATATAAGAGTCAGTTATAGCTAAGGAATACATAGAGGGGTGTACTAAGAAATATAAACAAAAAATTGAAGAGTTGCTACAACCATCGATGTGATCTAGGAGCCTAAAGGGATACTACCCAAGAGGGAAGTGGAGCATGAGATACAACTATTGGTGGGCTACCCATTTCCAAAAATTGGGCTATAAAACAAGTTTATTATAGAAGCAAGTGAGGTGAAGAAATAGTTACAGTAGCTACTACAACATGGTGTCATTTGACTGAGTACATCACCATGTGGGTCACCCATCCTCATTGTGCCAAACAAGGGTGGCACTTAGTGACTATGTATAGATTGCAAGGCAGCGAAAAAAATTACACTCAAATAGCTATCCCCTACGTAGAATAGATGAATTTTTGAATCAATTGCAGTAATTAAAATACTTCACCAAGCTGGACTTAAAGTCTAGATATTACCAAGTTCAAGTTAGAGAAGAAGATACTTGGAAGATTGCCTAAAAATTTGTAACCCAATCCACCCACAGTTACTCACTTTCACCGGTTTACCTGGGGTAAACATGATATGAGGATCACTATGATTAGACTAAACGTCCTATATTACCTTAAAGAAATGTGTCGATAACTTAAGGCTTTATTGACTTCCCTTAGGTGCTACAGGACCTCCAAGAGAAACCCATCCCCTCCAGGTGTCCCACCCTTGAGATAACTCTCTTTTTCATTGAACTAGAGCCTCAATTGTGCCCTTTATAAGGAATTAAAGTGACCGTAGCCCTCCTATCACTCTTAAAGGCATGCCTTCTAATGAATGTGGACTTTTCGAGTAAGTTCTATGCCAACGACCTCGAATTTTAAGCCAATTCTTCAGGGCTAGGATTTAGGCCTCTACAAAAACTCATTAAAAACTTCTAGAAATGATTAATGGCATAGAAACAAGGGATATAAACCAAAACTTGAATCAAGACTTGACCTGAACTCTCCTAGTGGGGACTGACATTCTGTCATACACTTGGTAAACATGCAAGCTACAGGTCATGAATTCATATCTAAACATAAGGGTCTGGAAACTTATCTAAGGTTTAACAAGAAGGATCAATTCCTTCTCACAATATTTTTCATAACACCAATTAGGTCATACATTCATGAATTAAAATTTCATAATATCCATATTTAGATCTATCAAATAACCATGCTTATATCTAGCATAAAACCAGATAAATAAAAATTATATAAAAACTATTCAAGCCACATAATAAAAATTACATTTACTCATAAAAAACAAGAGAAACTTAGCTCTTATTAACTATATGAAAAATCCAACCAGTTTTGGGACTTCCGCGTAACACCCGACAATAAATTAGGATGAACCAAATATTTCATTCATCCAATCACCCCCATGCCATATTCTAAGCATTAATGTGGGATCCCAAGGGATAAACGAATAAAAAAATATTGAATCCAGAGGTTAAACCACCTCCACCCTCACCATACTGCAAGCTCAGCTAAACCGGTGTCGAGATCACAAAACCAAACTAAGCTTGGATGCCTCAGAATTCCTTCATTGTCTCTTTAGAAAGTTTCCTATATCAACCCACCTATTGAGGGCTTCCCACAGAAAACCATATCCACTCCCAACCCTTGGGATTTTCTTGAGACCACCTCCCCTAGATCCAAAGCCTTTTGACAATCCAAATATCAACCAAGAAAGAATCCCATCACACCATGGCTATTTAGAAATTGAAAGGTGAGGCTAAAATCCACTGTAAAAAACTGAAAAAATCAATGGAAATGACAACAAAAGAACCAAATACCAACATGCACATACGATTCATGTTAAAACGAGTTCGGAAATCATACATGCAACCTATTACCTACAATTATTCCTGCTAAAGCTGCTTGATCCAAATTTTCCTTCCTTGATCCTTGTTTTCCTTTTCTTTCCTTATCCTTCCTTGGATTTCCTTATCCTTCCTTTTCTTTCTTTATTTCCTTCTCTTCTTGGTTCTCTTCTCCTCTCCGAGACTAATTCCAAAACTGAACTGGCAAAAAACTACCAACTAATTATTTGAGGTATTTTTATTATTAATGCCTCCAATTTCTTCATTCTCCTTAATTTTCCTTCAATTTCATCCTCACATGAAACCTATGACCTTTTACCTTCCTTTTCTCCTAATTTCCCTTTTTTTCATAAATAAAATGTCAATAATACATTTTTTCCTTTCCAAAGCCTTTTCCATTGCCTTTTCTAATTTCCCTTAGTGATAAACAAATCAAGTGATGCCCACTAGGATATTTTGCCCAAAATTTAGCTTGGAATAACTGTCCTTTGACTATGGTATTATTTTTCCCTTATTAACTTTATTACATGAAATTTTAACCCAGGGATGTTAGAGATCCCTCCCCCTTAGCGGAACACCATCTCCAGTGTTCTATGACACCTACAACTAGCAAAACCACTGAAAACCAAAAACATATTGCCTTTGGAGCTTTATAAACTATCTCGTTGCAGTATTTACAATAACATTCTCCTCAAAAGAAAAACTATCATGACAAACATGAAAACCATAATGCTTATTGGAGCTTTATAACATAGATCATTATAATATTTACAATATAAAAAATACATAAATATAGACAAATACCAAAAATAATTTGCCTCCACCGACAAAGAATGAGGGATACATAGTCTACATCTAATCTTCCATATCCCTTGTAGCTTCATCGAGCCCAAGGTGCTTCCATTGCACTTTAAATTGCTCGATTACTTGGTTCTGGAGCATCAATTTTTTCCGCTGCAATATGCATTGAGGTTCTAGTTTGAATTCTCCTTTTGGTTCCACATGCAATATAGACCAATCAATAACATGATCAACATCCTTAACATATCTTTTAAGCAATGACACATAGAAAAAATCATGGAAATTCAATGTTGTAGGCAATGCAAGTATGTAGGCCACTAGTCCACTCCTCTCAAGGATCTCTAAAATTGATCTGAAAGGACTGTATTAGTTTTGATGTGCTAAGTGTATTTTCATTTTATGAACATGTGCATACTTGTCTCATTAGTTATCCTAAGGATTGAGGATTTTAACCATGAATTCTAGATGATTTTAGTGAATTAGAAGCATGAAATAAGCACAAATAACAGTGAAAATCAGTGTAAAATAGAGAAATAAGTCACCACATATAATTTCCATAGTAGGCATGATGAAGCAGCTCACCCCTCCTGGGCTACATCTGCTTGTCTAGCTCCCAATGGCATTTCCATCTTTCATTATGATCAAAATTTTGCAAATACATGTAGTTACAGGCCTCTAATGTCTATTTTATTTGCAGTAATGGCTCCAGAATTCTCCAATTAGTCAAAAATGACTCTTCATTCCCCCAGAATGGGTGAAATTTGAGAATCCTACTCTTTTTCCCAGTTACACCTAGACAAACTCCACTAAAAGTGCAGAACTCCACTTAACTGGAGTTAATTTAGTGGATTCCGCCTAAAATTAGGTGCGCTCCAAAAATTCTGCCGAAACTAACCATTGTATTTAACTTAACAGTTGGGGTGGCCATATTCCAACCCCAAACCATGGTCTTCGACGTGGTGGTTAGAAGAACTTTGGACTTAAACTCTGGTGGGAACTCCGGTTTGAAGGGTGGTTAACTTAAATGCGCAGAGAATATAGCGATGGCTGTTGCATGTGATAATTTTTAACAACTGCTACCGCAACTACTGCAGTAATAACCATCGGGTTTGCAACATTCATTTTAATGTGCCATGTGATTACCTACTACGCGGACTGTTGGTAGTCCCCAACCCCCAATTTCCATTCCATTCAATGTTAACATAAAACTAACTTCTATACAGGTTAAGATTCATGTGTAGCTCAGGCGGTTAGATGGGCGTGTGCTCTACCAAAGGTCGCGGGGTCGAGACCTACAGAGCTTACCAAAATTTTAGTATGCCATTTCAGGCACATGTGTCCACCTTAGGGCTAGCCACGTGTCACCCTCTGATTAGCCCAAAGACATAAACATACAACCCTTGACCAGTAAAACTGTGCCACTTTTCATCCTATGGTTGGCTCTGAGGAAGGAATATTCCTTTTGTTGACTGTGCATCCTAGTCAACCCTGGTCAAACTGTCGCAAAATTTATCTATTTGGATTTTCGATAAGAATGTGATATATCCCTCATATGACATTGGTTTTTCGAACCGTTCATGGTGCCATAATTAGGAAGACGAGGTAAACACAATCATCATGGTTTCAACCCAATCCTGTAACTTTGAATTTTGAGTAAAATTTATGAACTCTTGATCACTCCTCACCATTGGGAAGCTTTTGGATCCCAAAAGACTTGATTACATGTTCATTAGATGAGGGTACAACTCCCTCACCTTTCCAACCTCCATCCACTTTTCCTTGCATGGTTTAGTGCCTTTATGCCCAACTCGAAGGTAGTCAACACTTACCCTCTTAGATGCTCTTGTCCTCCTGTCAAGAATTGTATCTTCCTTGAGCTCATTCAGAAATTCTAGTGAGAAATATTCAATAGAAGGTATTTGAACATCACTTCCTTGATCATCGATCAATGGTGGCTCATACAAACGTAAGTTTTCAACATTAACAACTGAATACATTTGCATATATGAAGGCAAGTCAAGTTGAAATGCATTATTACCAACATGCTTTATGATCTTGAATGTACCATATTGAATGGGTTTGAGCTTTTTACCTTCTCCTTTCATCCTTTCATTGCTAATGTGCAACCATACCTCATCTCCCTCTTGAAACTTGTGATCAACTCTATGTTTTTCATGCCTCTCTTTGTATTTTCTTTGACTTTTCTCAAGATGTTCTTGAACTTGTTGATGTATAATTTGAATTTTATCAATGAACTTCTGAGCCTTATCAATGTCACTATGGCCATCAATTGCAACATCTTTCCAAAACATGAAGTCTAACGGCGATTTTGGCAAATACCGAAAGCATACTTCAAAAGGTGATGATTGAGTAAAAGAGTGATTTGCCCAGCTGTAAGCATGCTGAATGTAATGAAGTTTCTCATCCCACAACTTAGGATGTTTGCTACAATATCCTCTCAATAGATGCACAATGGTTATGTTCACCTCCTCGGTTTTTCCATCTGTTTGCAGATGAAAAGAAGTACTCTTTTTCAACTTTGTGTCCATCATTCTCCATAGATTTGACCAAAAATTCCCAATGAACATAGAATCCATATTGTTATCCTCCTGTATTCTACAGAGTTCACTAGATGACTTTTGATTTTCTACAAGCAGCTAAATATAGCATTCTTTTCCTATTAGCTATATTTATAAATCTTACTGCCTTCATTATCCTAAATAAACCTACTTCATTATATTCCATCTATACCCTTTCAAAAATACCTTGCTGCTCTTAAAAAGACACACTTTGGGCTTATTTTTCCCATTTTCACTCTCCCTCCGTATCCAAACTCTCATTCACTCATTTTCCCCTCTAAAAACCCATTTCCCCTTTCAAAACCCTTCATAATACCCCTTCCCTTCACCATTTTCCTTTATTTTCATCAAAACAATGTAAAATTCCTTTTTTCATTGTTTTAAAAACATAAATTAAACTATCGGGTCCTTTTGTTTTATATTAAAAAATCTGTTTTTTAATATAAAACTAAATTTTTGTTTTGAGCCTGACCCTTTAAGGTTTTAAGCCCCCTCACCTTAAACCCTCACTCCCTCACGCTCACATGACCATAGCCCCCACCTTAATTTTTTAAAAGCCTCCAACACATTATTTGAAACCCCTCATAAACCCTTTATTTTCACTTCATAAATGAGTGCATCCACTTGGTTTATAAAGACCCTAGACCCCACCGCTATACCTGCTCACCACCCCAGATCGCTCAACGACCGTTGATCTATTTTCCACTGATCCGACGACTCCCATCCATTATCGCAAATCTTTATGCGCCAGATTTAACACTTTTAAGATTTACGATATGGGCCCCCATGTGGCATGCGATGAATGGAATTGCATGCCCACCACAAATAACATTATCACCTCCCAGATCACGCGAAAACCACCTCTGGTTTTCGAAAACCGCCTCCCGGTTTTCGAAAACTGCTTTTTCTCCGTGCCAAGATTCAAAAACTTCCATTCTCTGTTCAATTATCCCGCCGACTCTACCTATGGAACCAAGCCCAGAACACCTTTCTCTACCCTCCGAAAGCCCGAAAACCCTCAAAACGCAGTAAAACCCTCCCCGCGGGTTTTGAAGCTAATTTTTTGTTTCATGTGCAAGTTTAATGGCAAAAATGCATAAATGCATTTCGATGGTCCAAAAACACCCAAATAAATGTCTAGGTGATGATCTAGAGGTTTGGTTCAAATTTAAAGGGACCAAAGGCCATATTCCAAGCTTAATCATCAATAAAACATGGTTATTTACGGTTATTAAAACCCTCTATCAACGAAGAATCCATCCCTGCACCAAAAAAAAATTCAAGCAAAGGCGCAGTAAGAAGAAAAACAATCAAAGGACTGTGATAAAGAAAATGAAGATTAAAGGGTTAATCACAGATCAAAGAAAGATCATGAGGATTAGCCAATAAAGTAGAGATTGAAGGATTAAAAGGTCAAGGTAGAAGATCAAAAAGTTAAATAAAAATGATGAATAAAGTAAACAGAGATAAAGTCAGAATAAAGAAACAGATAGTGAAAGGATAAATCAGAGTTTAAAGGCCTAAAAAAGAGTTTCAATGATAAAACAAAGGTAGATTAAGCCTTGAAACACGTTCGAATGACTAAACCTACAACAGTTACTTCTTCAAAGGATATTTTTACACCTACAACATGTTTTCTTTCAATAAAACATCAAATAGTTATTACACACAGTCAGAGATATTTTTAATCTACCAACAGTTATTGTAAAGTTATTTAAAAAGCTTTAAAGTCAAACATTTCATAGATTTTAACTCATAAGTTAAGTTAGGAGTTATTATTTCAGAGAAACACCTTCAGATATTTTTGTGTTGGGCCTTACATGGTATTAAAGGTAAAAAATCATTAACTCTCTAATAAATGACATCTAAACCCTAGCTTAGCACCACCTCCTCATTTTGAAGATAAATACTGCATACGAGTTTCAATTTTAGTGTTGGTTAGATGGTGGTTATTTGATTGATTTCTGCTGCTGAGCTAGTTGAGGATTGCTAGGCTGGATTTGAGAAAGCTCTGAGTTGCATAGAGCTATTGTGCATGGAGTATGTTGGAAATATGATGCAGAGTGTTGTCCTTGATGGCAACCCACTGAATAAAGATGAAGACATGAGATTGTTGACATATGTTGTCCTTGATGGCAATCCACCTGATGAAGTTATTCTTGATTTGATGGACTCGGTAAATAATGTAAATCTGATGTGAAATGATGTTAGTTAGCAACATGATGCTGAGTGTTGTCATTGAATGGCAACCCACTTGATGAAGATGATGACAACTTACTTGATGAAGTTGTGCTTGATAGAATATGTTCTTAATGAAGTAAATCTGATGTATCTACAATGAGTACAAAAGGTAGTGAAGAAAGGAATTCAGATTGTGCTAAATCTATGGTGAAAGAGTATGTCTCAAGGAATACGTGGATCTGTCTAAGGGAAGTCGTGTATGCACGCGGAAAAGAACGTGCAAAGTCGCATATGGGCTAAAGCGCTCTAAAAGTGCAAAACCAGGGGTGACCACCATGGTATTGACCGATTGTATTGGGTATTGATCCGCCTAATTGACCCCGTCCAGGAATACCATCGGAAGTAATGTTGTTTTGGCTCATGGTATTGAAAAAGGATAAACCTATATAAAGAGATGAAATTCATTATGCAAATCATGAGTGTGGGTGCAAGATGTCTAAGCTTGAATGAATACTTCTCTCTGAAGTAGATCTGAATGGAAAGGGTTACACTTGAATGATAAATCTGAGTGTATGATGCACCAATGATGAAGAAGGGGATCTAGATCTGAAATGTGCTTGTATTTGCTAGATCTTTTTATGGAATGATTAGATCCAAGAAGAGGCGAACATCTGTCTGAAGTGAAGGGTTAAATCTGTGTGAAGTATTTGTTCTGAAGAAATGCAATGACCTAAAATCTCTGAAGAACCATACGCTAGTTAGCCGAAGATGAAGCGCGTATATACGCAGCTTCGCTGAAAGAAAAGCGCGTATGCGAAATTAAATTGGTTCTATAATATGTACAGAAGTATACGCTGGTTTGTGTAAATGGAAGCGCGTATATACGCGACATTAGTGAAGTGAAAGAGCGTATGAAAACTAGGGTTTGCTGAAGTCTGTGGTAAGAAATGACTGATCTATTCTGCTGTATTGCTGCTATCTGTATTCTACTATTCTGAGTTGTCTGCATCAGTTTGGTTGTATGATTGAGCTTAAATGTATGAAGAGGGTCCAGTCTGAAAATATGATGAAACGTGGCCTACAAGTATTTTTCTATTGAAGTTGTTGGATCCAGTGTGAAAATTGATGAAACGTGGTCCGAAAGGGGTGCCGAGGGTTGTAGCCTTCAATCGGGGGTTGTAGCTCCCTTCCGGGTGAGGTCGGTAAACGAGATCGTGGGGGTCGTAGCTCCCTTCCAGGAGAGGCCAGTAAACGAGTCGTGGGGTTGGAGCTCCCTTCCGGGAGAGGTCGGTAAACGAGCGCAGTGGGTGCTCGCGTGCTTTGGGTAGAGTCTGCACTCAAAGACATATGTTGTAAGATGTTTTCTCTATAATAAAATATTGAAGGCCGAGCAACTGCAGCGGTGGTTTTCTCCCGACTTGGGTTTCCACCTAAAAATCCCGGTGTTCATGTGTGATGCTTTGTGTGATGGTTTATTCTATTCTTACTGCACATGTTTACTGTTCATATAACATCTAATGAATGAATGATGGAATGATATAAGTGAAGAACTAATGGAATAATTAGATCTCTGTGTATACGCGAGTTTTATGAAGGATATCAGCGTGTATACGCTAGTTGGCTTTAGCAAAGTAGTGTATGGGTTTTAGAGCATGAAAAAGTAAAAAGTTTCAGTTTTTCCCTAAATACCGATTCACCCCCCTCCCCCTCTCAGTATTTTTCCCAACAATTGGTATCGTAGCAGTGTTCTTCTGCGAAGCTTCGATCGCTTGAAGGAGATCCGTCGCAATGGGAAGTCAAGAAGGAGTAATGTCCGTAAAGCCACCTCTATTCAATGGAAGCAATCCGATATTCTGAAGGTACGAACAAAAGCATATCCGTAAAGTCTTGGTGCGGATGTATGGGCAATCGTGGAAGAAGGTTATCAATACCCAAAGAAGTATTCCTACCGATGCAACGAGAAAGGAAGAAGTATGAAATCAATGCCAAAGCAAAGAATGTCTTGTTAGGAAGCATGTCTGAATTAGAATTTGCTAAAGTGATGCAACTACATTCAGAAAAGAAATATGGGATAGAATCATTCTAAGCTATGAAGGAGACACAAAGGTAAAAAAGTGCAAAACTCCAAACTCTTAGAATTGAATATGAAATTTTGAAGATGCATAGTGATGAAAGTGTTGCCGCTTTCTTTCTTCGTCTAGATGATATTGTAAATCGGATGAGAAATTTGGGTGAAACCATAACCGATACTACTCGGTGGAAAAAAGTCTTAAGATCCTTGACTTCAAAATTTGACTCTAAAGTTTCAACTTTATTGAAGAAAGGCAAGATCTGCAAACTCTTACTATTGTTCAATTACATGGTAGTCCCGACTGCTTTTGAAATGAGACAAGGAGGTCCTCCTCAAATCAAAGAAACCGCTTTTTAAGGTATCCGCAAGAGGAAAAGAAAAGGAAGTTGTCAAAGAATCCAGACTATATATCCAATGAAGAAGAAGCGAATTTTGTGAGAAAAACTCCAACTAGGAACTGGAAGATTCAAAGGTAAGCTTCCCTTCAAATGTTTTGAGTGTGGAAAAGTTGGTCACTATGCTCGCTAAATGTCCTTATAAACAAAAAACATGGTAAAGGAAAAACAAATTTGAAAAAGAGGAAGAGTTATTATGCAAATGAAGATGATGATGAAGTGTCCAAAGTGAAGATGAAGAAGATTCGACCAAGGTCTACAAGTGCTCATGGCAAAGAAGCAAAAGAAGAAGGTTACTCGAGGAAAGGAGATACCTCGAAATCATGTATAGCAAAAAATTGAAGAAGATGAAACAGATTCCCGACGAAGCTCTACAAGTGCTCATGGCAAAAGAGGAAAAAGAAGAAGGCTACTCGAAGCAAGGAGATATCTCGTAAAAATTGAAGAAGATGAATCTAATAGTGATTTGGGCCCTTGTAATCTTCTTTGTACAAGCAATGGTGTAGAAAGTGAAAGTAAAGTTGTGGATCTAGAACAAGCTATCAAGATCAAAGTTGAAGAACAACAAAAAGGAAATTGATAAGAAAGATTCTATCTACAAAGAGATGATATCTCAAATGAAAGATGAAATAGAAATGTTGAATGGACAGTGGACAAGTATCAAAGGTTTCATACTTATGCATACAATCGAATTAAAGAACTAGAAGCGTAAATCAACGATCTAAATGCAGACCTCGAAAAAATCAAGCAAGAAGAATGAAGGACTTGAAGTCGCAATCATCTTTCTACAAACAGATCTTGAAGCATCAAATAAGAAGAATGAAGAACCTCTATCATTTGAAAAGGAAGGCCTTGAAGCGTAAATCATCTCTCAAAGAAGATCTCGGAAAAATCAAATAAGAAGAATGAAGAGCTGCAACAAACATGTGAAGAAAACGAAAATTGGTTGAAAGAAGAGATTCTAAATCGAAGGATCAAGTAGAAGATGGAAGAAGGAAAGAAGAAATCTTGATGAAGCAATGTCAAGCCTTGGAGGTTGAGGTAAAAATTCTCAAAGGTAAATTAGAAGAAAAGGTTAAACTTTTGAGGTTTCAAGATAGTACTAACATTTTGGACATTATTATGAGTAATCAAAGGTCTCCTGCTATCAAACTTGGTCTTGGTTTCCATGAAACTGTTAAAGGATAATCTAGCTCACAAGGAAGTGCTAAAAATTCAGAGGATGTCAATGCAAAACCCGAAGTGTTGAAAGAAACAAAAGGTCAACCAACAATGATGAAATCTCAAAGGAAATCGAGTCAATAAAGTTGAATGCTTTAAATGTCATAATTATGGGCATGTTGCAACAAATTGCGTAGGGAGCAGATCATTTCAGTCTCAATCAAACAGCTCCTACATAGAAAGGTACTCGGTTTCTTCAAGGGATATTGCTTTTTCGTGTAACAAGTATGGACATAAAGCAACTGATTGTAAAAGGAGGAAGATTAGAAATACTCATTATGATTCTTATGCTTATTTCTCTCGGACACATGAGATGTTATTCTTGTAACAAGTATGGACATGTAGAAAATGAATGTAGGATAAACGAGATATAAGAAATTGGATAACTTCCAAAGACACAAATAAAAAAGTTCAAACAAATCTGGAAAAAAGATGGAAGACCGATCAAAAACGTAGGAATTTCGACCCTCACTCAGACCACCCGCTCCCGAAGCTTTACTTCTCCGATTGATCGTAGAATGATGTGGGATACATTATGTGATTTAGTAATGTATCGTCACAGGGGAGGGAGAAATGTATGATGTCTCTCATGGTTGATTTGATTATTCTCGTTATATGTATTTCGACAAAGCATCTGATATGAAGAAGATAGGTACAGAAGTACAAGTTCAGTGGTGAGAAGAAGGATTGTGGAAATTTTCTATGCTTCACTTTCCATACGCGGGTTAGTTGAACAAAAGTCACGTATACACGCGAGTTTCATCGTAGATAGTCGAGTATGCATTGATGATAAGAGAATTTATATGCTAGTCGAAGATCCTGGAGCAGAGGTTTAGGGGGAGCATTAGTCCGATTGTTAATAACTCGTATTATTGACTCTAGACGACTTAGTTTCTCGCTTCTAAATAATGATGATATGATACATGGTTTCTTGTGTTGAAGATTGTGGATGAGTCCTCGTTTGCTTGTTGATGAAGAGTATTCATGAGATGAAAGTCCTATAATTCGGAGATAAGGGAAGCCCATGCGAGATTGTTGTCGATGACTTGCTCGATGAATGTATTCGAGTTGCACAAGTTAAGATGGAGCACTGTCTGTGGGGAGCAAACGAGGTTGAATACTAATGATTGCATTGTTGGAAATATGACTACTTATTCTTTGGTTTTTGTGATACTCATGCTCAAATGATGATGACTTGGTACATGATTTATTATGATGAGATTTTGAGCCCCGGTTGCTGATAAGTATCTTTTGTGCTCACACATGGATGAGTTGGATGTCTCTTGATTCAGAAAATAAGAATAGATCATGCAGAGTTTGTTACTATGGTTGAGATCTTTCGCCTACATATGTTACTTCATGTTAAATCCCGAAGATCATGGTGATATTGGACCACATGGATGATTGACACGAGTTGAAAATAGTGTTCGGGTATGATAATCTCTCTTGGAAAGATTGTATTGATGCTCGCAAAGAATCGAAGGCTTGGTTACTAATGGGCTTATGCTACAACCCGGTGGATGACGCTTGAAGACACAACTACACCGTTCCGTAGTCTAGGGAAGCATTCAAATATCTTAGAAAGAAGTCGAACACTGGATTTTTTTCTCACAAAGGATCGATCCGGTTAAAAGATAGAAGATGGCATTGGATACGCGGGTTTCATGAAACATGATCGCGTATATATGCGAAGTTCTCACGACGTAAAACCGCGTATGTCCGATTGTCGACAATTTTCTGTTTGGAGTCAGCTCTCTTACGACAACATGCAGATATCGTTTGGTGTCTCTGACATCGTTTGGTATCTCTGTGATGCTCCAGTTCTCATAATTCTATTTCTAATGTTTTTATAAAGATGCCTTGATGATTTGTTGGTAAAAGTGTTCAGGGATGCACAAACTAAGGGGGAGCCTTAGTAATATGAAAAGAATGCTTGGATGCACAGATTCAGGGGGGAGCATTAGCATTGCCGAGTATAATGCATTGTTGGCATTATGATGGTTCCGAAATATGTTCTCTTTCTTGAGGACTTTCCGGTGTTGGTCATAAATGGTCATATTTATTTTTTTGGTGAAAAGGTCTTGTTGAGACCCATGATGTAAAATTGTACTATTCAGTCATGTAAGGACTTGTCAAATTTGTAAACCCACTTGGTTGGGTAGCTGAGTCAAATTTTTGTAAACCCACTTGGTTGGGTAGTTGAGTTGAAATGTGTAAACCCACTTGGTTGGGTACTTGAGTCTTATATGTAAATCCACTTGGTTGGATATTTGATGTAAGTATGAGTCTTTGGTGATAGGAAGTTCATAGAGTCATGTACTTCATTGAAAAAATATGTTTGAAGATTCAAAGCATGAACTCGGGGGGAGCTTGGCCACTTCAAGATATATCGGATCCGTGAACGCTTCTTCCACATGAGGAGAAAAGGGGAAGAGTATGTTGGCTTTGGTCCGCCCTTTGCCCTTGATTTCAAAGGGGGAGAGTGACATGGTGTTTGAATGAAGAGAAAGAATGGTGTCAAAGAATGGAGAGTGACATGGTGTCATTGTATTCCTAATGTTCCTATCTGTTGGGGTGACCAAACACCATTGTGGTTGCCATCAAGTCCAAAGGGGGAGATTTTTGGCAATATGATGCAGAGTGTTGTCCTTGATGGCAACCCACTGAATGAAGATGAAGACATGAGATTGTTGGCATATGTTGTCCTCGATGGCAATCCACCTCGATGAAGTTATTCTTGATTTGATGGACTTGGTAAATAATGTAAATCGATGTGAAATGATGTTATTTAGCAACATGATGCCGAGTGTTGTCATTGAATGGCAACCCACTTGATGAAGATGATGACAACTTACTTGATGAAGTTGTGCTTGATAGAATATGTTCTTAATGAATTAAATCGATGTATCTACGAGTGAGTACTGAATGCGTTGAAGAAAGGAATTCATATTGTGCTAAATCTATGGTGAAAGAGTATGTCTCAAGGAATACGCGGATCTCGTTCAGGGAAGTCGCGTATGCATCGCGGAAAAAGAACGTGCAAAAGTCACGTATGGGCTAAAAGCGCTCTAAAAGTGCAAAACCAGGGGGTGACCACCATGGTATTGACCCATTGTATTGGGTATTGATCCGCTTAATTGACCCCGTCCCAGGAATACCATCGAAAGTAATGTTGTTTTGGCTCATGGTATTGAAAAAAGGATAAACCTATATAAAGAGATGAAATTCATTATGCAAATCATGAGTGTGGGTGCAAGATGTCCCGAGCTTGAATGAATACTTCTCTCGAAGTAGATCTCGAATGGAAAGGGTTACACTTGAATGATAAATGAAAGTGTATGATGCACCAATGATGAAGAAGGGGATCATAGATCTCGAAATGTGCTTGTATTTGCTAGATCTGTTTATGCAAATGATTAGATCCAAGAAGAGGTGAACATCATCTCAAGTGAAGGGTTAAATCAGTGTGAAGTATCTGCTTCGAAGAAATTCAATGACCTAAAATCTCCGAAGAACCATACGCTAGTTCGCCGAAGATGAAGCACGTATATACGCAGCTTTGTCTGAAAGAAAAGCGCGTATGCGCAATTAAATTGGTTCTATAATATGTACGAAAGTATATGCTTTGGGTTTGTGTGAATGGAAGCGCATATATACGCGACATCGATGAAGTGAAAGCGCGTATGCAAACTAGGGTTTGTCAAGTCCGTGGTAAGAAATGACGATCTATTCTGCATTGTATTGTCGCTATCATCGTATTCTATCGTTCCGAGTTGTCTTCATCGGTTTGGTTGTATGATTGAGCTTAAATGTATGAAGAGGGTCGATCTGAAAAATATGATGAAACGTGGCCTACAAGTATTGCTCTATTGAAGTTGTTGGATCCAGAGTGAAAATTGATGAAACGTGGTCCGAAGGGGTGTCGAGGGTTGTAGCCTTCGGCCGGGGGAGTTGTAGCTCCCTTCCGGGTGAGGCCGGTAAATGAGATCGTGGGGGTCGTAGCTCCCTTCTAGGAGAGAGTCGGTAAATGAGTCGGGGGGTTGGAGCTCCCTTCCGGGAGAGGTCGGTAAACGAGCGCAGATGGGTGCTCGCGTCTTTGCGTAGAGTCCCGCACCAGCGACATATGTTGTAAGATGTTTTCTCTATAATAAAATATTGAAGGTCGAGCAACCGCTAGACGATGGTTTTCTCCCGACTTGGGTTTCCACCTAAAAATCCCGGTGTTCATGTGTGATGCTTTGTGTGATGGTTTATTCTGTTCTTACCGCACATGTTTACTCGTTCATAGAACATCTAATGAATGAATGATGGAATGATATAAGTGAAGAACTAATGGCATAATTAGATCTCTGTGTACTGCGAGTTTTTATGAAGGATATCCGCGTGTATACGCTAGTTGGCTTTAGCAAAGTAGCGTATGGGTTTTAGAGCATGAAAAAGTAAAAAAATTTCAGTTTTCCCTAAATACCGATTCACCTCTTAGTATTTTTCCCAACGAGAGTAATGTAACCGTTTTGATCATCGATAGTACAAGCGATGTTCACAGGGATTCTTCACTATGTTAATGGTGAATTTTTCCTCATTTTTCATTGTTTCTCGTATGTTTCCCATTCTGATCCATATTTCTCGATAAAAGAACATAAACTTTAGAGTAGGATATGTTGTTTTGGCACCCTATTTTTTGTCTACTTTCTTTATCTTAATGTTTTCTTCGCAAAGGTCCGATTGGATAATTCTTAATTTCTCTCCAGCTCCATTTAGCTTGTTGTCTTAGAAATGATTTAATAGAGTCAATCCAAAGAAGTCTATGGTGAGCCCCTGTCCTTTGGTGTAGCTTGAAATATTGTTTTTAAGGCCTTTCTTTGAAGTATACTTAGTAGATTCTAAACCAGGGAAGTGTATGGTATGCCCATCCTTTGGTCTCACTCAAAATGTTGCTTTGAAGGTATTTTTGAGTGTTGAGTTAAAGAAGATAGCTTTAGGTTGCTCTTTAGCCACTCTCACTATTATCTTAAATGTTTTCTTTTGTCCGAAAGTAGTCTTAATATTGTTCGATTGTTGTCTTAAAGGTTTGCTTATTAAAGTCTGGCCAAAGAAGTCTATGGTACACCTCGTCCTTTGGTTTGCCTCAAACAGATTATCTTAAAAGGCTTTTCTTTTTTTAAGTAAAGATAGAATATTCTTAATCGACTATAGCTTTGCTACCTTCACAACTTATTATTGTTTCATATCACAATATAATCTAAGAGATCCACTTGATATAGTTAGCTTTCCCTATGAAAACCCTTGCAGATTTGATGAAAAATTAAATCCTTTTATGATTCCATAGCCCAATGGATCAATGTTTTCTCATGGTCTATCTATTCAGCTAAAACATCCCTTTAATTAGTCACACCACAAATATGTCAATCTATCAATTAATTCAACCAAAACAAACAAGTGCTTATAACTTCATAACTAGCCTAATATCATAAACAAAAGCATAAAGGCATATCATTTGAAAAAACATACATAGATAGATCCCTCTCTCGAATCCAGGGAAGTATAGGTCCTAGGATTTCAAAGTGGTTACGATGTGGCCCCCTAGCAGTGTTTGTTCTTGCCAATCTTGCAAATCACGGGTATCCAACATAGTAGCGACCATACCGGGGATAATGAGTAATAAACAACCTCAAAACTCATAAAACCTCATTTTAAACTTAAATGAATCAAGTGTTAGCCAAGAATGGTACCTAGTTGTTGATGGTGAACAACAAAGAGCCTTAAAACAAGTAAAAACCCTTCACCTGGCGACTCTAGAACCCTCAATAGGCCTAAAGACTCCACCGGTAGAAGACTCCAAGACTAGTTCTAAAGATGCGGTGATCCCTTTTTCGATCGATTAACAAAGTGAAAAATCAAGTAAGTACTAGATGAATTTCTACATCTTGTGCTTCACTATTAAGAGAGTATTACAAAAAAGGTTGCAACTAGAAACAAGGAAGAATGTCCTGAAAAGGATCGGTTAGGGGAAGAAATAGATGACATAAACCCTTTTTCAGATCTAGAAGTTCTCCCCTTTGAACTATCTTGAAAACACAAAACCCTGAAATAGAGGAGGAGTTAACACATTTTGAATTTCTACCCTTATGCTTCGATTCATTTCGATTGCAAAAAAGGAAACTAGAGAACATTATAATTGATAATCATAGGAGAAAAGGACTCTCTCACTTATCACCGATAAAAAAATAAATGACAGAGAATCAGCCATCGGAATCCTTTGGAATATCAAGCAAACAGAGAAGATTATAGAAGTTGAAACTATCTGACAATTCATCTTCCCTTTTGTGTGAGGCTCAAGAATATATCCAAACTCATGATCAAACACAAGAGGAAGAAAACCATTTTGTTTCAATCCCAGGAAAAAGAAGAAGCTATTAGCCATAAACACCCTCCTTGTAATCCCCACTACCATAGATCATAAAATAGACTTATAGATCAACATATGGTAAGCAATTTTCTGATCTAGTGTTCATATTAGATAACATTCCTTCTATGAAGAAGCTACCCTGTATGATCAATATGATGATGATTATGTTCTCTAGGACTTAAGCTAACACTACATAAAAAATTAGTAACTAGTTTGTGGGACAAAGATAATCATTTTCAACAACTCAAATATAGTGATCAGCAAACACAAATTAGCAATGAAAGTGAAGGAGAAAGTGCAAACAGCTTTGGGGATAAAGTGAAGGATCTTTACCTCTTTGTTGTTGTGCTTCATTTTATTTCATCAAAGATAACCTTAATACAATCAGAAATCAGCAGTATTTAGGTATTGTAATATAACAACAAGAAAGACATTCAACCTCATTATTAGTCTTCACAAGAAAAAGAAAATGATTTTTGTCCAAAAAAAGAAAACAAGGATTTCCTCCTCCTTTATCCGAACAAGAAATTAATCATATTACGAACATACGGCTAGCCTCTAAACTTTTATATAAAGAGATTGTTTCTATTTTATCTCCCCGCTGATTTATATACTTCAACCTTGCCTCATAAAGAAATAGAGGAAAAGATTGATACTAAGGTCTGTACTATTTTCTCAAGAGGACCTACTGCTAGGAAATTCCCCCTTATGATGTCTTTCGAGCAGAATTCAGCCCACTTAGTCAAAGCATATTAGGTTTCTTTGAAGATAGCATGAGTCATACATGATGAAACTACCAAATCTAATGATCATGAAGTAAAGGTGTATTTTCCTTCTCAAAAAGATCCGACGACAACAAAGTAGAACAAGGAATAACCCTGGATGAAGTTTATTGTTTAAATCCTCGTGGCTAGGTATTATTCCAAGATCCCTTTGTTGGTTTCTTAGAAACATCTAAAGGAGGAGTGCATTATGCTAGTAACAATTTGTTGTAGAGTTTAAAGAAGATCTTGAGCACTGTTGTTCAAGAGAAATTGAGATGGGAGTGGCCTTTTTATTTTTATAGCATACCTAAAAAGCTGAATGAAAAATCAATCATGTAATCACTTACTTGATTAGTTGTATTAGAAAAGATAATTTACCTAGTGTATATATCATATGAAAGTTAGAATAGGATAGATAGGTATTGAAAATAAGCTCAAGCACTATGAGCATATCTTTAGTTTTAGATTGTTCCGACAAAAAAAGAGAGAAAAATAACTAAAAGAGAGAAGAGGGAAGATAAAAGAAAAGATAAATCCCCATTCCCAAAAAGAATGTTTCTCGAAAGTGTGCAAGTCCAAATGCCACTACTTTTGAAGAGGAAGTCTTGTATAGTCATATAGCCTAATCATGATTGAACAAATTTTGAATTTATGTTGATAGGTTAGTGAATGAAGATCTGCAAAATCTTTAAACTTGGCTTATCAAGAGATTAGGTTAAGAAAATATATTGGTTCCAATGCTTAAAACTGAACCAAAGAGAAAAGAGAGGGATGAATGACAAATTCCGCATTATAGCCCCTCGAGCTTTTTAGTTTTACGTTTTGCAAAGATAAAACTCGTGTGCATTTTGTACAAAATGCCACAGACCTATGACTAATCGGACTACTTAATATTGATTTGATCATGTTTTCAATTTCCTATTTTTAGAATAGAGAATGAAAATTTGTCAAACAGTTTAATCTTGACTGATAAATAGATTAGGTAGAGAATAAAAATCTCATCAAACCCTCTAATCTAAGCTTTTTGATGATATAAGTGTAGAAGTAGATAGTTTCCCGATTTCAAAAGAAAATTATGTCAAGGTTTGGCTAATATAAATGCACCCAATGAAGAAAAAATGTTAGGAAAGTATGATGGGTAGGTAGAAGTTGAGTTGAAGCAATCACATTTTTTAGATTTTACTGACATCATAGCTTCAAAATAATAGTATAAAATTAGCAAACTTAACAAAAAGGAGTCTTTCAAAGTGAAAAACAAGGCACTTTCGGTCTACTTATTCCGTAGATTTGATCTTTTGAGGTTCTTGACACCTCCTAAAGGGAGTTGCCCCTCCCTACATGGAGCCACCGTTATCCTCTTGTATTCTCACAAAGTTCACTAGGTGACTTTTGATTTTCTACAAGCAAATAAAGATAGCATTCTTTTCCTATTAGCTATCTTAAGAAATCTCACCCTGCCTTCAACATCCTAAATAAACTCTATTTCATTATATTCCATCTCTGCCCTTTCAAAAATACCTTGTCGCTCTTAAAAAAGACTCACTTTGGGCTTATTTTTTCCCATTTTCACTCCCCCTCCCTACCCTAAACTCTCATTCACTCATTTTCCCCTCTAAAAACCCATTTCCCCTTTCAAAACAATTCATAATACCCCTTCCCTTCACCCTTTTTCCTTTATTTTCATCAAACAATGTAAAATGCCTTTTTTTCATTGTTTTAAAAACAATAATTAAACTATCGAGTCCTTTTTGTTTTATATTAAAAAGCTCGCTTTTTTAATATAAACCCGACATTTTGTTTTGAACTCGACCCTTTAAGGTTTTAAGCCCCCCTCACCTTAAACCCTCACTCCCTCGTGATCACATGACCGTAGCCACCGCCTTAATTGTTTAAAAAGCCCCTGTAACATTATTTGAAACCCCTCATAACACCTTTCTTTTCACTTCATAAACGAGTGCATCCACTTGGTTTATAAAGACCCCTGACCCCACCGCTATACCTTCTCACCACCCTAGATCACCCGACGGCTCCCATACATTATCGCAAATCTTTATGCATTGGATTTAACGCTTTTAAGATTTGCGATATGGGTGGTATTGCTCCGCCATGTGACATGCACTCGAACGGAATTGCATGCACACCCCAAATACCATTACTCGCTTCTCAAATCGTGTGAAAAATTGCCTCCCAATTTTCGAAAATTGATTTTACTCCGCGCCAAGATTCAAAAACTTCCTTTTCTCTCGTCAAATCTCTCGCTGGTTCCGCCTACGAAACCAAGCCCATAACACCTTTCTTCGCCTTACGACAACTCGAAACCCTGAAAAACGCAGACAAAACCCTCCCTACAGTGTTTTAAAGCTAATTTTTTGTTTCATGTGCAAGTTTAATGGAGGAAATGCATAAATGCATTTCGATGGTCCAAAAATGCCCAAATAAATGTCTAGGTGACGATCCGTAGGTTTGGTTCAAATTTAAAGGGACTAGAGGCCATATTTCAAGCTTAATCATCAATAAAACATGGTTATTGATGGTTATTAAAAACCCTCCATCAACGAATAATGCATACATGCAAATGAATATTAAAGGGTTAATCACAGCATCAAAGACAAATCATGAGGATTAGCCAACAAAGTAGAGATTGAAGGATTAAAAGGTCAAGACATAAGATCAAAAGTTAAATCAAAAGGATTAATAATGTAAACAGAGATAAAGGTAGAATAAAGAAACAGGGACAAGTGAAATGATAAATCGTAGTTTAAATGCCTAAAACAGAGTTTAAATGATAAAATAAAGGCATATTAAGCCCAAAAACACATTCAAATGAATAAACCTACAATAGTTACTTCTTTGAAGGATATTTTTCCACTTACAACATGTTTACTTTCAATAAAACATCAAATAATTATTACACATAGTCGAGATATTTTTCATCTACCAATAGTCATTGTAAAGTTATTGAAAAAAGCCTTAAAGTCAAACATTTCATAGAATTTAACTTAGAAGTTAAGTTAGGGAGTTATTATTTCTAGAGAAACACCTTCAAATATTTTTTTCCTTGGGCCTTGCATGGTCTCAAAGGTCAAAAAATCATTAACTCTCTAATAAATGACATCTAAACCCTAGCTTAGCACCACCTCCTCATTTTGCGTGATAAATACTTCATATGAGTTTCATTTTTAGTATTGTTTAGTTGGTGGTTATTTGACTAATTTTTTTCTGCCGAGCTAGTTGAGGATTGCTGAATGCGGATTTGAGAAAGATTTGAGTTGTAGAGAGCTATTGTGCATGGAGTTATGTAACTATTTTGATCATCACTAATACAAGTAGGTTCATAGGATTCTTGAGCTATGTTAATGGTGAATTTTTTCCTCATTTTTCATTGTTTCTCCTATGTTTTCCATTCTTTCCATATTTCTCGATAAAAAGAAACGAGAAATTTTAGAGTAGGATATTCTGTTTTTGGCACCCTATTTCTATTTTCTTTCTTTATCTTAATGTTTTCTTTCACAATGTCCGATTAGAGAATTCTTAATTTCTCTCTAGTTCCATTCTAGATTGTTGTCTTAGAAATGATTTAATAGAGTCAAGCCACAAAGAAATCTATGGTGAGCCCCGTCCTTTGGTGTAGCTTGAAATATTTTTTTTAAGGCCTTTATTTGAAGTATACTTAGTAGAGTCTAAACCAGGGGAATTCTATGGTATGCCCCCGTCCTTCCGGTCTACCTCAAAATGTTGCGTTGATGGTATTTTGAGTGTTGAGTTAAAAAAATATAGGTTTAGCTTGCTCTTTAGCTTTTCTCACCGTTATCTTAAATGTTTTTTTTGTCCGAAAGTAGTCTTAGGATTGCTTGATTGTTGTCTTAAATGTTTGCTTATTAAAGTCTCGGCCAAAGAATTATATGGTACGCCCTATACTTTGGTTTGCCTCAAACAGCTTACCTTAAAAAGTATTTTTATTGTTTAAGTAGAGCTAGAAGATTCTTAACCGACTATAGCTTTGTTTGCTCTTCACAACATATTATTGTTTCATATCACAATCTAATCTAAGAGATCCACTTGATATAGTTAGCTTGCCCTATGAAAACCCTTGCAAATTTGATTAACAATTAAATACTTTTATGACTCCATAGCCCAATGGATCAATGTTTTCTCATTATCTATCTATCAGCTAAAACATCCCTTCAATCGACTACACCACAAATATGTCAATCTATCAATTAATTCAACCAAAACAACAAGTCCTTAGAACTTGATAACTAGCCTAATATCATAAAAAAAAGCATAAAGACATATAATTTGAAAACACATACATAGAGAAATCCCTCTCTGAATCTAGAGAAGGCTAGGTCCTAGGATTCCAAAGTGAGTCTTGATGTGGCCCTCAGTTAAAGTTTTTTTCTTGCCAATCTTGCAAATCATAGGGAGCCAACACCTACCACTAACAACGAAGTTGGCAATCCAAAATGAACCCAAACATGTTGAAAATAAAGTTCAGTGAGTAATGGTTTTCTTAAATGTAATAATTATACACATTTTACTAAATCTATCCACAACTACATAAATATAATCATGATGTTTTCTTGACATAGGTAGACCTACAACAAAGTCCTATGGAGACACTCTCCCATTGCCTTGATGGCACTAGGTAGTGGCGTGTACAACCCAAGATTCCTATTACTAGGCTTATTTGCTACACACATAAAATAGCCTCTTATAAAACACAACACACTATCTATCATGCGAGACCAATAGAAATACCTATGTAGATGTGCCACCTGTTTTTTTTTACCCCAAAGTGTCCAACAATAAGAGATGAATGAGCTTCTCTTCCCGACACTTAACCTCTCTCCTTGTGGTATACATAACTTTCCAAAATGAAACAACAAATTTGTTTATGCATGTGATCATATTTTTCTTCAACTTGATTCCCTTCACTCAAACTAGCATACACATCTTGAAAATCAACGTCATGTGCATATTGTTCTATGTAACTCTCATGTACAACAAAATCATTTTTGAGTAAAGTAGATGCAATAATTCTTGGTCTTGAAATCATATCAACAACCTTATTGAAAATACCTTTCTTGTACCTTATAACCAAGTGAAATTGTTGAAGAAATCCCATCCACCGAAATGTCTTGATTGTCTGGAATTTTGTTTGTGACTAAAAAGTACTCGTAATGGTTGGTGATTGGTATGTACAATAGTCTCTTTACCCATCAAGTGGTGTTTCCACTTCTTGATACTTTATACCAATGCATATAGTTCTTTTCATATGTAGGATAATTTGTCACAACACCATTAAATGTTTCGTAATGAAAAGTGATAGGCTTACCATGCTTGTAAAAGTATCGTGCCCATGGCATAATCACTAGCATCATTTTTATCTCAAATGGTTGTCTCAAATTTGACAATGCAATGACTGGAGCTCAAATAATATTTTATTTTTAAATCTTCGAAAGCTTGTTGTTTTTTTCCTCCCCATTGGAAGCCTTTCTTCACACATGTCACCTCGCATGCATAGAGAGCCGTCGATGGAAGAAAAGTTAGCAATAAAATTTCTCCAATACTAAGATGCACCTAAGAAACTTCTTACCTCAGTAAGTGTTTTGGGTGTGGGACAATTCACGATGGCTTCCCACTTTAGAAGGATCAATCTTCAATTCTCTTCCTCCTACAATATGTCCCAAATAGACCAAAGAAGTCTTTCCAAACTCGCACTTTGACATCTTAAGAAATAATTTCTCTTTCTTTCAAAATATCAAGCACTCTATTCACATGCAAGACATGTTCGTCTCTTCTTTGGGTTAAAATAAATATTTCATCTAAGTACACAATCACAAATTCATCAAGGAATGGACACAAAGCACTATCCATAACACACATGAAAATTTTTGGTGCATTACACAAACCAAATGGCATAACTAACCACTCAAAGAGTCCTTTTTTGGTTTTGAATGAAGTTTTCAATATATCACTTTCTGCAATTATTACTTGATGATATCCACTTCATAAATATAAATTAGTGAAAAAATTTCTTCTTTCATCTTAACTAGCAAATCAACTATTCTTGGGAGTGGGTAATGATTTTTTACCGTAATCTTGTTAAAAGCTCGGAAATCAACAACATGTTCCAAGTTCCATGTTTCTTTGGTATCAAGACTATGGGTGAACCGCATGGTGAGGTGCTTGCGCCTTATGAATCCTTTGTCCAACATCTCTTTGATTTTTCCACTTTATTTCAGCATTCTCCATCATCGACATGTGATACATACCAATGTTTGGAAGAGGATAATCTTGCTGCAAACTGAATCTCATGTTGAATCTCTCTTTTTGGAGGCAACCCTGTTGGCTCTCGAAACATCTCAAGGTGTGCATTAACTACATCATATAAATCATTATACCGTTTGAGGTCTTCTTCGTTTTTTACCCTTAAAAGGTTTCTTTCAACCCTCTTCATAAATGTTCTTCCCTCTAGCTTCTAGATGTGTGGCTCGAACACATACTTCATCTAGAATGGTGGGGTTAAACATGAGAATAGTATGTTTTAGGTAGCTATGTAAGCCTCCTATGTGCTTGAGCAAAGTATCTTGGCTCGCAAATATACCCCTAATAAGAGAGATCTTCTCTAAATTATTGGGTGTATTCTTGCACATTTTGTCAATTCAATTGCCTAAAGTTTTGCCGCTTCATTATGGCTTTCTTCATATGAGCTAATGGATAAAGATGTTGTTTTATGGAAGATCTTGAAATATGACCATGACAGATATAATCTTACCTTGTTTCTTGATCTCCTCCTTTGTCTTAGATTCCCACCAAACAAGTGTCATTGCACCTTCCATTCTCAATGAAGCTAATTGGATTTTGGTATCATCATATTGAAGGTTCCGTGATTCTCAAATAGACCTCCAATTACCTAATACAATTATCAAGTTTTGCCGCATTGAATTCACCATTAAACATTGGTAATTAAAACTTAACATCAAGTTTTAAAAAAATGGATTTTATCAAGTGTTGTTTGACTTGTGTGGCTGATGTACTTAAGTAGAAGTAGAGGATGATGACGATGAAGGTGAGGATGACGGCCCTCCATTGCCTCCATTTTCTCCATTTCCCTTCTTTGACTTATCTTCATCATTATGACCTCTTGAAGATCCTTGTCCTTCCTTGTGAATTTTAGATCCTTCTCCTTCTAGTCTCTCATTCCTTTCTTGATAAAGGATTCTAACCATATTAGTCATGTCAAGAGAAAGCTTTCCGAACACTCTTTTCTTCCTCTTTGGGATCAAATTCTTCATGGATTTCTCCTTCCTCATGAGGCATACTCAATGTAGCTTCTCGCTTCCTTAGGAGGTGAACTAGGTGGTGGAGATTGTGGCAATCTTGTTGTACTTTGCTTTGGGTCTTCTTGAGACCCTTCGCTCCCACCAATTTTCGCTTCTCCTATTTATGAGCTTAAGCCTAGTAAGCATCTAAAAAACTTGCAAACAATTAAACAATTATTTGCAAAAAAACAACGACAGAGAATAAACTCTAGCTCTGATACCAATACTGATCCGAAAGGACTATATTAATTTTGTTGTTCTCGAGTGTATTTTCAGCTTTATAAACATGTGCATACTTGTCTCATTAGTTTTCTCAAGGATTGAGGGTTTTAACCATGAATGGTATATTATTTTAGTGAATTAGAAGCATGAAATAAGCACAAATATCACGAAAAAATAGTGTAAAATAGAGAAATAAGTCACCACATATAATTTACATTGGCAGGGCATGATGAAGTGTACTCATCCCTCCCTGGGCTACATCTATCTGGTCCGGATCTCCCAATGGCATGCCCATCTTTCATTATGCTCAAAATTTTGCAAATACATGTATATACGAGGCCTATAATGGATATTTTCTTTGTACTAATGGATACGAATTCTCCAATTAGTCAAAAATGACTCTTCATTCCTTCTAGAATGGGAAAAAATTCAGTCTCCTAGTATTTTTTCCCCAGATTACACCTAGAAAAACTCCGATAGAAAGTGGAGAACTCCACTTAAATGGAGTTAATTTAGTGGATTCCCGCCTAAAATTAGGCGCGATCCAAAAAATTTCATTCGAAATTAACCACCGCATTTAACTTAATGGTTGGGGTGGCCACATGCCAAGCCCAAACCTTAGACTTTGACGTGGTGGTTAGTGGAACTTTCGCGCCCAAACTACGGTGGGAACTCCCTGGGTTTGAACGAGTGGTTAACTTAGCCACACGCAGAATATAGTGGTGACCATTGCATGTGATAACTTTTTAGAAACTGTTGTCACAGAGACTACGAAAGTAATAACCATTGGGTTTTAAACATTCGTTTTTAATGTGCCATGTGAACACCCTGTTGTGGGGACCATCGGGTAGGTTGGGGATCCGTTGGCGCCCCAACCCCCAAATTGCCACTCGCATTCAACTTTAACGTAAACCCAACTCCTATACGAGTTAAGATTCATGTGTAGCTTGGGTGGTTAGACGAGGTGCGTGCTCTACTAGAGGTCTATGGGGTCAAGCCTTGCAGACTCACCAAAATTTTAGTATAACATTTCGGGGACATGTGATGTCTCGGGTGGGCGGCCATGTGTCACCCTCTAATTAGCCCAAAAACATAAACGTACAACAATTGAGTAGTAAAATTTCACCACTTATCATCCTATGGTTGAGCTCAGGGAAAGGAATATTCCTCGAATATTCCTTTTCCGACTATGCATCCCATTCAACCCGGTCAAACTATCACAAAATTTACATGTTTGGATTTTCGATCAAAACGCGATATCTCCCTCATACGACATCGCGTTTTTCGAACTATTCGTGACACCGGAATTAGGAAGACGAGATATACATAAACATCTTGGTTTCAACCTAATCCTTTAACTTTGAATTTTGAGAAAATTTTATGGACTCTTGATCAAAAATCCCGCAATACCATGGTGCCAACTTGGCACATGATCCAATCCTCAGAAGCACCTCTCGGGCTGATGTGAAAATGCACATGCTTCTCATCCCTGAAACGCCTTGAAATTCCATGTGTTGGTTTGCATAACTCTTCTTCCTATCATGTGTTGCCTTTATATTCTTATTTATAACCTATACATTTCTTGTTCCATCTCTCCCAACATGTATGTTACAATAAGTACCATGTCTCATCGGATCACTCTAGCTAATGGGAGTGTTACAACTTCGCCATAGAGTGCCTCCAGTGTCATCCTCAGATGACTCCGGATATAAATTTTTGTAAGGAAAATCAACCAATGGAAGATACTCCTCCCATATCCTCTAATGATGCATGACTTGCATCCTCAACATATCGTTCAAAAATCCTTTTGACCCTCTTTGTTTGTCCATCTATTTATGGATGATATGTTGTGTTGAAGGAAAAATCTATCCCCAAAGCTCGCAAATAGTCCCTCCAAAATTTGGAAGTGAACTTAGAATTCATTTCTGAAATAATATTCCTTGGAACACCATGCAATATCGTTATATACCCGATGAACATATGTTCTACCTCACCAAACTTTCGATAAGTAGTCTTTATTGGAATGAAGTGAGCTACCTTTGTCAAAATTTCTACCACAACCATGATAAAATCATATTGCCTCTATGTCCCTAGGATAATTGTCATTAATTCCATGGAAATGGCCTCCCATTTCCACTATGGAATCAGGAATAGGTTGAAGAAACCCACTTGGATTCTTACACCATGTTTTCACTCGTTGACAATCCATACATCTAGCCAAAAAACCTACCACTTCCTTATTCATATTTGACCAATAGTAGAAGTTATTCATCGTTTTCAATGACTTATGCTATCTACGAGTGACTGAATATGGTTTTCCATGAAATTCCATCAAGATAACCTTCTTGAGCTCATTGTCATCTACCACATAGATATTTTCCATGAATCTCACCAAGTCATATTTTGTGAGAAGATAGTCCACATCCCGATCACCTGTACCATGTTGTAACATGTGCATAAGATCCCCATACCTATCATCCTTCTGGAAGATCCAGATCTTGTAAATATGTCTCATATGAGCTCACTATTGCAACATGTGTTCAACCGCACTTTCCTGCCGAGAGAATATGCGAGCACTCGTTTCTCCTTTCCCTTAATGTATCTAATATTGAATTCAAACTCAATAAGGGTAGAAACCATCTAGATTTCCCGGGATTTATATTTGGTTGGTAAAAAAATTATCTCAATCAACTCGATCTTCTCGCAAATACAAAACTCCAGGAAAGAATATAATGCCTCCACATATTCAAGGTGTGAATTATAGTTTCCAACTAAAGATCACGAGTCACATAGTTATGCTCATGCCTATCTCGCTCCCCGAACTCATATCACACACCTCTCGCATAAGGAATCCACTAAACCCTCTCTTGAAAGGATTTTTACACACTACATACTCTTTATCCGGTTTTTCAATCTTTACCCATTGGAGCATTTGTCTGATACATTGCTTCAAATTTTCAAAATTTTGCACATTCCTCCATCCATTCAAACTTATTAATTTTTTCTCTTCAATGATGTAATAGGATAGGAAAGATGTGAGAAGTTCCCCAAGTGAACCTCCTATAAGCAAACTCACTAGTCCCATGAGTGATCCGACATTATCCACATTTCTATGAGTTGCCTGCATTCCATGATGGAATTTATCTTTCCGGATCCACTCGCTATGCCTTCCTTGGAAACACGTCCCACGTAATGTACTTTTTCCCGAAACAAATTGTACTTTGCTAAGATTGACATACAACCAATTATCTCTTACAAACATCAACACCTCGCCAAATGCTCGAGCATGATATTCCTCATTCATAGAATATGTTAGCCATCAATAAATTTTTTTCATATATGATGATGGCTAAATAGTTTTTTATAGTCTTCAAGAAACAAGTTTTAAGCAAAATTGTGAGTTCTTAAGCCTTGATGTGTACCTTGTCCAAATTCCATTCCACCGATATCTTCACTTAAAAAAATCCTTCAAAGAAGCTCCCCGCCGATTCAAAAAGAAAACCGCCTTCAAAGCCATAATTCCCACCTATTTCTCCATTTCAAAATATTCCCTTTCATGTCACCCATTTTCCTCATTTTTACCCTTTATTTCCTTCAAAATCCCCTTTGAAACCTTATAAGTCCTCTTTATTTGGTTTTAAACCCCTTTTTTCTAACTTATCTGAAACCCCTCAAAAGGACTAAAAAAACCCCATTTCGGCCTATTTTTCCGACCTTTTAACATTAGGCCTTAAGTGCCTTTTTCCTTAAGCCCTTAGCCCCTTTTTTCCACGTTGAGACCAAGGCCCGTGACCACCCACTATGAGCCTTAAGCCCCCATCACCGTCTCACTTCGGCGATTTAAAAATTCCTTATTCTCAAACCTTTTTTTCCGTTGATTTAACTGGATCATTCATTCTCCTAGATCCGATGGCTATCTTATCACACTTTTCTCTTTCCCATTGCATCACACTTTGGTGATTCCCCATTTCCATTTCCCAAACCCCTTTTCCCCCGTTGATATGCGCTCCCTCCAATTAAATCTTGGTCGCTGATACTCCAATGATCCAATGCTCAGCCCTGACCCTTCCCTTATTCTTTCATCCGCCCTTATTTTTCTCCTCGATGTATCTCCGCCATTGATCCTCAAGATCTAACGGTCCTCGCTTCTCCCATCATTCGATCTCTCGACCCCATTCATTACCCCCTTTGCTTCCCCAATTCATCCTCATCTTTGATCTTCAATATCCAACGATCGGCTACTTGTCCCGACCTCTTAAACTCGCCCCGATGAACCTCCCACTACACGACAAAAGAGATGATGTCATTGATGGTCCCACCTGACCGCGCATCTCCACTTTGGTCGCATTCATCCTCAACCGTAGATCCGGATCTCCTAGATCGGATGACCATCAATCATTTTCACGCCCCGATCTCTCACCAAAACTCCCCCGACGTGCAACTACAATGTGAAATAGGTGGTTTTTATGGGACACATGTCATCCCTTAATGTGTATCGTTAAATCGAGCCAATACCATTTACCGCCTAAACCCTGGGCGTACGAATACCACGTCGCATTGCCAAAAATTCTCGATTGCCATTTTCACGCCGCATTCAAATGTTTCGCTAGATTTTTCGATGGTTTCACCATGAAACCCCTTCCCCACATTTCCTTTCCTTCGCAATGCTCCAGCAACCCTCCCCGAGCCTCTCGCGTTTCCTATCCCATATAACGTAGGTTTTTTCTTACCGCTTGTTGTTTGGTTGCAGCTTTAATGGATGGAAACTTAAAAATAAATCCATCCCACAAGAAATTAGCTCGTAGGGCCAAGGATGACGATCCTCTCGGTGCTCAAAAAATGCAGTAAAAGAGATAAATAGGGTTAATTCCATGTTTTGACCAATGTTTCATGAGCATTGGTCACACAATCAAGCCCTCCGAAGCAAGCCACCCGTGCATCCGACGAAAGAAGACAGATATCGTAAGAATTGAAGTTAAAAGGGATTAAACGCAAAGTATGAAGATCAAAGGCATAATCCACAGCTTTAAAAGATAAAAGCGAGATAAAGCCAAAGATGATCTCAAAAAAATCCCGATGAAGCCTTAAAGCACAATTAAAGTTAATATCAGCTATTAAATAATTAAAGATAGACAAATCAGTAGAAGGAAAGCCTCCAAATGCCGTATAAATGAGGCAATTAATCCTCAGAAAGCTAGAAAATGCTACCTACTAGCTTATTTTTACCTCAAAGAATACAAATTCAATGCACGGTCGATATATTTTCAAAGACAACTTAGAAAGTAATTGCCAGCTACCAAAAATCCTCAAAAGTCAACGAAGTGACCGAAGTAGATGAAATTTAATGTAAAAATCAATTAATAGAGTTAAGACATTAGATATCTTCTCCATTAGGCCTCTCAGAGGTCGAGAAGCATTTATTATGTATTAATTGAATAGTTAGACCTTCCTTTCACTCGACCTCCTCAATTTACCTATATCATCTCGAGAGCTCAATATTGTTGTTGGTCGGATACTTATTGAATGTAAATAGTTGTCGAAGCTCTTTTGAGGAATTGAAGAATATTAGCAGAGAAGAGAAGTTGGGAGTTGTAAAGATCCATGGGACTTAAAGATTGTAATCTGTGTTTTAACATAAAATATACAAGCTGATTTATGGGATCTTGGTATATGTTAATGGTGATGTTTTTCTTATTGTAATCATTATTTTTCTTATGTTTTCACACCGTCCACTTTCTCCGATAAAGAACAACAAATTTAGATTAGGATTTGCATCGTAAAGGTACCCCTAATTCTCACTAATAAGCTTTATCTTTATGTTTTCTTCTAATTTTGTGTTTGAGGATAATTCAATAGATTATAATCAGTCAAGGAATGTTGGTGAGCCCATGTCTTGCTGATTAAAACTTGAGACATTGTTCTTGAATGATATTTTCAATGGCATGCTAAGTAAAGTTAAACTAGGGAAGTCTATGGTTAGCTCTCATTCCTCTAGTGCTTTCTCCAATAGATGTTTTGAAAGTTTCACTTGAAGAGTATGCCAAAAGTAGGGATAGGTTCAAAGTCCTTACCTAATCTTAGGCTGCCCTTTGTTTTCTTATATGTTTTCTTCTTTCTAAAGGTAATATGTTAGATTGTCTGGATTGTTGTCCGAAAAGTGCTTTAGTAAAGTTTTCCCAAAGAAGTCTATGGTTTTCCCCCGTCCTTTGGCTCCCTGTGCACAACAGTTACTTTGAAAGGCTTTTTCTTTTTTTAGTAAAGTTAATAGATTCTTAAATGGTTATTAGCTTTTTCTTCTTTCAAAAACACTTTAAACGTTCCGTATCACAAATCAATCTAAAGAGATCCTTTGATATAGATGACTTGCACCATGGACCACGTTTGAAACTTGTTGTGAAATTAAATCCTTTTGTGACTCCATAGCCCAATGGATTGATATTGTCTCTTACCTATCCTATCAGCCGAATCATTCTCTTCAACTTACTCACACCTTTACCCTTCAAAAGACTTCCTTTTATTTTGATGATATCCTACCCAACCAAAACCAATAAAAGTTCCTTGAGCTTCATAACTAGTCTAATATCATAATCAAGTATAGATATATATCATTCTAAGACACTAATAGAGATATCCCTCTCCGAATCCAGGAAGGCTAGATCCTCGGATTCCAAAGTGGTTCCGATGTAGGCCGCCCCGTAGCGTTTGTTCTTTCCAATCTTGCATAAAATACGTGGGAGCCTCAACATAGTGGTGACCATACTAGGGACATATTGAGTAATAGATAACTTCACAACTCAACAAACCCCTATTCCTAAATGAATCCAGTGTCACCAAGACTGGTTATTATTGATTTTTGATGGTGAACAACAACCAAACCTTGAAAACAAGTAAAAATCCTTCACCCGGTGACTCCATTGGTATTCCGTAGGTCCGTTGACCCCACTATGTTTTTCTTAACACTCCACTAGGGAAAATTCTTTGTCCTTCAAACATCATTCAAACCTCGGCTAAGAAGACTTTGAGGATTGATTTTTCTTTGAAAAAGATTAGTTGGCCTTTAAAATACCCATGCTCATACTCACCTGAACTTTTCTCATCATTAGGTATAAAAACACAACATAGTGGCTTCTAAAAAGAATTCATACTAGAGCCTATCTCGACCCAAATCCTCCCGAGATAGTTGATAATACATAAATCATCCTTAGGAGGTCTCCTAAATCTAGAAAATCCAGCTTGTTGTCACACCAATTCATAGAGCAAACTATGTCCTCGAAAATTCATGCCCACTCTACAAGATACTCAAGTTGATTGCACCTTTCATAAGAAGCCCATCTGAGAAATAAGTCACTAGTGGTATAGTATCGTATGAGAATTTGAGCCTCCACACTCACCCTCAACATAGTGGTAGAGCATCTGATACTAGAGAGAAACCACCCCACCCGGATCTTCATTTCATCCATAATTTTGGTTTCTCTCATCCTATATCTACCAACAATCTCTTTGTTGGTCCAAAGCACTCTCGCATCCATGCACCCATCGTTCAAACTACTTCATTCCATCCCTCCTCCTCCCTTCATAAAAACTCCCACCTGTGAAACCCCATTCTTCCCACAACTTCATCATGAAACATGGTATGCTCCTCTAGTCCTTCTCATTTTTTAGCTTTCATCCCTTTTCCACGGGACCATCAATCCAAAGATTCCATTATATGATGCTTTGTAGTAGTTCTACCATCGCTCAACTACATGGTGGAAAAATATGAATGACTATTTTGATAGAAATGAGATAGATGATGAGACCGTTAAACTCGTATATTTTGCCCAAAAGTTTAGGGGAAAAGCAAGAAAAATGGTTCAAAAACTTAACCACTAATAGCATCCATGACCTCCAAGCTTTCCATCAACTATTCATAAACAAATGGGAGGTCAAGAAAAATCCTCTCTGCATTCTATCTCGACTATGAAAACATTAAAAGGAATGATGGAGAAGGAGTTCAAGAGTACCGCACGATTCAATAGTGTGTAATAACGCTCTACCCATCCACATGAAACCTCCACAAGGCCCAGCTCTAATGAAATTCTCTAATGGATTTGATCCTTAAATGGCCTACCAAATTAGAGAAATGGAACTCTCACTTTAGAAGATATGCAAAGAGGGGCACTAGGTAGAGGCAAATTTGATTGCCAAGAGAGCTAGAATGAAGATCAGAAGAGGGTATCATATAGGATGAACCCTGCTACCTTCCACATTTGACTCAAAAGCTGACAATGTGGTCAAGACTATGGAAAGGATGATGGAAAGGATGAACATATGTAGAGAGAGCTCAATCTAGAGAAAAACCATGACGCCTCTCAAACAAAACCAATCCCAAAACAAAAATCGAACTTTAGGAGAAATCAACTCAGAGCAGACAAAAGAGATGTGGATCAACAGATCGTACTCCTTTCCAAGAAAAATTATGTTAATGAGGATGGAGAAATAAATGAAGAAATAGAGGATAATAACATAAACATGTTGGGAGGAAGCAATGATTCGATTTCCTCCATGAAAGAAAACAAGGTCTATATACACCCTATGACGATAGAAGATTAGAAATTGAATACTACGGACAAGACTTTGAAAATTCCATCATAGGAACACCTAAACAATATGACTTAAGAAGTAGAAAGTACCAAGAAACTCCCAAAAAATAAAACCTCGATGATTCTACCAAAAACAACCCTGTAAATACTTCCATACAACAGAAAAACCATCAACATAAGCTGAAAATTTCTGATCCAAACTAGGAAAAACACCCAAATCAATGAAAAAACATAGTGGTGACCCTAGAAACACTAGCACTCACTAATGCTCTTGAAAAAACCATTTTTAAAGGCTATGTACAATACAGAAATCAGCAAAGTTGTTTTTGTTGATGAATAAGTGACTAAGACATGCTAAATCAAACATTTTGAAAAAATCGATTCTTTAGCCTAGAGAATGAAATTGCCAAGATCAAGATTCTGTCCCACTCACCTAATTAGTCACTCAGCATTTATATAGATGTCAAGTTTTGAAAGCTTTGAACATAGAAGATACTCATGATACTATTAACTTGAACGACGATACACCCAGAGCTTTGTCGGTCCTAAGATTGAAGGAAAAATTCAGAAACAAATACCCTTCATTCTACATCGCCTTTGAATATCCATGATAAGATGTTACACAATGCCATGCTTGATTCAAAGCGTCACATAACCTCGTGCCCAAAGTAATAATGGAGAGACTAGGCACAGATGTAACCAAACCATACAAAGATTTATATTCCTTTGATTCCAGTAGAGTGAAATTCCTAGGCCTAATAAAATATCTCGTTTTAACTTAGCTCAAATCCCGACCCAAAATCTTAGTGATGGACATTGTAGTGGCCGATATATACTCTAAATATGGCATGCTCTTTCAAGATCATGGGGTGCTAAGTTGCAAAGGTACTATGCAGATGAATATGAATTATGCCACCATTCCGTCTTTCAACAACCAAGAACACTCTATAGAGAAACACATGAAATATATGGTGAGTAGTCAAGAAAGACCTCGCAAAAACCTCTCTATTCTATACATACTAACCTTGACTCATTCATTATTTATAATGATGATATTTCCAATGAGAAAGGATTAATCAATGAAACATCAACCCAATATAGTGGCCACTCCATCCCAAAAATAGTGGCAGCCATAGCGGAGGAGGAAAAAAAGGGATAAAACTATAAAGCAGCGTTTTACTAATTCATAAAATCATAAAGCAAAAGTATCATAGGTCTTGAGCATCAAAAAAATCATGAATATAGTACAAATCACAAAAATCGGAGAATAAAGCCTCAAAACATTGAAAATCTTGAGGAATACAATAAAGACAAACACGGTGCGCACTCCCACAGGAACAACACGGCCACGATTAGACAAACAAAATAGAGAGGACAACAATGAAATAAATGTCAAATCTAAAAACAAGCCATCTTTGGAGTATGAGTTTTTGATGGATCTTGCCTAAAACTAGTGGAGGAGCAAAGCATATGGGTGCACAATACCGAAAACAATCATGCTATAGGGTTATTCTTATATATTAAAACTTCCAATGCAAAAATAACATAGCAGTATGAGAGTTTCTATTTTAGGCCCGCATTTATTGAAAAAATTAGAGGGCCAAGTAGATACATGCTTCTGGAGACTTAGACTGATAATTAGGCAAGTAAATGGAATACACTCGCTAAACATCCCGCATTTAGAGCCTATAGAGATGATGCCATGGACTTGTTAAAAACATTTCAAATTCCAACTTACCTTTGTCCCAAGGAACCAAAAACATTCTCGCTAATGGATTATCCTTTCGTTTTGCTAGTACTTTTCTAAGACCTTATGAAAGCAAACAATACACATCCAAGTAAAATATAGACCATTATCCCGGATAATAAATAATACTAGCAAGTTTTTGAAGGAGATAACATAAATAGAGACTTCCTACGACATTGAAATGAATTTGAAGTGCAAAGCTTAAATTGGGACTATGAACAAGACTCGTCCCACCGAAGAAACCCAAATTTTTAAAAGAAGGAAAGTCTCATGAGATTGCCGAAATAAATACCTAACTAATAGACCCAAACACACACAAAAATAGCACATATTTAGAAAAAGAAGACTTAGAAGTGTTGCAATCTAAAAATCAAAAGCAAAAAGGACCGGGTCCCATTACAAGAATTTTTTGACTTTAATGATGTTGCCACAAAGCCAAAACTAAAACCTATTGAAGTCAAGCAGAAGAATGTAATATAGGCAGAGTGAATGTGAAAACCCAAAATGATCAAACTATCCAAAACATTACTAGCTCACATTAATGAAATACATTGAGTTATTAAAGAGAATTTTTTGATGTATTTGCATGGAGTTATGAAGATTTGAAATCATATGATACGTAAATAATCTGAAGATAAGATACCTGAAGAAAACCGTAAACCATATAGACAAAAATCATGCGTAGATAAACCTCGTTCAATTACCTTTGGTTGAGAGAGAAATTAGAAAATATATGATGTCGGAATTATTTTCCCTTTGAGATACTCAGAAGTGGGTATCTAATCTTGTATCAGCAGAAGAAAACATGAGAGATAAGGCTTTGCATTGACTTTAGAAACTTAAACAAAGCCTCATTAAAGGACAACTATCCCTTGCCCAAAATGGATCATATCTCTACAAAAGGGTTAGTCGCAGAAGAATTTATTTTGCTAGATGTGCTTCTCGTGTTACAATCAAGTCTTGTACATCCCGATGATCAACTTAAAAAAACCTTTTACTACTCCTGTACTTTCATGTATTTTTAAAATTCCCTTTGGTTTAATGAATGTTGGTGCCACATTTCGTAGAGCCATGGATATAGATATATCTCAAAGAAATATGTTACTTCATTGTGATTTACCTTGATGATATCATTGTCTATTCTAAAACAAATGAAGAACACTAATACACTTGAGAAAGTCTTTGAGAAATGCATAAAATATGGGTTTGTCCTTAAATCCAAAGAAAAACATTGTTCAAATTCCAAGAAGGTAAAATTCTTGAACATGTCATACGAAGAGGGAGTAAGGATGAGATGGTATATTGCAAATAAACCATCCTAGAAACATCAAAGGAACTTCAATATTTTATTAGAAAGATTAATTTCTTGACAAGGTTTCATACCCATCCTAGCTAAACTCCTTAGAAACACTGAAAAACACATGCTTAAAAGATAAGAAGGAGTCAAATGACCTTAGAAGCAAAAGAAATCATTTGAGGTTGGTAAAACAAGCACCTACCAAAACACCAGTTCTCATTAGCTCGATTTTATAAAGGATTTCTTCATCTTTTTCATTTGCGATCGAGATACATACGGGTCGTATTGTCCTATTACAAAAAAACATGAAGGGACAGGAGCAACCTATTGCATTTTTGGTAAGGCATTAAGAGATGCACCTCTCAGTACAATATCATAGAAAAACAAGCCTTTGCCTTAGTCAAAGCCCTTAAAAACTTGAGTTTACATTTTACATTCCCACATTATAGCATTTGTGCCTCATTCGACTTGAAAAAGACATATTGACCCAAGATCCGTATGAAAAGAAGAAAATGGATTGGTCAGAATTTTAGAATATGACTTAGAAATCAAAGCCCACTAAGCTCATAAAAGGTCAAGTATTATCAAAACTTATGGCTGAACCAACTTTCAAGCTCTTTCAATATAAGCATGTTTAATGCATTAGATGAATAGGAGGAGTTGACAACTCTAATTATTGAAGATTATTTTTCCTGAAATTCATCTTTCGTATGCCGATATTTTGTATGTGTTGCTCAACATAAATGTCCCTCTCTGGTTTGTCTAAAAATAAGGCAATATTCTCAAATTTTAAAGTCTGTAAATTATCGCATTTTGAATAAATGTTTATATTGGAAAAATGCTAGTGGATTATTATTGCTTAAATGTTTGCTCGAGAATGATGCTTGATAAGATCAAGCTACGAGTTTACGAAGGAGAATGTGAGCCACATTGCATCGGAAGTCAAATGCTAACTAAAAATCTTAGAGCGTCGGTTACTACTAGCTCACCCTCTTTCAAGATATCCACAAATGATTATTGCCTCGTCTGCAAATGCCAAATCTTTAAAGGCATAAAGAAAAGTCTGCTTCTTTACCTTTGCAACCAATCACTCGTTGAAGCTCCTGCGTAGTGGGGTCTAGAATTCATTGGGGACATCCATCCACTCATCGCCTCAACACAAATGGATCTTCACCATAGAACAGACTATTTTACCAAATGGATAGAAGCCATCCCTTCTAGGAATGCCATGAATCGCTTATCATTTCATTCCTTGAAACCATATACTCGTCTCTAGATTTGGTTGTCCTAGAAAGATCATAAACGACAATGCTATTGCATTTGGATCTGAAAAAATATGGTGGAATTTTGTCACAAATACTCATATTATATTGGGTCATTCTGCAACTTATTACCCTCAAAGTAATGGGTTGGCGAAACTCCTCAAATAACAAAATTTGTTGAACATAATCAAGAAGTTGCCGGAAGAAAACAAAAAATCATGGCAGACAAGCTAGTATATGCATTATATGGGATGACGACTAACAATTAAAAAACCATTTGGAATGTCTCCCACCACTGGACTATGGAATGAAGAAATATTTCAACCAAATCTAGGAGTGCCAGATCATAAAGCGATCCAACAAGTACAAATGGTAAGATGATGATGATATGACAAGAAGAATAAACGATTATACATCTGCAACAAACAAGCGAATAAGTATACATCAAAGCAATGAAACTACAAGAAAACATCAAGAAGTCACTGATAACCAGAAAAGTGACTTCAAAATTGGTGACAAAGTATTAAAATGGGATTCAAGGAGAGAAGATAAGGGAAAACATGGAAAGTTTGATAATTTATGGCAAGGCCCTTTATCTTTATTCAAACTGGCTATTGGAAACAATGCATCTGAAAGAATGGGATGGGAGCTGAATATTTTGGAGGTCACGCTCAATGGTAGAGTGCTCAAACATTATTTATGTCAATCGATATTTTGGTTTCAAAGCTTTTTTTTCATTGTGTATAACACTTCTTTTGAATTTGAAAAGAAAAATACAAAAAACAATAGAAAAAGAAAAAGAGGGCAGCATTAAAAGAAGAAAAGTATAAACTCCCATACCAAAAAAAGAAAAGAAAAATCAAGCGTGCAAAGCCCAAATGCCACTACTTGAAAGAGCACTGCTATTGAAATACATATAGCCTAATCATGACTAGATAGATTTCAATTCATCGCTAATAGGTTAGTAAAGAAGAAGATTTGCCATAATGAAATCTTTGTCTTATCGACTGAATAGATTAGGATAGAATGAAACGACTCAATCAAAACCAAAAATTAAGCCAAAGGGATAAAGAAAGAATGGTTCTAATATGCTAAAAAAGCCGAACCAAGAAAGAAGAAGAAGACAACCTGAAGATCAAAAATCCAAAGCTGAAGAAAGAATGAAGGATGCTTTTAATTTTTAGATTTCTAAGCTTTGACAATTTTGTCTCAATTTCTTTTTAAATTTTAGTCTATGCAACTTGTGTTTATGTCATAGTCTTAGAGCAAATCGGTCAGCTTTAATCCTAGTTTGTCCGCATTTAAATTTCATTTTAGAATATAGAAAATAAGATCTGCTTTACGACAAATTTAAATCCCATGATAGTAGTTAGGTAGAAGCTAATGAGTTCAATTGTTTAAACTCGAACTCATGGAAGTTATAAGGGTAGATTTAGATTAGTTCCCTACTTTCAATAAAAGAATAAAATGTTGATGTCAAAATATTTTTCAGGTCCAAGTGCACCTTATGAAGAAAAATGTTAGAAAAAGTAGGTTGTCAGGTAGTTGTTTGGGCAAAGAAATCTGTTTGTTGATGTAATTTTGATCATCCTTCAAGCAAGACATGATCAAAGAAGAAAGAGGGTTTATCAAAAGAGTGTAATGCAGTGATCTACATTCCCAGAGATAAATCTGCGAGTTCTTGACACCTCCAAGGAGCCGCTTCCTCCCCAAATGGAGCCACCGTATAGCCATCAATAAATTTTGTCATATATGATGATGGCTAAATAATTTTTTTAGTCTTCAAGAAACAAGTTTAAGCAAAATTGTGAGTTCTTGAAGCCTTGGGTGTGTACCTTGTCCAAAGATCCATTCCACCGATATCTTCACTTAAAAAATTCTTCGAAGAAGCCCCTGCGATTCAAAAAAGAAAACTCAGCTTCAAAGCCATAATTCCCACCATTTCTCCATTTCAAAATATTCCCTTCATGTCACCCATTTTCCTCATTTTACCCTTTATTTTCCTAAAACCCCTTTAAAACCTTATAAATCCTCTTTATTTTTGTTTTAAACCCTTTTCTAACTTATCAAAACCCTTTAAAGGCCTCAAAAACCCCATTTAGGCATATTTTTCCGACCTTTAACATTAGGCCCTTAAGCACCTTTACCTTTAAGCCCTTAGTCCTTTTTTCCACCATGAGACCAGGCCATGACCACCCGCTATGAGCGCTGAGACCCTCTGTTGCCGCACGAGCGATTTCAGATTCCTTGTTCCCAAACCTTTTCATGCGATTCACTCCCGGTGATCGTTCATTCTCCCGTATCCTATGGCCATCGCATGCACTTCGCTCTTTCCCATCACATCGCACTCCCTAATGGATTCCCATTTAAACTTCCCAAACCCCTTTTCCGCACGACAGTCATCTGCCCGATTAAATCTTGGTCGTTGATCCTCCCAATGAACCAACGGCTGCGCAGGTTCTTCCCTTATTCTTTCATCCACCCTTATTTTTCTCCTCGACGTATCTCTGCTCGTTGATCTCGATCTACATCACCCCTCTCGCTACCCCATCATCCGATCTCCCAACCCCATTCATTACCCCTTTGATTCAATTCATCCTCATCAGTCGATCTTCAGATCCAACGAGTCGTTACTTTGTATCCGACCTCTTAAACTCGCCCAATGAAACCTCTCGCTACATAACAAAAATATGATGTCATTGATAGTCCTGACCCGATCGTGCTCTCCACACTGATGCATTCATCCTCAACTTTACATATGGATCTTTCAGGGATGGATGACCATCAATCACTTTTCATGCCTGATCTCACCAAATCTCCTCATGCACACAACTCCCACGTGAAATAGGTGGTTTTGTATGCATGTGTCATCCCCTAACGTGTAATCGCGTTAAATCATAAAAATACCATTTATCGCCTAAACCAGGACTGAATACCACCGTATTGCGCAGGAAATCACTCATTGCCATTTTCGCGCTGATTCAAATGTTTCTAGTTTTTTCATGGTTTCACCCATGAAACCCCTTCTCTAATTTCCCTTCCCCTCCGTAATGATCCATAACTCCTCCCCGAGCTTTCTCGGGCGGTTAATCATATAACACGAGTTTTTGCTTAATACTTTTGTTGTTTGGTTCACAGGGTTTAATGGCGGAAAGTAAAAATAAAGCCATCCCACAGCAAAATTAGTTGCAGATGGCCGGGATGATGATCCTCTCGTGCTCCAAAAATCGCGAAAATGGATAAAGAGGGTCAATTCCATGTGTTTGATCAATGTTTCATGAGCATTGGTCACACAATCAAGCCCTCCAGTACACGCCAAATAAACTCCACCCATGCACAGCGACAGTGGAAGACATACATGAGAAGAATTGAAGTTAAAAGGGATTAAGCGCAAAGTATGAAGATCAAAGGCTTAATCCACGACTTAAAAGATAAAGAAGTATAAAGCCAAAGATGATTCGAAAAAGGCCCTGATGACAGCCTTTAAAGCACAAATTAAAGTTAATATCGATGATTAAAAAATTAAAATGACATATCAAGTAAGCAAAAGCCACCAAATGCTGATCAAATGTGCAATTAATCCCTAAAGCAGAAATGCCACCTTCTAGCTTATTTGACCTCAAAAGAATACAAATTCAATGCACGACCAGAGATATTTTTCAAAGACAACTCGTGAAAGTAATTGTTAGCTACCAAAAACCTCAAAATTCAACAAAAGAGTGATTGAAGTAGAGGAAAAGTTAAATGTAAAAATCAATTAATAGAGTTAATACATTAGATATCTTCTCCATTAGGCCTCCCAAAAGTTCGAGAAGCATTTACTCATATTAATTGAATAGTTAGACCTTCCTTTCACTCCACCTCATCAATTTACCTATATATATATATCATCCGAGGAGCCCGGGATTGTTGTTGGTTGGATACTTTCATTTGAATGTAAATAGTCTTTGCCGCTGCCGAAGCTCTATTGAGTAAAATGAAAGAAATATTAGCAGTAGAAGAGAAGTACTCATAAAGACCTATTGGACTTTAAAAGATTGTAACTGGTTTGAACATCAAATATACAAGCTAATTGATGGGATCTCGGTATATGTTAATGGTGATGTTTTTCATCGTAAAACTCATTATTTTTCTTATGTTTTCATACTTTCCACTTTCTCTAATAAAGAACAACAAATTTAGATTAGGATTTATTGTAAAATGTACCTAATTCTCATTGATAAGATTTAACTTATGCTTTTTTCTAATTGTGTGTTTGAGGATAATTCAATAGAGTATATCATCAAGAAATGTTATGAGCCCATGTCTCGGTGAATAAAACTCTGAGAAATTTTTCTTCATTGATATTTTCACTACATGCTAAGTAAAAGTTAAACTAGGGAAGTCTGGTTAGCCACCATCCTCTAGTGCTTTCTCCAATGTCGTTTTGGAAATTTTCCCTTGAAGAGCATGCCAAAGCAGGATAGGTTCAAAATCCTTACTTGATCTTAGGTTGCCCTTTGTTTTCTTATATGTTTTCTTCTTCTGAAGGTAATATGTTAGATTCTCGGATTGTTGTCTAAAAGTGTGCTTTAGTAAAAGTTTTCCTAATAAGTCTATGGTTTGTCCTGCTCCTTTGGCCTGCCTCAAACAAATACTTTGAAAGGATTTTCTTGTTTAGTAAAGTTAATAGATTCTTAAATGGTTATTATCTTTTTCTTCTTTCACAACACTTTAAATGTTCCATTTCACAAATCAATCTAAAGAGATCCTTTGATATATATTACTTTCCCCATGGACCACTCTTGAAACGTGTTGATAGCAATTAAATCCTTTTTTGACTCCATAGCTCAATGGATTGATAATGTCTCTTACCTATCCTATCAACTAAACCATTCTTTAAACTTACTCACACCTTTACCCTTCAAAAGACTTCCTTTATTTTGATGATATCCTACCCAAGCAAAACCAATACAAGTTCCTTGAGCTCATACCTAGCCCAATATCATAATCGTGTATAAATATATATCATTCTAGGAAAACCAATATAGAGATCCCTCTTTGAATCTAACAAGGCTATATCCTAGGATTCCCAAAGTGGTCCTCAAGTGTAGAGCCCTCCCGAGCTTTCTTTTGTTGCCAATCTTGAACTACGGGAGCCCTACGGAATATATCATGATATCGTCAGTCGAATACAATAACAAACTTGTCCAAATATAGATGCAACACACTATTCATCAGCATATAAAATTGTTGGAGTGTTAGTCAAACCAAAGCGAAACTACAACAAAATCTCATAATTCCAATACATGATCCCGTAAGTGGTCTTATAGATGTCTTTCTTTGATGCGTACTGATGGTATCCTAATCTCAAATAAATCTTTGAGAATTGTTTCTCCCTTCAACCAATCAAACATGTCATCAATCCCGGCAAACGGTACCGTTCTTCATCACCTTGTTCAACTACCTACACTCGATGCATAACTAGAGTACCATCCCTTTCTTTCTTCACAAAAATATCGAAAGGCATTCAAGCGATACACTTGGTATAATGTATCCCTTTATAAATCATTTCGTGCTTCAATCTACAACTTCAACTCTAATAACTATGGAATGCTCATCCCATGAGTGCCTTTGACATGTTGGTGTTGCCCTGTACCAAACTCAATAGAAACTTCAATTATGTGTTAAGAGAAAACTCTAAAATATTTGTAGGAAATACATCCTCAAACTCTACGTAATAATAGATACATATTGAATATTTTTTCATCCTCAACATCCATACCTTGTCACTAGAAATATAGAACCGAAAAATTACACACCCCGTCCTACAAATGTGCTTAGCTTGCATAGCTCTTTGTTGATTAGTGGCTGTTGATGCTTGCATAGAGCAAGCATCACCGGCTACCCGATCTTGCATGGGAATTTTTCATCGCCAACTTAGCTTATTCCTGATTCACAGGGATATTTTGGATGGTTTCTACTTGTCGAGATATTCTTTCAGCTCGCTTGACAGATATTCGTGTTTCGAAGTTAGTAAATCGCACTTAGTGGGATAAAACCACATGGAGTTGTAGCATGAAACTAATCATTGGTTGTGGTCCTTTAATACTTTTCAATAATTAAGCATTTTTTAAACTCCTAAAATACCTCCAATGTTCACTTGTTTAAGACACTCTCAACCTAAGAATTTATATAAATTGTGACCCTCATATCCTCTCGATGCAAGGATTTGTTTACTACTTAAAATAGGTCATTGTGGCATTATCATTTCTATAAATTTCGTGTGAAGCTTCGTAGCTCGATCCATTTGAGCTGAAATCTTGATGAAGCGCGCAATCAAACGTTCTGTATATTGGTTTCATATTTCGGAGATATGATCTGAGGGAAGTTAGGGTTTTTAATAGTTTCGAATTTTCATGTCAAACATGTGACCTTGGGAAAATCGCCATAACTCTTTTCTCTCGACTGGATTGAAATTTCATAAAAAGTGATGAAAATAGGACTAGACGATAGTTTTTTGGGTATCGTCAGGGACCAAGCGTTGAAATAGTGACACATGGCACTTTGTACAATTTTCTCTATTGAACTAGTCTATAATCACGTCATCGTATGAGATTGGGCATAACTATTTCTTGAAGAATCCAGTATTGATCAATCCTACAAGGTTGGAAAGAGGACTTAGAGGGCTGACGACAGACGCAATTTCGTACTTTTGGAGATCCGAAATTACATAGATACATCATATTCAATATCGAGCTTTTCGGAAGGAAAGATATGCATTTACAAGGATCACTACGTAAGGAAAACACATTAATAGTCAAGGGTAAGTCCGCTACAAAAGGTATGTACGATTAGTGTTTGAATTTTAATTTTGAATATAATCTTTGACATGTGTTTTTTTAGGACAGTTTTGAGGTATTTTTGATGTATGTTTGATTGGGTTTGTTCATAAATGAAACGTATTTATATTTGAATTTTTAATATTTCTTTGACATGTGGTTTTTACGCGATGACTGTAAGTATTTTGTTTGTATATTGGTTTGGGTCTTGTTCATTAATTCTTGTGTGAGGAAGGAGGGACATAATAGGACAACTCAAACACACATACTGAAGGACAATGCAACACCAAAGTACAATTATTTGAAGCAAGCACAACAATACCACAACGCTATGTAGTGTTTCAAAGAAGAAGTGTCAAGTAAAGTATAAAGTTCGTCTCAAAAGTCGATGATTAAAAATAATCATTGTAAAATTGTAAAAGAGTCATTATTGTAAAGATTCAATATGCCTAGAGTTGGAGAGGCATTGTTGGGAGGTATAAGTGTCACTGTGGATAATAGGATGTTGGGTTACAGTCATAGTGTGATTGGGTGATTGGTCAAGTCTCAAGAAAATCATTGTGAATCATATTGTATCATGGATCATTGTCTCCGGTACCGGACTCCACACCTTTGTCTTATTTTTGATCATTATAGGGTGTGTGGAGGTGCTAGTTTGGTTCATGAAGTCCCCTATAGGTTGGATCATGCAACACTTCGGGGTGGTAGGGTCGTTTAGGATGTCGAGCCTCCATTTAGTTGATTCACTGAGAAAATAGAGTGTTTTGGTCACTCCTTCAATGGAAGATGGAGAGAATTATTTTATATAATTCTAGGAATTTTTTCTTTCATTGCATTTGGGGTTGAGATTAAAGAATTTATTAGAAAATCATTTGGTGGTTTTTGACTAGCAGGGGGTTTCCACCTAAAAATTCATGTGACTATTGTGTTATATTTTCACACTGTTCATCGGATAAACATCAAGAATAATTGAATATTAACTAATGCTCCGAAAAATATTTAAAAGTGATAATTGATAATAACATCGATTCACTTCGCTTTCGGATTTCCACAATCAGTACTAGAGCATGGTTCCTTCACACTTGTACTCTAACAAATATGAGGATCATGGAGTATATTAAGAATAGAACTCCCTCCGCTCAATGGAAACAACTACACACTTTGGAGTGGAATAATGTAAGTTCATTTGTCAGGTGCAAAGGATACGAAAGTATGATCGTCAAAAAGGATTTATTAACAACCCGAGATGAACAAGGTAAGAAAAATATGGTATATGATGCAAAGTATAAATATATCATTATCATTGGACTTAGCTGAAACGTCTATCTTAATGTACTAAGTTGGAAAAAATTCTAAAGAAGTATGGAGCACGCTTAGATTATATATGCAGGGTGACTCAAACGTGAAAGAAGAAAAAGCTCAAATTTACAGGAAAAAATTGACACAAACTCAAAATGAAGGAAGATGAAAATATTGATGCATACTTATAGCGTATTAATGAAATAACAAATGCATTGGAAGGTTTGGGAGAACCTGTCGACACGAAAATTGTTGTCCGAAAGATCCTTAGAACCTTGCCGGCAAGATTCAACCCAAAGGTATCTGTCTTGGAATATAGTTCGAATCTAGCCAATCTCAACAAAGATGAATTGCATGGAGTGATTATGGCATATGAAATGAGGATTGAAGAAGAGGACGACACATCTCACCTAGAAATAGCATTCGCCGCATCCAAGAAAACTAGTAAGGACAAGCATACTCCGAAAGCGAAAACTTGTAGTTGTAAGGAAGAAAATGAAGAAGAATTTTTAGATAAAGAATTTGCCTACTTCACGCGAAAAATGAGAATAGGTACGGGGAAATTCAAAGGTAAACTTCCATTGATATGTTTCGATTGTGGTAAGGTTGGGCATTTTGCGGCCAAGTGTCCTCACAAAAATGAGGTTGTTACAAAAGGAAAGAAAGGTCTGAGGAAGTTCAACAAGCAAGGCAAGAAGAAATGGTTTAAGAAGAGTTTCTTCTCCAAAGAAGATAGCTCCTCATCTGATGAAGACAATGATAACGAAGAAGAAATCAACGGAAGAGTATTGTTTATGGCCAAGCATAATAAGCAAGAAGCATTTGACGAAGAAGGAGACGAAGAAGATGAGATGACTGAGCTTGAATTTCAAAACGAAGTGATCAGGGTTATCAAAGAGCTCAAGGTCGTGAAGAAGCATGTCAACACTCTTGAAGATGAATTAAAGATAGAAAGGGAACACGTCCTAAATCTTAAAATCAAGGTTGAAGAATACAAACGAGTTGAAGAATCGCTCATGGAAGAATTAAAGGAAAGCAACAACGAAAGAGAAGCCTTGGAAGCCGAAACAGTTTCTCTTTGAAAGCAAGTAAAAAATGCAAAAACTCTTCAAAACGACACCAACAGTTCAAAGGCATTGGAAGAAATCAACAACAATCAACGATCAAACAGTGACAAGACTGGTCTAGGTTACAAAGAAAAATCTGAAAAGGAGCCAAGTCCTTCTATGACAACAAAAGAAGATGAATATGCAAAATCTAACAACCAGGTAGACCTTCCAGCCAACTCAAGAGATCAAGACTCGCAAGAAGAACCATGGAAGACAATTCCTCGAAGAAGATTTCCTCCCAGGTATCAACCAATCTTCTATGGTCATTGTTATTCATGTGGAAGGTTTGGACATAGAGCTATAGAATGTCACATGCATGTTTGGAATAAATACAGTTTCGGGAGATCTTTCAGAAACGGATATTCCGGAACTCAATAGAATATTAACAAATTTGATCATTTGAGAGATGATGTCGAATGTTACAAGTGTAACAATTTTGGACACCTGGCTAAAGATTTCGGACTTGAAAGTTCCTCAAAGGAATTCTCACAAAATCAGAATGAACAAATATGGAAAAAGAATACTGAAAAATGTGTTATCGCTCTCAAGACTCAAAGCAACAGAAACGTTTGGTATGTTGATAGTGGTTGGTCAACTCATATGACTGGAGATGGGAATAATTTCATATCCTTGAAGGAAAAGAAGGATGGAACAGTGTCTTTTGGAAATGACAGGTCTTCAAACGTCAGAGGAGTAGGTACAGTCACACTTGGAAGCACAATGCATTAGCGAAAGATGTGTTATTGGTTAAAAATATGAATCACAATCTGCTCAGTGTTGGACAAATGTGCGATCAAGGACACACGATGCTATTTAACTCTAAGAAATGTGAAATCAGGAAAGGAAAGTTCGGTAAAATTGTGGCTACAGCAAGCAAAGCTCCAAATAACATATATATTTTGGATGAGACACCTAAAGGGGGCTTTTTCGTGAAAGAAGACGAAAGTTGGTTATGGCACAAACGAATGGGACATATAAATTTCAACAATTTGGTCAGGATCATTAAGAAGGAAGCAGTAAGAGAAATGCCTAAAATTTCAAAACCCACCGATACGATATGTGAATCTTGTCGGCACGGCAAGCAGACAAAAGTTGAGTTCAAGACAAAAGAACACTTTCCATCATGTCCATTGGAATTAGTACATACTGATCTATGTGGTCCTATGAGAACAAAAGGTTTAGATGGAGAATTATATTTTATGCTAATGATAGATGATTACACCAGAATGACAGTCGTCAGCTTCTTAAAGAAAAAGACTGAGGCATTCGAATGTTTTAGAATCTACAAGGAATTGGTCGAAAATGACACTGATTTGAAGATCAAATGCTAAGATTAGATAATGGCGGAGAATTCACTTCCAAGGTATTTCAGCAGTACTGTGATGAAAATGGAATAAAAAGGCAATTCTCAACATCCAGAACACCGCAGCAAAATGGAGTTGTGGAAAGAAAAAACAGAACCATACATGAAATGACCTGAACAATGTTAAATGACTCAAAATTAGATGATAAATTCTGGGTTCAAGCAATCAATACAATTGTATTCATTATAAACAAAGGTTTGCTAAGGAACAATTGTAACATGACTCCATAAGAATTATGGAATGGAAGAACGGATAACGTCAAATACTTCAAAATACTAGGAAGCAAATGCTACATCAAAAGAGAAGATAAAAAATTGGGCAAGTTCGATTCTCGTGTCGATGAAGGTATTTTCATTGGTTATTCACGCAAAAGGAAGGCTTATAGATGCTACAATCTGAGGTGAAAAAAAATAGTGGAAAACATAAATGTTACTTTTGATGAAGATTTTGTTACAAAGGATAACGATGAGATTGTCCCTTCAAGCAAATCTAAGGAATCTGAGGGAGAATCTGTGAAGGATGAAGAAGGAGCTCCAGAACAGGACCAATCAAATAAGAAAACATTAGTCAACCAAGAGGAAATAAGAAATGATCAGCAGGATGTACAAGAAAATTCTCCAAAAGCTTTAAAAGAATGGTGTTAAAAGAATCATCCATCAAATCAAATCATCAGCAACATAAATGAAGGAATTGGAATCAGAAGAAGTCGATAGCTTCGTTCATCACAACAAGCCCACCTTGCTTTTTTAGCAACTTTTGAGCCTAGCAATTTTGAGGAAGCTAGTCAAGATGAACACTGGGTAGCAGCTATGAATGAAAAACTGGACCAAATTGAGAAGAACAATACTTGGGAATTGGTTCCACGACCAAAGGATAAAAATGTTATTGGAACTAAATGGGTCTTCAGAAACAAATTGAATGAGGATGGACAGGTTACCAAGAATAAGGCAAGATTAGTCTGCAAAGGATATGCACAAGTTGAAGGAATTGATTTTGAAGAAACATTGGCTCCCATTGCCAAAATGGAAGCTATCAAAATGTTTCTCGCTTATGCATGTTTGAGAAAAATCAAAGGTCTACCAAATGGATGTTAAGTCAGCTTTTCTAAATGGTGAATTGGAAGAAGCAGTTTACATTGAATAACCCGAAGGTTTTCTGCTCTCTGAAAAGGAAGACTATGTCTGCGGATTAAATAAGGCACTATATGGTCTCAAGCAAGCTCCTAGAGCTTGGTATGCTCGTCTTGATGGATATCTACATCAACAAGGATTCAAGAAAGGAAGCGCCAACAACAATCTCTATGTGAAAGTGGATCAACATAACCTAACAATTATCGAGGTATATGTAGACGATATAATTTTTGGCAGGAATGATGACAGATTAAGTAAAAACTTTGCCACAAATATGCAAAGTGAGTTTGAAATGTCTCTACTTGGCGAGCTGACATACTTTTTAGGGCTTCAAATAGCTCAGCAGGATAAAGGAATATTTATATATCAAACTAAGTACATCAAGGAAATGCTCAAGAAATTCAAGATGGAAGATTGCAAGCCTGTCCTTACCCCAATGGTAACAGGTTGCAAGTTAAGTTTAGATGATTCGTCAAAGGATGTGGACCAGAGGTTGTATAGATCTATGATTTGCAGTCTTCTATATGTGAGCTTCTTGGCCAGACGTAATGCAGGCAGTTGGACAAGTAGCAAGATTCCAAGCAACACCAAAAGAATCTCATATTATTTTCCTCAAAAGAATCCTCAGATATCTTAAGGGCACAACAGAATATGGTTTAAGGTATCCCAAAGGAAATAATATAGTTATCCAAGCTTATACAGATGCAGATTGGGCAGGAAGTGTTGATGATCGAAAGAGTACCAATGGAGCAGCATTCTATCTAGGTGGTTGTCTTGTTTCATGGTTAAGTAAAAAGCAGTCTTCAATCTCATTATCCATAGTAGAAGCAGAGTATATCGCGGCAACAACCTGTTGTACTTAGGTTCTCTGGATGAAGCAAACTTTGCAAGATCTTCAAGTCAAGTTTGATGAGCCTATTCCCACCTTTTGTGATAACACCAGTGCCATCAGTATCTCCAAGAATCCTGTGATGCATTCCAAAACAAAGCACATTCCGATCAAATATCATTTCATTAGAGAGCAGGTCACCGAAAATAATATCAAGCTTGAATATGTTGGCACAAAGGAACAAATTGCTGACATATTTACCAAACCATTACCTCGTGAAGCATTTGAGTATCCTCGCCTAAAGCTTGGGATTCTCCTAAGTTCTCATTAGACTCTTTCTCTTATCTAACTAAGTAAAAAAAAAAGGGGGAGTTGAGGTGTGTACAGGTCCGCAATATGACGTTTGTCAGGGTGAGTTACCCTTTGCCATTGATGACAAAGGGGGAGAGAATGTTGTAGGAAGAGGTGTCATGATCACAGGGGGAGTACTTGTGTTGCCATCAATGCCAAAGGGGGAGATTGTTGATCAGTGGTTGTCATTGATGTCAACCAAAGCAGCACCAGGGGCTACCCCGATCTTGCATGAGAAATTTTGACTTGACAACTTATTCTATTCCGAGTCAAGGATATTTTGGATGGTTTCTACTTGTCGAGATGTTTTCGTTGATATATGGCATGCCACGTAATTCTTCACGGTTTGAGAGATATTCGTGTTTGAATTTAGTGACTCGAGTTAGTGGGCTAAAACCCCATGGGGTTGTGGCATGACACTAATCATTGGTTGTGGTCATTGAATTATCAATAATTAATAATTTTTTAAGCTCCTAAAATTCCTCTAACGTTCACTTGTTGAAGACCCTCTCAACCTAAGCATTTATATAATTGTGACCCTCATATCCTCCTCATGTAAGGGTTTCGCTACTTATAACAGGTCGTTGTGGCATTTGCGCTATAACTTTTTTTTTGCGAAGCTTCAGATGCTGAAACTAAAAACCCATTTGGGCAAAATCTTGATGAGGCTCGTGTTCGAATTTCAGATATCGGTTCGCTATATTTTCAGAGATATGATCTGAGGAAGTTAGGGTTTTTGCCGGCTCCTGAATTTCATGTCAAATAGGTGACCTTGGGAAAATCGTCATAACTTTCTCTCTGGGCATTGGATTCAAATTTTGTAAGAACTAACAGAAAGAGGACGGGTTGTAGTTTGTTGTGTATCATTTTCAAGACCAAAGGTTGAAACAGTGACACGTGGCACTTCATACAAGTTCGCTCTACTGAACCAGTCGATAATCAAGTCATCGTAGGAGATTGGGCATAACTATTTCTTGAAGAATCCAATGTTGATTAGACCTACGGGGTTGGAAAGAGGACTCGGAGGGCTACCACAAGACAAAATTTCAGACCTTGGAGATCTGAAATTACACAGATACAGCAAATTCAATATCGAGCTTCTAGAAGGCAAGAAAAAATATGCATTCAAGGATCACTGCAGTAGGGACAACACATCAACAATCAAGGGTAAGTCTGCTACAACAAGGTATGTATGATTAGTGTTTGAATTTTAATTTGAATATCATCTCTGACATGTGTTTTTGTAGGACAGTGTAAGTATTTTGTATGTATGTTTGATTGGGTTTTGTTCATAAATGTTGAACGCATTTACATTTGAATTTTGAATATTTCTCTAACATATGGTTTGTAGGACAGTGTAAGTATTTTGTTTGTATATTGGTTTCGGTCTTGCATATGTAGGAAGGACACAATAGGAAAACTCAGACACATACTAGAAGGACAATGCAACGCCAAAGTATCATTACTTGAAGCAAGCACAACAATACCTCAGCAGCTGCTAGTGTTCAAAGAAGCAGTGTTAAGTCAAGTATCAGGTCGTGTCAAAATTCAGTATTGTAAAAATCATCATTGTAAAATTGTAAAAGAGTCATTACTGTAAAAGAGTCAATCTGCCTAGAGTTGGAGAGGCATTGTTGGGAGGTATAAGTGTCATTGTTGGATAATGTTATGGTTGGGTTGCAGGTCATAGTGTGATTGGGTGATTGGTCTAGTTCAAGAAAATCATTGTGAATCATATTGTATCGTGGATCATTGTCCCTGGTACGGGAGTCCACACTCTTGTCTTATTTCTGATCATTAAAGGGTGGTAGAGAGGTGCTAGGTTGGTGCATGAAGTCACCTACAGGTTGGAGTCTGTGAACACTTCAGGGTGGTAGGTTGGTCTAGGATGTCGGGGCATTCATTCAGTTGACCACTGAGGAAACTAGGGCGTTGGGGCTTCCTTCCAGTGGGAGCTGGAGAATAATGTTTTTCTAGAATTCTAGAAAGTTGTACCTTTCATTTCAGTTGGGGCTAAAGATTAAAGAATTTATTAGAAAAGCGTTCGGTGGTTTTTTCCTCGAAGGGGGTTTTCCACCTAAAATTCGTGTCTATTGTGTTCTATTATTTACTGTTGTTACTGGATAAATATCAAGAATAATTGAAGATTCACTAATGCTCTGAAAAGATTTAAAAAGTGCTAATTGATAAGAAATATTGATTCAACCCCCTCTCAGTATTTCCAACAGTACTTGGGTTATTTCCATAGCTCGGTTGTTTATGAATAATAAATGTTGTATGTTTTAATATTTCTTCTTCAGAAATTAGAATAGTATGTTCTCATTGCATCATGATGCATGCATGGAGATGTGAACCACTAGAATAATCAGAATATCTTTGGATAGGTAAATTTGTCAGTGTGTGTATAATATTCAAGAAGTAATGTTTCACCATGCCTCATTATCTAGGATGGATCTGCTATCAACCATATTTCCATCTTTAATAGTGTGCAATGCTAAACTTGAACAGTGGAACTTAAACCATTGCCAGCTTCTCTTAGCATACATACCAGCGGAAATTAATAGCAAAAGCAGCACTCAAGCAGTAGATAAGATAATTTTATTAATGTCCAACAAATGACCACAAAAAGGTCAATGGGACTGCCGATTACAATGATTACAACATGCCTAGCCGGTGGACCAAATGGTCCCCTTCCTTTATAAAAGCAGAAAATACAAAACTACAAAGAGTGCAAATGTAAAGTAAAAGCTAGGTGACTAAAGCATCTTGACAATGAGCTGTGATGAAGAAGTCCTGGAGGAGAAAGAGGAGCCTCCTAAAGGGGGGGGGAGACTCCTTTTCCTAGCATCCGAGGCCGATAGAAGAGGACTGAAGGAAACTTGTCAATGTCTGTTGCCCTGAGGAGGAACTGGACTGCTGCAGTTGTCGTCTGGAGTATTTGGGGCGTCCCCTGGAGGGGGGTCTGGTCCTGGATTGCTGATGGGGTCTAGTGGGACGGGACCCCCGGATCCGCACTGCTCTGGAATCAAGGTCTATGGACCGATCGGTGGTTCTCTTGGTGCCCCGCGATGCTAGGAGTACCCTGAAGAAATCCGTGATCCGTGTGGAGGTTGAGACGAACAGAGGCTCGAGCAGAATCGAGCGGTGTCTGAAGGTCTCTTGAAGGTAAAGTGCCAAGGAAGCTGGCCAAGCTCTGGGGGCCCCTGAATAGGCAATGAAAACGCCCTTGGATATCATAGTAGACCAGGCATCTGAAGATGAAGTGTGACTCAGTCTCCACCTCCTGTAAGTGACAAAGCTGACAGATCCTCTCCGTCCTATCAATATGAAATTTGTCCAGCAAATTCATTAAGAAAATGTCATGTAGTGATAGTTGGCAAGTGAGAACAAGAATTGGTTGCACAAGTTGTGCATGAACATCTCAACATGACATAAAAAGTTTGCAAAATTTGACTGCCATTTGACCTCCATAATACAAACAATGGGAAAAAAGTGCCAAACAGGTAGTAGAATCCGGATTATCCATACAGTTATATAGCGACCTGGTAAAATTATATTGAAGGTCCTTTCAGACAGTGCCTAAGCAATTGGCAGCATGAAGGGGAAATCTTCCTAGGACAAGGAAGATACATGACAGAGATTCTGAAAAGATTCCAGATGGAAGACTGTAGACCCATGGCCACGCCAATGATCACTAACTGGAAGAAGATAGACACATCAGAGGATGATGAGGTTGATCCCACTTTGTACAGACAGCTCATCGAGTCATTAATGTATCTGGTCAACACAAGACCAAACAACTGTTATGCAGTGAATACCCTTAGTCAGTTCCTGGTGGAACCAAGGAGGGTCACTTGGCAGTAGCCAAACATATTCTTAGATACTTGAGAGGGACAGTCGAGTATGGGCTAAAGTACACCAAGGGAAATGAAATTCAGTTGAGTGGGTTCACAGATGCAGACTGGGTTGGAAGCACAGTAGATCGAAAAAGTACCAGTGGGTACTGTCTCAGTCTCGAATCAAGAATGACCTCCTGGTGCAGCAGGAAACAGAAGTCCGTAGCACTGAGCTCAGCCAAGGCAAAGTACATGGCAGCAAGCATGGCTTCGTGTGAGGCCATATGGCTCCACAAATTAATCTTGAACTTACTCAAGAAACGAATAGAACCGACCAAGATCATGTGTGATAATCAGAGTTGCATCAAGCTCTCTAAAAATCCTATGTTTCATGACCAGTCGAAGCACATTGACATCCAGTGTCACTTTATCTAGGACTATGTTCAGAAGGGAGCAGTACAATTGCGATACACTCCTACAGGTGAACAAGTGGCAGATATCCTCACAAAGGCTTTGAATAAGCTCAAGTTTACTTACTTCAAAGAAAATGGGGATGATCGAGAACCCCTTCACTAGAGGAAAGGGTGGTCTTCCGAAGAAGAGGGATTTGCAGTATGGAGGTTGCAGTGGCAGAGTCATGGGCAGCAATACGAATGGCAGCAGCAGTGCAGAGTTTAGTGGCAGGAGGCCAAGCTTCAGCAGCACAGAACCAGTACTCAAAGTCATGTAATGCATAGTGTGATGTATTGCTAGAGCACACCCTTGACGTTAAGAGGGAGTGTTGAGATTTTGTGTATTTGGGGTAGCATCAGATTGTGCTCTAAGTCCCAAATTTTGAGGAAGGACTAGAGTTCACCTGATCTACAAGGCCCAGAAATGGATTTGGGAAATTTCTTCTGGTTTAGGAGATATTAAATTAATTAATTATTTTAATGTATTTCCTAAGTTAAAACTTAGGAAAATAAAATAATTAAAGTGAATTTCATTAAACATGTGATGAAATTGTCTTTGAGGGTGTGGATCAGTCAGTATTTTTGGTCCTAGATCAGCCAGAAGCTGTAGATCTAGAGTTTTTTTTGTAGGGTTTTCCAGATCTGGAACCCAGAATTGTGTATTCAGAAATATTCTTAATAATAGAACCCTCCAGCAGCTAGAGACCGGTTTTCCCACCTTGGGTTTTTCCGGGGACAGTTTGTCTAGAAATAAATGTCACTTTGTCAATGTCTGCATGTGCTTATTTTAGATCTGAATTGGTAGAGATCTGTTATATGTTTTGCTTTGATTTTAACTTGAATTTATTCAGTTAATAACATGTATAAGTAGGAGAAGCTTAACCAGATTAACAGTAATAATTTCTACATAAGATATAAGATTCAGAAATTTCTACAGATACATCCACCCTCATCCGCTCAACATAAATGGATACTTACCACCACAGACTACTTTACAAAGTGGATCGAAGCGATCCCAACCAAGCAAGCTACATACTCTATTATAATTCCGTTTTTAGAAACTAATATCTTTCAAAGTCCAACACATCAACCTGTAAAGAAGAAAATCAATGTGAAAAAGGTATTCAACAAAGTTTTCAAAGGTGAAATGAAACATTAGAAAAGTGGATTTTAAATTAAAATATCAATTTCATTCAAGTATTAAAGCCTTCTTGACATAAAATTCAAACTCATTTGTCTCCTACCACAGTTGAGCACACTCCAAGAGGGCGAAATTTCGAATTTTTGGGCAAAAGTTTGCAAAAAAAGGAAGTAGAGGGTGCACTCTATTCTGCGAGGGTGCACTCTCTTTTGTGAGGACGCACTCTCTTCTGCAAGGGCGCACTTGACCAGAGAAGCCCAAAAACTCATTCAAACTGCAAAAAATCACTTCAAAAGCTCCAACAACCTTCTCATCAACCTCCAACAAATGAGTAAGAGCCAATGCCATCATTTATCATCTCCATCAAGTTCATGTGTTGGGTGTTGTGAATTTTGTTTTAGAATTTGGTGTTTAAAATCGTTTTAAAACCCTAGAATTTCCCATTTCACTCTTAATTCCCCAATTCACATCTCCCTACACCTTCATACCCTTCATACACTTGCAAATACCCATTCCTAAACCCCTGTTTTATAAAATTCCCTTTCCCTAACTCTTTTTCCCAAAACCCTAAGCCCTAGGTGCTACAATTACCTAGGCTCCTAACCCAAAACTTGTAAACAATTTCTTCATCCTAAAATTTCACCATGTCACTACTCCCTATCTCCTTTCCCATTTCATAAATCCCTAGCAATATCTCCTTCAATTTCCATTTCCCATTCATTATTTCTAAGACCACTTTGCACCATCACACTTCCCTAGGGTTTTATCTTTACAACATTATGGCAGAAGAAGAGAACAGGTCATACAGTGAGGGAGAAGAAACATAGGCTAGAAGGCCACATAGAGGGGAAAGCACTTAGAAGGCCAATAAGTACTAGAGAACTTATGGCATATCCTTTGACAGTGACATGTTTCAAACATGCTGGGTGTTTTGATTTCTATGAGAAAATTCATAGGGTCCAACACCATGCCATGTTGACGAGGCTTTTCATATCAAACCTCCATGACAACCAAGTTACTCTAGCTAGTTTCACCTTTACTATATCAACTGCCATCATTTCAGCTGCCACCGAGATCCCAAATGTTAGGGAGAAATGGTTCAAGTATAGTGAATTCGAGGCAACAAACTTTGAGCCTTTCATAAAACCAAGGTATAAGAATGAGAAAAAGAGGTTCTTTCCTTTTTCCTACCTCCTCGATAGATATGCACCAATGATGAAGATAATCATGAAATGTTTTTCATGTGAAGGTAGATTTCAAGACTTTGATACCTATCACATCCGACTCTTAATGAATTTCACTAGGGTAAAGCTGCTCAACATACCCTACTACCTTTTCCGAAACATTGATAAGATGGCACTTATTATCCAGAAAAGGGAATATGAACATAAAATGAGAAGTCTTTTTCATCATTCCCTTATCAAAATCATATTCCTCTATCATCTCAATGAACTAAACATTGCATGGAGTCCCTTCATATCCAATGATATATTCAGAGAACCATCTACTCAACATGCACAAAATATCCCTTCATCATCTCATCCATCCACTACCATCCCTCCATCTCATCCCATAGCACATTCATCCTCATTAGACCAGTCCCCTTCATCCATTTCACCTCCTTCATCTCCATTTCATCATGACATTGGATCGCCAAGCAGGATTGAGGTCAGTGAGCCTAATAGGACTAAAGTGGTTGAGGTTGATCCATTTCCAAAAACATACCAGAGAGGTCACAGAAATGTGTTTGCTCCACACATAGTGGAAGGGGCCATTCCTTCTACATCAACAAAGCAGGTGGACAAAGGAAAGGAAAAGGTGATTGAGGCATAAACTCAACTAGAGGTTAGACATGAAGGAAACCTCCATGAGACTGAGCATGATTTTGAGCTTGTTGACCTAGATGAGGATGAAGATGATAAAATCACTAGTGTAACCATCAAAGGAAAGAATTCCAAGATTAGAGAGCTCCAGCTTAATCTTGAAAGGGCCAAGTTTGTCATTGACTTCCTTGAGTAGGAGAACCAGGAGTTGAAAACAAAGCATACCATTGATGAGGTGAAATTCATCATTTCTCAAATGGAGGCAGAAAAGGCCAAAGTTATGCTAGATCAGACACTTGAAAAGTATGGGTTGCTTGATGAACAAGATGAACAAGCACGAAGGGGTAGACCTAGAACTAGAGGGCTGAAAAGAGCTCTAACTCTAGAAATACAAAAAGAGGCTGATCTTGTTGATAAACTAACCTTAAATGAGAAACTTGCAAAGGTGATCAATGACAATAGGGAGCCATGGTTTGATAGAGCCAATCAAAATTTGGAGAAGCTTTTGGCAAAGGCTAACAAAGCCAAAGTCAAACACCATGCGCAAAAGGAGAAAATTGCAATGGCCAAGCTCAAAAGAGCCAACGCAAAGGTTGAGGCTTTGACAATGGAAGAGGAGAAAAGAAAGACATAGAGGCTTCACTCCAAGCCTAGCCACATCATCAACCATAATTTCACCAATTTTGAAATTTTTTTTGGTCATTTTTGCAAAATCTGTGTTTTTCTGTGTGTGCATGGACAAGTTAATATCAACAAAATGGTCACATGTGCAACGCCCTAGGCACTGCACACTTTTTTGAGGCATCCAATGGCCAAAATGAGACCACCAATGGATTCAGAATGATGAAGACATGCACCCTGTACATTTGCTAAGTTTTTTGAGGCAAAATCGTCAATGAAAAGGAAAAAAAAACCCTAAAAATCGTGTTTCTGCCCCTATTTTGGCCTAGGCACTACGCACAGAGAAGTCTTGGGAGATTGAAGTTTTGAGGGGGGAAATGACCTTCATTTTGGAAACTGAAGGTAGATCTGGAAACTAGACTTGAAGGAATTTCCAACAAGCTATCTTGGAGCCAATTTGGACACCTACAAGTTAGCCAAATTCAACCTTGAACAGGGAGGGCGCACTTGACAGGAAAATGGTGCACTTGACCATTTGCTTAGTTTTTTGAATTTCTCTGTAATTTTGACTTTACTTCAGAAATTCCTGATTCTACCTATGTAATTGATGACGTAAATGTAATTATTCTAGGGATAAGTTAGCTAGGGGTAGATTCATTAGGTAAAAGTTATCATTAAGCCAAATGAATTAGTTTGAATGTAATTAGGGAGGAGTCACTTGGAGCTCCCTATACTCCAGCTTTAAGTTTAGTATTTTGTGGATCTCTTCCTCACCTCATGGATTCGACCACTGAGGATGAGTGAATGTTGTTTTGATGTCTATTTAGTCTCTTTATTCACTCTTAGCAGGGGTTGGAATCAATTTGGATGCTAATGTATTGATCAAGGACTATTGTACTCAATTTGACTAGTTAATAAATAAGAGTTGCAACTATTTTTTGGGATACATGTGATATGATGTTTATCATTGTTTTTTTCTTCAGTTTCATATGCTAGAATGTGTTGGATTCATATTCATTACATCTCTATTGTATGCTCTCTTTCAAGTTGATAGGAAGAACACATGCTTTCTCATGCTCTGTTTAGGTAAAGTTATAATAATTTGTCCATTTTCCTCTGTTTAAGAAGAATACATCTCCCACGCTCTTCCTAGCTTCTCATTAGTCTTAAAATCATCTAATCACAATCATATGTAAAGTGTTAAGACTTATGCCTACCTTGCCCCATTGAATCTCTACAACCCTATCTCATTTGCCCTGACCTGGTTCCCTTGACCATACTTTCCTCCAGCAGCCCAACCAAAATTAATTATCAAAACCCCTGAATTCACACCTAGCCTAAAATCCTAATCCATTCAGCCTCCTAGGCTGTATTTTGTGGAGAGAGCCCTCTTCGACTTTGTAGGGCCAGCTACCAAGTTAAAAGGTTGGTCCGTGGTTACCTCTATTGGGATTCCTTCTTCAGCCTTGGGAATCTGGCGGAGTGATAACACTTCACATGTAAAATATTTTTGGATGACCATGAAAAATTTGGAACATTGCTCTTTAAGGAAAACCCTAGAAATTCCAGTAGTCATGTCAATTACTTTGTATTCATCTTTGAGAAAATCATCACAATTGAGTAGTTAGAACTTCCGAACTTTGAACCGCATCTCACTAGGCCTATGAATCCCTGTAGCAACTGAAATTGTATCAAGAGAGATCGAAAAATTCAACATGCCAACCTTCGTTTCTGTTCCTGTGAAATTGATGGGAAAATCTTTAGCAATCTGTCCATGAAAACCCTGCAACTTTTGGAAAAAACGCAGGCATCCAACACTAGAAAATGATCGGTTGAAAGCAGGGACTTCTTTTAAAAGCTTCATGCCCGTGGGTTCGTAGCATACCGCATAGCCTCCTTTATACTGTTTCTTGTGCGCCATGCTGCAACATATATTAATCTCCTTATTTCCACCTTAAAATTCACCTAATGACAACTAGACCTCCCTATGACAACAAAACTAACTCAAAGTAAAAAGAAAACGGTGAAGAATGAGCTTTTGCAGTGTGAATGCTTGAGTTATCAATCGTGAAAAGGTGAATACTGATACATAATCGCGATCCATCGTGAATTTGACCCACAACTTAAAAAAAAATGTACCATTACCAACAACAACAGGGTTTCGTAGTGGAACATGTGGCAGAAGTGACATATTTGCTGCGGAAGTTTCAGGAACTTCCACAGTAAACCCTTTGTTTTCATAACTAGACCTGCTACAGAATTCGACAAATGCGGCTAAATGATAATCATAAACAAATGAGACTGACATGAATAATGATTAGAAATTTGACCCATACTTTGGACCCCACTTAGACTCATGTTGATCTGCACACTGACTAGGTTATCAAATTGATACTTTGTACATATGATTTTATTTTGAGAAAATTTAAAACCCTAGCTAATTTTGATAGATAAGTCCAAATATATCTAAATGTTATCAAAGATAACATAATCCAACATTTACGCAACATAAATATCTTTGGAGGGGAATTTACCTTGGGGGAAATCTCTGCCTGGAGTCGTTCACACAATGTCCCAATACTAAATTTCCTCCCTCTGGCTCGGCCAACTAGAGTCTTCTCTGCCAAAGATTCAACCTCCTCCATCTCAACGTCCACAACCAAGCTGAGGGTATAAGTGGCTCAGAACTTTTCACTTCACAAGACCCTATCCTTATTTAATTTGGATCCCAAACCCGACAAATATTTAACTGGGGAGTGTGAAGCTTCTCCACCCTCACCATCATTGACTTGTTGTTTAGATACTACTAACCTAGTAGGAAGAGCACCCCCATCCCCATCCGTCAAGAACGTCCTTAAAAGGCCACTCAAATCCGTCTGAAAACCCTTCAACACTAGCTCAACCTTGAAGACCATATCACTGTTCGACAGAGAAAACCCCCCTACTATAGTTGAGAAAGAATCTTTCTGCAAAAAAACCAAAAAAAAAATCTAACTTTGGTGTCTGAAGCCCACCAGTTAACAAATCCAAATAAGGGAAGTTTAAACCCCTGCGAGCATAGGAACCAGTACATTAACCTGACCCATCACCACTAGTTCCAAACCATTGTATATTTCCTGAGAAAGTGAGTAATGTTGTGAACCCAATGGTAACCTAGAAGAAACGAAACCAAGACTACCAAAATCCTAGCAAGTAGCTGACAAATCCCTTGAGGTAAATGCCCCAACAGTTACCATGCCCTCATACGAAATCGTAGATGACCTTCCCGCTTCCGCCCAAGATAGTCTAAACTTTGGATTCAAGGGAAAAATATATGTGATTGCAGCTAAGAGTGTAGTCAGTTAGGTTTGACTCCATGAATCTGTCGTGAGACCCCTAAAATCTCGGTCAAACCGCTTGCACACCTAAACCTTGTTTCCATGATGAAACTGTTACAAGCCCTAATGCCATGCCTACTCCTTCATTAAAACCTCTAACTTACTCCTCTCTGATCCATCTTAGTGTAATTTTTGCAGAGGTTTCTTTATTTTCACTTTTTATTAGAAAAGCTTCTATATATTTTTGCATAGAGAGAAGTGATGTGCATTATATAACCTACTATTGAAAAGACTTTAATATTTATCCATTCCACATAATGTTGATTTAATTTAATTTTTTTTAATATAAAATCAATAAATATGGATATATAATTGCATTTTAATTAGATATTTTTTAGATATTGAAAATTTACACCTCTATTTTATTCTTCTTGATAGTTAACATATCCAAATTTAAGGTAAATTTATAATAATGGAAATTTATAAATTATTTTAATGCTTACATCTATATGGCATAATTGAAGAGCATGTAGGAAATTGTGAGATAATTTATATAAATTTCATATTCATATATAAATTTTACATACTTTATAAATTGTGATGACGTTTTAGTCTCAAAGTATGATTTAAAATTTATTTTGCTTGGCTAAGAGTTCATTTTCCTTAAATGTAAGGTAGTAGATTAATGAACCAAGACCTAGAGGCATTTGGTAGAAGCGAAATCCCACACCCTTATGGATCACCAATGAGTTATTCCACGTGGTGTGGTTTTTATTAAATAACGATGATAAATTAGCCCACATTTATGGATAATAGCCAATCATGAGTGTCCTCACCATTGGTTTGGTTTCATCACTGAGTCATGATAGGTTTTCCCACTAATTAAAAAAAATGTACCAATGTTCATATTCACGTGGGATAATTTGATTTAATGATAGGGACTTACACTTTTCCATGGTAGGGAGTATACTTTTTCATTGCTATGTATAGATTTCCCATTCAATTAATTGTTTTGATATAACTTATTTCCAATGCTTCAAAAAATAGAGTATTAAATATATACATTTTTATTTAAAAATAAACTTAGTAATTTTAAAATATAGATTTAAGAAGCTATTGATGATAGTGTATTAAATGCATATTTTTAAATTAAAATTAAATAAAATGATTTTTAAATATTGATTTAAGAGATTATTGATGAGATAAGAAGTTATCGCTGAGATTCTTATTTTTGAATTATTAACACCAATTGTTAAATTAAAAAAATAAATTTAAATTATAAAATCAAAATTCTCCACATTACCATGTTACTTTATAGCCTTACAATTCAAAGTTTTTTCATATTTTCTCAAGATCAATTTTTTTTTGAGATTTTGCATATTTTTTTAAATATTGCCATAATAAAAAAAGATTTAGGTGTTTTGTTAGATGACTTGGTGTCTAATTTCTCTTCATCAACCATGAGGTCTGTAATCATTCCTTGCCTTCCAATTACTCATATGCAAATTTGAATGATCTTAAGAGGGATATTAGAAAAAAAACCCATTATTGAAGGATTCTTTTATATTGTCTTGGAAAAAGGCGTTTTTGGTTTTTTTGATGTAGAAGTGCTAGTTAAATTTCAACTATTTATGCATTTTTAATGGTTTCACTTGCACAATGTAGATTATTGGACATAATGTGTTGGGTTGTTCATTCTCCTACTTTTGCTTATGTAAATTTTAGCTGTATTTATTGAAATTTATCATTAATTACTCTTATTCTATTAGCTTTCCTTAAAAAATTTGTTGCATATGATCTTCAAATGGTAGAGCATTAAAAATCTTCTATTTCCAACTTAATATGTCGTTTCATGGTCATTTGGCCATTGGTGGACACACTATCTAAATAGAAAATAACTTAGCCATTCAACTTCTGCCCATAGGGTATATTATATATTTCTTTTTAACAAGAATATACAATGTTTGAAGGGGTACTTACATGATGTAATGGAGTATACTTATATGAAACTTTAGACCCCGAGTTTCAAGCATTATAATGAAACTCAAATTCTGAAGTGATTCAAACTTTTCACACATGGGAAATTATTTAGACATGTGCCTAAAACAATGGAAATTATTAGCTAACATTTTCTAAGTTTTTTTTTTTTTTTCATGGCGGTTCACGAACCCATGTGCCCGCACACATGAACCCGTTACATCCACGATCTGAAAATATCGATAGACCCTCCCGAGAGGATCTACCGTTAGCCATACACACGAAGCCTAACCCCGATGGTGCCAAGGAGATTTGATCTTGTGACCTCCCAACCGGCAAAGTACTTAACAACAAGGACCCAACCGATTGAGCTAACCCTTGGGCCATAGCTAACATTTTCAAAGTTGATAAAAAATAATCAAACATTCATAACTTAATAAACAAGTAGTAACTTTATCATATCAACATGAAGCAAAGACCAAATATTCTAGAGATTTAGAGAAAAAGGAGAAAACACACAAATATATTGTGGATAAATTGGATTATTTTTAAGCTCTTATGGACTATAACCTAGAATGTAGTTCAAACTAAATTTTATAGCAGAGTTTAGTGGTGTGGGAGTTCGCAAACTAATACCTTTTAAGTCAATCTTCTTAAAACGCACTGCAATAGAACAAAGACCTCGATGGGGATAAAGAAATACAAGATACATGCATATCAAAGAAAACTTTTCTATTTTTGAATCCAAAATACGAGGCAAGTATTTGATTAGCATCCTATCACCAAGATGGGTGTTAACATAAATTGGTGTTTTCTAACCAATAATAAAAAACTAAGGATTGTAAATCAAACATCTAAACGAAAAGGGCACATCATAGAAAAACTTCATGACTGCTGATTATTCATTTCTCTTTATGTGCTCCTAAAATATGAACTAAATTATTTTACATCATAGAAAAACTTCATGTCTATTGATTATTCGTTTCTATTTATATGCTCAGAATTAATAGCAATTAAGTGATTAATATAAAAGTGTTATATATATTAAATATTATAAATATCACGATCAAGAAGATACTTCATTTTTCATTTTAAAAATAGTTACTCGGTAAAAGTTGTTGGTTAGTCATAATTGTGAGAATAGTTTTTGTGCTTTATATGTATATATTTTGTTCACCCAAGGAGGACTTGAACCAAGAACCTCACAGACCAAATTTCTCACTGTCAGATGCCTCATCTGGGCTAATTTAATAAAATATTATTATCATAATAATTAAATCATTGATGATTTTAATATGATGAGATTTCAAATATTCAAATTAATTTATTTAATATCTAATAGTTTTGTAATTTAATATCTAATATATATAACTATTGGTTAAAAGTTTAAAACAAAGCAAAATTTATTATTTATTAATCAATCTCTCTAAAAAAATATAATATAAATCATTCATTTGTTGATTGTGATGTAACTTTGAGAGATTGAAATGGATGCAGTGCATTTATGCAAATTATTGGAGTTTTGAGGAGGAGCTCTCAACAATTGTTAACTCCTCTATCTCTTCACCTTGTTTTTTTTGGTTTGGTGATGTCAAAAAAGGCTTCACTATTACAGTATTGAGTTGTTGATGAGAGGGAGGTTTTACAACTAGCCACCTTCAGCTTTAAAGTAGAATATATGCATGTTATTCATTGATTTGTAATCAATAAAACTTTAGGTCAAATTGATTCATCAATACAAATCTTATTTAATTTTACAAGAAAAAATGTTTATTATAATGTTTTTTACTATATATAAATCATTGTTATATATTTTAATTATAAGTTGATTCATCAATACAAATTTTATTAAATTCTACAAGAAAAAATGTTTATTATATTGTTTATTTTTTTAACCTGAAAGACTAGTAGTAATATTTATAAATCATGCCCGAACACGTGCAAAAAATGGGACTCAGATTGCGTCAAGATTTTGAGCCTAATTAGGGCTGTTGAGAATACAATTTTCCCATATCTTCTCAGAGGGATTTTCCTCAACATACCAAAAACATTTCCCTTGGTTAACAACCTATGAGTATATACTTTGCAAAACGGCTTTAACATATATATACAAGTGTAATTTTCCATCAAAAAACAAAATTTAGACTAACAAAGGACACAAACTACTCCTCCATCGGAGCAAGGTTATTGAGGTCAAGTCCCATGTGCTCTTCATCCCCCCGCGGACTGCTCTCCGCCAGCTTGAGCTTCAGTTTCTCTATTTCCTATCTTAGTGTGTCGATCTTGTCTTCGAGCTTCTAGATGCACTCCTTCTCTGTCTGTTGCTCCTGCATGTGTAGTGCATCCTTAATTTTGCTGGTGGATGCACATCTACATTATGGCGAGGCAATCCCTGAATTCCCTATGCTATTATATGCAAACTTCACAAGTTTGCTTAATATCGCCACCATCCCAAGCCTGACTCTCTTGCGAACCACCAGACCTAGGCCTTCGGAGGCCCCAGGAACTAGAACCTGAACTCACAACTACAAAATTTCTCTACACGCTCATACTCGCAACCATGAAGTAACCAGAACGACAACCTTCCAGGAAGTCGAGAACCCCCCACACAGAAAAGATCCAGACGGATAGAAATCACCCAGAACCCCCAACAACCAAAACAACAACAACACTACCACCCTTCCCGACCCACGGCGCCAGCCTACCACTGCACTCACTACAAATGACCACCCACGTACTAGCCACCATGACAAGAGAATTACCCACACTGCTCAGGAACCTCGACCACAGCCTCTAGACCAAACTAGAGACCGCCTAGGTAGAGATTGACCAAAACCCATTGCAAAAGATCTTACCGTTACTCCATATATAGAAAGCCTAGGTCTGAACTCTGATGTAGGACTGCATCATCGTAGCAAACATGCTGAAATCCCAATGTTCCACCATTATTTCCTTGCACTTCCCATCGTCCTTCATCCTAACCCACGCCTTCCTCCCACGCTTGACCTACACAATTCAGAACAAAGTAAATGTAACCCACCATCTCCCATAATTCTCATGGAGCCTTTGTTGGATCGTCAACCGTTGCAGATGCTTCGAGGTCGAGAGATCAAAGTTTGCATGCAGAGAGTCCTCTAGATACCAAGTGTAGGACATGCAGAATGAAAGAAGCCACACTGCAACAAGATTTCAGGCAGGTCATTGCCATGAGGCACAACGACATATCGGGGAGCATTAAGGCTGATGGGACAGGGGATAAGGAAAGAAGGCTGGGGTCGACTGCGAGGTGGCATCTCGCTTGGCAAGGAAGGAGGGTGATGGGGAGGGGTGGCGGGGCGAAATTATATTGTTTTTTACTATATATAAATGATTGTTATATATGTTAATTATAAAAAATAATATGGGTGAAAAACAATCACTTAATAAAACATACATAATTATTTTGGGGAAACTCAAAGGGAAAACCCTAGCTTTAAAAGCATTCTTGATTCTTTCATAATTTCTAATAAATAAGTACATGCATAAGCCACACTCTCTCTATCTAATATTCAAAGTGTACTTAATTTTTTTTTTATCTAATATTTAGAGTGTACTTACTTTTTTCTCTATACGTATCGATTATTATAATCTTTGGAATTGTCCCACATGCTAGGAAAAATGCCAATCTTGGTCTTAATCATCCTCTTCATCTCCTACAATTATAGTTTGAATTTTATTGTCTTTTTATTTTTCATAAATACAATTTGGCTTCAAAAATTTGGAATAATTCTTCTATTATAGTTAACAACAAGGCGGAAAAACAACTCAATGTCAATCTTTGGTAGTAAACATTGCATCTTATGTCTTCTCCCCTCTATTGTGTTCTTTATCATTGTCGCTACTCCTCTCGCCTTTCCTATTTGATATCAATTCTATTTTATTGGCTCTAGATCACTCTATTAGTTTGAGATTGTTAAGTCCTTGATTTCATCTCAAGGATGGTATTCTCCTATTTATATAAGCTTCAGTGTCATGAGTCTTCACCATTCTAGTGTTTGGATACTTCCTCATTTTGTTGGCAGATTCTCCATGTTCGAGAATCCTTTAAGTTAGCGAAGGGTACCAACAATAGTGAATCATATAGTCTCCCATCAACTAACTAGGTGCTCATTTCCTATGGAAAGCTAAGAGAATCCCATGGTGGGTCATATGTGTCAGTGTTAAAGTGGCTTTTGGCTTTATCTATACACATAATGATGTTTAAACCATTTTGGTCTTTCCATGTGGCAACCATTCATTGGTTGAGGAGCTGTCTTCCATGGGATATTTTTCCTTTGCTTCTCTTATTTCCTTTGAAACCTAGTTGATGTTTATTGGCTATACAATATGTACTCCCTTAAATCATTGTCCTCCTTTTATTTTTTCATCAACCCTTTTGTGGGATTCACACCATGGTGGGATTTTAGTAGTCTCATGGTTTTCCTCACCAAAAAAAGGGGTATCATTAATGGAGCTAGTGGGTTTTTACATAGTCTCTAATAAGGGTTTGAGGAAACGCCAATAAACCTCAAGTTCATCACTTTTCTCTACATCCCTTTGTAGCAACATTAGGACTTTCTAGTCGCCCCCCTAGGTTTATGTAGTCAACCTTTTTATGGGGTACCCACTCCATGCAACTAATTATTTTCAATGGGATCCCAACTCTTCAACATCAAGGGCCTTGATGGAGTCACCTCAAACATGTTATCGAGATTGTGGTGGATCCCCCCCATCCTTTGTGATCAAGCTTTTTGTGGAGTCACCATGATAGAGTGGAGCCCTTGATGGAGTTACCATAGTAAGGCCATCGAGGCTCCCCACTCTTTACTATCAATTTCTTGGCAAAGTCACCAAGCCTGTTTTGATAGGAATTTGTTGGAATATTTCCCCCAAAAATTTTCGTCATGCCTCTTCTAGAGTCATCCCAACAATATCATCAAGCCTTTGATGGAGTGACCTTGCCTGGAATTTAAGGTCTTTCCAGTTTATCTGTAATATCCATAATGGAAAATTTACAGTGATAACAAGAAAAATAGCACATGCACACATAAAAATTCAAACGTATAAGTGAACACTCAAAATTTCTCCAAAAATTGCACCCAGTTGAGCCATTTTATTATATTGCAATAGAAGTAAAATGGGAGTATGGTGTGAGTGCACCTGAGCTTTCCAAAGGCAAGACAAGTCCCAGGTGGTAAAATGTGATGCCTGTATGCTTGAATGTGTTGCCCTTTCTATGCCCTACGCTGCCCTAAGAAACTACACTGTCTGCTGCAATGGAAATGTTGTTTGGCCCACCTCAGGTGCTCAGAAAATTCTAGAAAATTAACCCCAAACTCCTGTCAAATAACCCACCAAAATACATAAAGGGTTTGGCCTACTTTAGACCCCTGAAATTACCCCCAATTTTAGTGTCCTCCACCAACTACTTGGTAATTCAATGCACCTGGAAATGCTGCTACTTTTGCCTACCAAAATTGTTGAATATTCCCCTCAAATTTCTCCTCAAATTTCCCCACCAATTCAGCTCCCAAATCACCAACCCAACCTCCAAAACGAGCAACCCACACCAATGCCTACGCAAACCCCATATGAGACACTTCTGTGCTGCCTAGAAGAAGGAAACTCGACTTGAAGTGTGGCCTCTCAGTTAGCCTAGAAAAAACCTACAAAATGGCTACCGATTCACCCTTTTGATGACCCCTTAAATTCCATAGAATTAGATGGAATGACACTTTCTCTCCCAAGGAAAGCGTAGCCCCTTTCGTGTCCTCTGTGCTCCAGAAACCCACAAATTTTCCACAAAAATCACTTATGGAACAATCTTAATGCAAAACAACTCTCCTAAGATGGCACTCATAGTCCACCAAAGAAGAGATGAAATTTCTCCCTAGAAATATATGTTGTTGAATAACACATGCAGACTTGGCACAACAACTCAAGAATGATAGGTGAGTGAGTTTGTCTAAGGGTCAAAAGAGCCCCCAAATGATGTATGCCTCCATTATTTATCTTTGAGCTCCCCTTTCTCCATGTGGGTCCCATACGTCTGTGAAAATTTCTGAATCCAACAAACATAAATCCTACTGCAGTTAACTGATTTGCATTTCCTACTTGTGTTCTTCAATTAATCAAGTTATTTACAGAATTATTCAGTAAATATTAATGAAAATACACTACAACCTACACCAATATATAGATCAAGTACTAAAAAATAAGATGAGACAATCACACAAAGGACACACTTACTTTTGGACTAAACGTCCCTAGAAAAACCCAATGTGGGAAAACTGGTGCAACATATATAAGGGTTTTATTATTATGCAGATTTCTAAATACAACTAGGGTGCCAAATCCAACTCACCCAAGAGAAAAATCCCGACAGAAGTACCTCTATCTGGAGACAAATATTTTGGCTTCCAGTAATAGAATGATCAAACCCCACAGGCGATTGCATTGTCCCAGTGCTGCACAACAACAGTTGCTCCCAGATCTGCGTTGAGACTGCGTCACCCTCCTCGTGAGCCTTCCCAGCTCAGAAATCCATCTGTTGAATTGGTGCACGATTTGCCTCACAGAAACCCCAGCGTTGCCTCTTTAGTGACTACGTCACCTCCCTCAAGCTCCGCGCCACCACCCCAAGTCTTGCGATGTCTCTCCTTGGTATTGCACTGCCTCTATGCAATGTATTCTCGACCTTGGACTGAAGACCCACTACCCCTCTTTGCACTAAAACTTACTTCGAAATTCTCAGCAAACCGCGCCCCAAAATTTCAATTTAGCTCAAGTGTTGCTCTCCGTGTGTGTTCTCCAATTGACCCTCAAGCCTTCCTTTATACTTTTCCTGTTGAGAGATCAACGACCGTGATCAATTATTTAATCAATGGCTAAGTTTAAAACAAACTTTATCCTTGTCACTTAGAAGATTTTCACCCACATTTACATTAATTCACTTTAATTATTTTAATTTCCTAAGTTTTAACTTAGGCTCCATTAAAATAATTAATTATTTGAATAAAATGCACTCTGGGTGGAATTTATCCAAACAATTTTTGGGTCTTTGACATCTCAAGTGTTCTAGCCCCTCCACAAAATTTCGGAATTAGAGCACATCTGATGCTACCCAAAAATCAACACTCCCTCTTAGTGAGGAATGTGCTCTAGCAATACTTCTCACCAAAAGCATCACCCTAACCCATGGCATCGGTCCTCTGCGCTGCTAATGCTCGACCCACTGCCCCTCATCCATTGCACTGCTACAATATGTACTGCTTCCCATAACACTGCCATTGTCATTGTTGCATATGTATTGCAGCTCCCTCTCAATATGCTACATCACGGTGCCCATAGCACTGCCACTGCAAACTGTTGCACTGCAACTCAATGGCTGAGAGTTAAGCCACTGAAAGACATCCCAAATCCCGACATATTAGTCAGTCTGGATGCACCTCGATGCTGAAGCTTCCTCTGCTGCTAATATGCGGTGACCCTCTGATGCTACTGAACTGCTGTTGTATTTGCTCTATACCTCCTGCACTGCTGCAACACTCCACTGCGTTGCTTCAAACTTTGGTGCTCTAGCTCTGCCAACTGACTCCCGTCATTCTGCTATAGTCATTAAGTGCTCCCGTAGCCGTATGTGATCCAAGAGTTTGGGCACCACAAGGATCCTGCTTGTTTTCTTTCTCTGTATCTCCAAATATAGCGCCATATCGCCCCACGTCTTCTTTAGAGGTGCATGAGAATTCATGGCGCAGTCATTTTCATCTTCCTCATCAGCTTGTGCTTGAGTAGCCTTTGAGTCAGGCTTCTCTTCTTTTCCCTTATTCTTCAGAGGGCACTGTGTGGCGAAATGTCTCAGTTCCCCAAATCTGAAGCATCTGACTTTCGAGATATCCTTATTCTTCCGTCTTTGCTACCCCTGTTGTCCCTTTTATGTGAGAGCCACATCCTCCTCTTCCTCCTTCTTGAATTTGATCCCTTTGCTGCTACTTCCCGCCTTGGTCCACCTTCTGAAGTCTTCCTATGGAATAATTGCCCACATATCCTCCCATCTAGGAAGAGAAGCTTTGCCCAAAATGCTTTGGACAAAAGTTTCCCACTCTTCAGTGACTACATATAGGGCAGTCTTGACCATAAATCCAACATCTGGTGTAGCCTCGACAGAAGCTAGTTGATCTCGGATCCCTTGCAATATGATAAGGAAGGGATCGATTTCTTCTCCCTTCTGCATTTGAAACAATCTTAGCTGACTCTCAAGCAACATCTTTCGCTGGATGGAAGATCCCTTGTACAATGTAATCAAGGCCTCCCACATTTCCCTTGTTGTGTTCTTCTCAGCAATATATGGAATCACATGATCCTTGACTTCGTCCATAATCATGCGCTTAGCTTTCACTTGAGCCTCCTTGTACTTATTGAGAGGATCAACATCAACCAGAACAACAACCGCCCTCAAGGCATAATCCTTGATGCGATGTTCATCCAAAATTTCCAGGATCCTGGCTTTTCAGATGACAAAGTTGGATGCTCCATCCAAACTGTCTTGATCCCTGAGTCCATTCACGACCATCTCTGCTCAACTGAATGTCGAACAAGTTCCTTTCTCCCACTTTCACTGTTGCCCTAGGAAAACTTGGATCTTGATTTATTTGGCGCTAGAAATCCTCTAAGGAACAAGCTCCCTCGGAATCTCGATTTCTTTCACAGAAATCCTTTTGCCAACAAATGTTGAAGCACCCCTCTCTGATATCTCTTTGCTAATGCTCAACACTAGATCTAGACTTCTTGGTAATAAATATTTTGAGGAACTAATTCCCTCTACTTTGCTTCTGCCCCACTAGACATTGTTCTGCACCAACAGAATCAATGTCCCACTAGCAATTTTAGATATAAATTGTACTGCACCTCCAGCCACGGAAACCGGAAAAAATGAGACTCAATAGCCTCTGAGCTAGCCTAGTAATCACTGCATTGCCTTCTGTAGCTACAACGTCACCCTAGCAGGCTAACACAAGCTCTGCGTGAGCCTTCCTTGGTGACTGCGTCACCCTTCCTTTGCCTCTCTGGCCCAAAACTGCGCTATCTCTCGGGACAATTGCTTTCCTGCAGCAGATTTTTCATTGCCCTTTCGCTGATGGCTTCAGTCCTCCTTGATTTGCAATCGCTTTGATACCATGTGAAAATTTATGAATCTAAAAAATAGAAATCCTACTGCAGTTAACTGATTTTCATTTCCTACTTGTGTTCTTCAATTAATCAAGTTATTTACATAATTTTTCAGTAAATATTAATGCAAATAAACTGTAGTCTACACCAATATACAGATCAAGTACTGAAAATAAGATGAGACAATCACATAAAGGACACACTTATTTCTAGACTAAACGTCCTAAAAAAAACTCAATGCGGGAAAACCGATGCAACAAATATGAGGGTTTTATTATTAAACAAATTTATGAATACAACTAGGGTGCCAAATATGTCTCACCCAACAGATAAAAATCCCGAAAAAAGTACCTCTATCCAGAGACAAATATTTTGGTTGATCTAGCAACAGAATGATCAAACCCCACAGGTGACTGCACTATCCCTAGTGCTGCGCAGCAGCAACTGCTCCTAGCTCTGTGTTGAGACTACGTCACCCCCTCTAGGAGTTGCATCACCCTCCTCGTGAGCCTTCCTGGCTCACAAATCAATCTGTTGAATTGATGCCCAATCTGCCTCACAGGAACCCCAATGTTTTGTCTTCAGTGACTGCGTCACCCTCCCAGGTGTCGCGTTGTCTCTCCTTGGTGTTGCGTTGCCTCTATGCAATGTATTCTCGGCCTTGGACTAAAGTCCCACCGCAGAATTTCCCTCATTACACTAGAACTTACTCCAAAATTCTCAGCAAATCTCACCCCATAATTTTGATTTAGCTCAAGTGCTGCTCAGTGTGTGTGTGTGTTCTCCAACTGACCCTCAAGCTTTCCTTTATACTTTTCCTATTGAGAGATCAATGGCTGTGATCAAATCTTTAATCGAAAGCTAATATTAGAACAGACTTGATCCTTGTCACTTAGAAGCTTCTCACCCACATTTACATTAATTCACTTTAATTATTTTAATTTCCTAAGTTTTAACTTAGACTCCATTAAAAACAATTAATTATTTGAATAAAATGCACTCTGGATGGAATTTCTCCAAACTATTTAGTCTTGGAGATGTCATGTGTTCTAGCCCCTCCACAAAAATTTTGGAGCTAGAGCACATCCGACGCTACCCAAAAATCAACAACATCGACTCGCTTGAGCCTCTCCCTCCAAAAAGTGCAAGTTTGTCTAAGGGAGTGTATTTCCGTTTTGGGTGGCCCCCACCATCCACTTACTATTCGATTTGCCTTATTTCTCCTATGTTTTTCCCTTATTTAACCAAAATTTGGGAATGAGATTCTCTAACCCACTTTGGCAAGGTTAACAACCCAAAATATCGAGATGGAGCAAAGTTGTATTTCTCACTTAGCAAAATTTTCTAAGTGGGGGTATCAGAGTCCTCCCCGCCTAAATGTTGTTTGTACCCAAGTAATTGAGAAGATGGGTGGTGGAGTACCTTCTCATCCTCCCAAGTGGCATCCTCATTGGGAAAATTCCTCCATCTGACCAAAAAAATTTTTATGAACTTGTTCTACAATCGCCTCTCTCTGGTGTCCAAAATAGCCTCAGGATCCAAGACCAACTGCCCCTCATCATCCAAGGAAGACAACTCTGAAGCTATTGTCACCTGTTGTCCCAGTGCCTTTTTCAGGCAAGATACGTGGAATATATTATGGACCTTACTCCGGCAACTCCAACTCATATGCTACCTCTCCAACCCGCCCAATGGCCGGATATGGCCTATAAAAATAGGGCTTAAGCTTCTCAACCCCCTTCTACTAGAGCGTGGAATGTTTGTACGACTGGAGTCTCAAAAAAACCAAATCTCCAACATCAAACTATCTCTCTACTCAGCCCCTATCAGCGTACACCTTCTACTTGTTTTGCGCAATCTGTAAGTTATCATCTAGAACCCGGAGGATACCCTGACTCTCCTGTATCCAATCCTTGGCCCTAGGGGCCTTGTTGTCTCCAAAAACCATGTCAGCGAAAGTCAATGCACCATAACCATACAAGGCTCGGAATGGAGACATACTTATGGACATGTGGTATGTCGTGTTATAGCAGTACTCGCCCAAGTGCAACCACCATATCCTTCAACGATGTTAGCTCATCACATAGTTGCATAAATAACCCTCCAACCACTTGTTCACAATATCGATCTGCCTATCGGTCTGGGGGTGATAGCTAGTGCTCAGTACCCACCAGTCGAAACAACTCCTACCAAAACCGTCCCAGAATTATGCTATCCCGGTCACTAACAATGATCTTGGGAAGGCCGTGTAGTCGAAACACCTCTATGAAGAATAAATCGACTACCTGTGAGGCTGAGGATTGAGCTGAAATGGAAAAGAAGTGGGAAAAATTGGTCAATCTGTTGACTATGACATAGATGCAATATTTTCCCTGTACTGTAGGCAACCCCGTGATGAATTCCATCAAAATACTCTCCCACTTCTCCTTAGGGATAGGGAGAGGCTACAATAGCCCAATAGGGTGTGTTTGCTTACCCTTGTTCCTATGGGATGTGTCACACTCCCGAAAGTGCCTCAAAACATTATCCTTGAGGCCATTCCACGAGAAGCACTCCCTGATAGCCTTGTATGCCTTGGTGAACCCCTAGTGTCTGGTTAATGGTGAGTCATGGGTGCCCTGCATAATATTCTCCCTCAGTTGGGAGTTGGGCACCAAATAGATCCAATCCTTATAGTATATCACTTCATTAATCACCTTATACCGTTCATCCAAAACTGTGGCATCAAAAAACCTCGCATGCACGGCGATATTTGGACTAATCCACTAGCAACTACGCCCTCAAATCTGGTGCAAGGCTCATAAGTGACATGGTAGCCAACTTAGACAATGCATCTGTCGCCACGTTTTGTCGGCCCTTGACATACTCAATATCAAAATCATATGCATGGATCTTGCTTACCCATTTTTGCTACCTCTCCTACAACTGTTTCCACTCTAGGAAAAATCTGAGGCTATTGAGATCTGTCTTCACCTTGAACCTGTTGCTCACTAGACACTGTCTGAACTTGGCCAACGCATGCATGATGGCCAACATCTCTTTTTTGTAAATGGAGTATAATCACTCATGGGGAAGTAGATTTCGACTCTCGAAAGAAATCGGGTGTCCCCCTTGCATCAAGAGTGCCCTTATGCCCTCCTCGCATGCATCACACTTAAGCATGAAGGGTTGTGTGGAGCTCAGACGTGCCAACACCGGGCAACTTCTCATCACCTGTTTGAGGCGCTCAAAGGCCTCCCGCACCTTGTCTTTCAACTCAAACACACCCTTCTTGGTTAGATCAGTGAGGGGTGCTACCAACTGTGAAAATCCCTTCACAAACTTCCTGTAAAGGTGCAAATGCCCAAAAATGCCCGCAACTCTGTCACACTTCTAGGTGTAGACCAGTCCAAAATGGTCCTGATCTTCTCTTGGTGCATCCACACCCCATCTTCTCCAATGATGCGCCCAAGTAGAGCATCTTTGTGAGCCGAAAATCGCACTTGGACAACTTTGTGTAGAACTAATGTCCCTTCAAGATCTTAAGCACCTCTTCCAAATGTTGCAAGTGCTCCTCGCATGTCCTGCTATAGATCAATATATCGCAAAAGAAGACAAGGACATAATGCCTCACCGTCTCACGAAACACGTGGTTCATGCAGGACTGGAACGTGGCTGGTGCACAAACTCAAAATGTTCATAGTGGCAGTGAAAATCCGTCTTGGGAATGTCCTGCTCACGCACCCTGAGTTGATGGTACCCCAAACGTAGGTCTAGCTTAGAGAATTACTTGGCCCCTCTAAGCTCATCCATCAACTTGTCAATCTGGGGAATGGGGTACCAGTTCTTCAGAGTCTTCATATTGAGGGCCCTGTAATCAATGCACATCCTCAACGTCCCATCCTTATTCTTCACCAGGACAACTAATGAAGCGAAGTGGCTAGAACTAGGTTTGATATGCCCTAACGCTAACAACTTTGGAATGGCTCACTTAATATCTCGGTAGGCCTCAGGATGTCAGTAGGGGGTTGTGACGACTGTCTGTAACCCTGGCTCTAGCTCAATGGTGTGCTCAAACTCTTTGTCAGGTGGTCGTCTTGGTGGGATGTCTCCAAAAACCACAAGGTACCTGTCCAAGATGGCCTGCATATCTAGAATGGGTGGTTTGGGCTGACCACCAGCCTCTGAAATCCTCAACTCCACTGCCCACTCAATGTCCCCATGTCTCAAGTCCGCCTCCATCCAATGTGTAGATACTATCTGCAGTGGGTATGAATGCATGCCCCTTAAGATAACCAAATTCCCATTTGGCCCCACGAACTCCATCTCCAGCTTTCGCGAATCAATAGTCACTCTCCCAAGTGAGCAGAGCCACTGGACACCCATCAACACATTGGTGTCTGGTACATCCACCACAAAGAAGTGGCCAATAACTGAATAATTCTCCATGGTCACTGTCAAAGCAAGTACATATCAGGTGCATTGCATGGTCCTATCCCCGAGCACAAGGACAAAAAACCCCTCAAACCCCTATGTAGTAATGCCCCTCCTCTGTACCATTTGTGCATCAATGAAGTTGTGGGTGGCCCAACTATCGATCAAAACTAAGACACACTGCCCCTACATTATGCCTCAGATCCTCAAGGTCAAAAATTTGGGAATACCATGCTGAAGCAAGTACTCCCCCAACAAGTGCGAAAGGTGCTCCCTCGGGTGGTGGTGGTTCCCTGCATTAGGGGAATTTTGAGGTCTAAAATGGGCCTCCTAAGGAAATAACAAAATAATAGCTAAACCAATAAAATAATATTTATGAATTTGAAATTCACTTTTTGCACCACAATCCATGTAACCATAGTTAAATTCAATTCAAAAGTTGTACCAAAATAAAATTAATAATTTTTTTTTATTGATGTGACTATAAATAAGAATGATCTTTTAGAAAAAAAAGTCATTATCATTGAACAACTAATGCATTTGTCCTTTGTACTTAAATAACTTAAAATAAAATATAAATATAAATTTATAAATTCTTAATTATATTATATGCTATTAATTAAAATTTATATTATTTAAATTGTATAATAACATTTAATTAATATACTATATAAAAATAATATAATATAATATAATATAATAAATGTATAGGGATATGCATTGTTTCTTTCAAGAAATATGAAATGACAATAATATTATTTTATTCAAAAAGTGTGAAATGACATTTATTATGAGTACTTTACTTTGACTTTGAAAGTACTTAGAGCACTACCATGGTTAACCATGAGTTTTTATCCACCATTGAGAATGTGACAAGTAAGTACCTTTAACTCAAGAAATGCCACCTCAACCATTAGGGATGATGTCATCCACTTAAAGGTGATTGGTTCTCATAAAGTGAATTTGATTGTACATTTTCCTTAAGAGGCCCATTTAGACCTCAAAGTTCCCTCTAATGCTACATGTGGCTCGCTGTCACCCCCATCTACCTCCTACTCTATCTCATCCTCTTGGTCACTATCAGAGAAGACCTTAATGTAGTGGGCCTTGCCCAGGTGCATCTGTGGCCTGGTGCCCAAGGCTCATGGTAGGTGAAGCATAACTTCCTCCTCCTAAGGTCTCTCTTGGTCTCACCATCCAGCTAGCCATGTCCATGATTAGCTCTCGGTGGTGGGGCCCCAGTGTCTCGGCCCCCGGGAGGAAAGGGGGCTCATGGTGGAATCAATGCCCTAGTATTGGGAATTACTTCTTGCAAATCCAGGGCAGAAGTCACTACCTCTTGCAGTGTCGTTGGTCCGTGAGATCTCACCAAATTGTGCAGTGTAGACCCTCCGAGCATCTGACAGATCCGACGCCATCACGGACACACTCGAAAACTTTGATATGTACTGTGCGGGGTCGCCGGTCTGTTTGAGATGCGTAAGCTACCTAAAGTGTGCCTCCGGGTCTGTCCTGTCAAAATTATTCATAACCCACCATGCCAAGTCCTCATAAGAAGTTACATTAGCATTCCCTAGCGTAGTCAGCCCATGGAACCACCAATCATGGGCCTCTCCCTTTAAGTGCAACGTAGCCATCTTGATGGCCTCCACCTCTATCATCTGACTGAGCTGGAAATATATGTCTAACTTCTCCACCCAAGCCCTAGTCGTGCACTTGGATGTCCCATAAAAAGTGGGGAGATGCATCTTCTTAATAGTGCGCCGCAACTTCGAATTATGTGTGTTGGAACCCCCTGCGCCTTTGCCCCTTTCGTTTGGCTTGAGTTGGTAGTAATCCCAGAAGGACAATGCAACTTGAAATTCCTCCCCCATGGACTGCCACTCACGAAAATATTCCCCCATCGACATGTCATCCTAGCCACCCTTCTCACCTTCTCCTAGGGCAGAAATGTGGGCAACATAGTCCTGGTAGGGCCACTAAAAGCGGGCCAGTGAGTCAGTGGGGAGTGGTGGTCATACTGGTAGGAATACTTAGAAGTCTCCCCAAGCAAAAACTCTCGGTGAAAGCCCTTGTCCTGGTTTTGTTGCTTGATTTCCTCCAACATTTCCTTCTGTCCCTTGGAAAATCACTCAAGGCTTTCAAGAGGCTCTCAAAATCTAGCTCCTATTTTCTCTTAGGTTATGTCATGTCTGATACCACCACTGCTTGCTTTGGAGTTTCAATGTCATGGGTGATTTCCAATCCTCATTCCCTGCTCTGGTACCTCTGCCTCCAGTGGGTAACGTTTTGCCGAACCTCCAAGGTCATAGGAAAGTCCTACAACCGAGCCAAGATTTGAGCTCTGATACCACTGTAATATTCCTAATGGAAAATTTACAGTGATAATAAGGAAAATAGAACATGCACACATAAAAATTCAAACACATACGTTGACACAAAATTTCACCAAAAATTGCACCCAACTGAGCCATTTTATTATATTACAATAGAAGTACAATAGGAGAATGGTGTGAGTGCACCTGGGCTTGCCAAAGGTAAGCTAAACAAGTCCCAGGTGGTAAAATGTGATGCCCAGATGTTGGAATGTTCTGCTTCTGCTATGCCCTGCACTGCCTTGGAGAAACTGCACTGTTTGCTGCAATGGAACTGCTATTTGGCCCACCTCCAGTGCTCAGAAAATTATGGGAAACTAAGCTCGAGCTCCTCTCAAATAACCCACAATAACCCAGAAAGGGTTTGGCCTAGTTCAGACCCAGAAATTACCCCCAATTTCAACATCCTCCACCAATTGTTGGGTAATTTGACCTACTTGGAAATGCTACTACTTTTTCCTCCCAAAATTGTTGAATATTCCCCTCATATTTCTCCTCAAATTTCCCCACCAATTCAGCTCCCAAATCACCAACCAACCTCCAAAATGAGCAACCCACACCAATGCCTGCACAAACCCCAGATGAGACACTTCTACGCTACCTAGAAGAAGGAAACTTGAGCTGAAGTGTTGTCTCTCAGTTAGCCCAACAAAACCCTGCAAAATGGCAGCCAATTCACCCTTCTAATGACCCCTTAAAGCCTAAAGAATTAGTTGGAATGACACTTGCTCTCCCAAGGAAAGCGTAGCCCCTTCTGCATTCTCCTTGCTCCAGAAACCCACAAATTTTCCATAAAAATCACTTCTAGAACAACCTCAATGCACAACAAAAACTCTCCTAGGATGGTACTTGGAGTCCACCGAAGAAGAGATTAGATTTACCTAGAAATCCATGGTGCTAAATAACACATGCAAACTTCGCTCAACAACTCAAGCGTGCTAGGTGAATGAGTTTGTCTAAGGGTCAAAAAATCCCCCAAATGATGTATGCCTTCCTTACTTATCTTTGAGCTCCCCTTTCTCCATGTGGGTCCCATACATTGACCTCTTAAGCCTGTCTCCAAAAAGTGTGAGTTTGACTAAGGGAGCGTATTTCCCTTTTGGGTGGCCCCCACCATCCACTTACTATTCGATTTTCCTTATTTCTCCTATGTTGGGCCCTTCTTTAACCAAAATTTGGGCATGAGAGCCTCCAAGCCACTTTCCCAAGGTTAACAACACAAAATATCAAAATTGAGAAAAATTGTATTTCTCACTTAGAAAAATATGTTTAGTGGGGATATCACATTATCCTTGAGGCCCAGGGCCTAGTGCATTCAAGCCTTTATTGAGATTTTCCAACCCATTAAAAACTTAAAGAAGATTAGCACCATTATTAAATATGCAAATCTCCATTTGGGTTAGCATACATGCATACTCACATATATACAATTCAATCCATTTTAATGGTATTTTCTCCTTATGTCCATGTTCTCGAACTTTTCCATTGTTCATGGAAGATATGTATCTATTTTTTTAGCTATCTTGAAAGTAGAAATCCTCTCAAACCAAAATTTCGCAATAGTGGGTGGGAACTTGTCATTTCCAACCCAAAGGATTTTATGAATGTATGGGAACTTTGCTCAACAAATAGATGACATGTCACCAATTATGAGTATCATACTCTCTATTGTTGAATTCATGGTTAGGGAGTGTGGGCCAATTAACTATAACTTTGATTACTTTTTTGATGTACATGTTTATTAAACTTATAAGACATTTTTATGTGATGAATGAGTTTGTTCCTAATTTCCAAGTCACTAGTATGTAGTGATTATTTATATGATCCTTTTGTTTACAAAATTATATTGTAGGTGTATTTTTTTACTGTGCTAATAGTTATAATAAATAATTATTTAAAAATAATAATTATATCTGAATATTTATTAAATTAAACACCTTGATAAATTAAATTATAATTATAATAATAAGCTAAATTAAGATCATATCCTAGATAAATGTCGAAGGAACTTAGCATGAGTGATATGACACACGTTTCATGTCCCCATCTTTGTGGGTTCAAGTCTCTGGAGACGTTGTAAATTGGTCCTTGTCGCATTTATGAAAAAAATGTTCTACTTGGTGAAACAATGGGAACAATATGTACGAAGTTACCGATTCCACTAGGTGGAATATACTCATTCACAATATGCCATGTCATTTGAAATAAATTTTTTTGTAAGCCATGAGCTTTGATTTAAGAAAAAAAATTACATCATTGCCCACAACTTATCAAAATTCTACCAGCCTTAATCTTACTAGATTTGTTTTCCAATAGCTAGTTTACATGACATTCCAAATAACCACCTAGGATTCAGATGATGTTATTGGAGTAGGGTTCTCAGGTCTATAGCCAAGGGGACTGGGAGCTCAAATTCACACTGTATATGCTTCTCCATGTGTGCCAAGTGTGCATCTATGCGATCAAGGTTGTATTTCTTTTTCCATTGGTTCCTTTGTAGGTTGTTGAGGAAAGAGATGATCTCCTTTCTACTGTCATGTTTTTACTCGAGAACCTGTCCCAATAAAGTCTTCAACTGCTAGTGGAGGGAGATCGAGTGAATGTATTGAGTTCTCCTTCCCCTGGCATGTGCATGGTCTAGGAGATAATGAGAGACTTCACAAAGAATCTAAAAGTATGAAAATGATTGTGTTTCTTTGCAGACAATCCTTTTAAGGTGATGAATGTCTGCTTGAGTGTCGGGGGATGTCACAACCTGGTAGGTTATGACCACCTCCTGAGCCTGAGTCTTAGAGCGAGACCTATAGTTCTGGCTGTGCTCCCCAACACCATGATGATTGCAACCTTGCTACTTTGCCATGGTGGGCCAAACAATCTACCAAGCAGAACAGTCTCCAAGAAAATCACAAGTGCAATTTGTGAAAATTCCGTTAACCTCAGGAATCCTATTACAGCAATTGGAAGATATTCACATAATTGTTAATTTTCTAACTTAACAATATATTTGTAGTTTACTATGACAAACACTGAATATATCATACTGCAACCTACACAAATAAACTGTAGAATAAATACAAGTGCGGAAACAAATCTGAACAATAATATATCACACAACCATTTGACATATTTATTTTTGGACTAATGTCCTCGGAAAAACTTGACGCTGGAAAACTGTTGTAGCAAATCTGAGGGCTTATATATTATGCAGTAATTATTTCTGAATACAAACTAGATGCATTTCTGGCTATCCTCATAGAGAATCTGAATGATAAGAAAGCTGGTGAGATTACCTCACACCTTGAAAGTGGAAGCACAACTGGCCAAAACCCCAGATGGCAAGTCCCTCGCCGCCTATGCGTCACTCTGCGTGGGGACTACATGGCTTTGTGTTTTGGCTCTTCTGCTGGCTGAATCTGATCCTATGGCCCCTTCCGATCTCACCCCCCGGCTCTCCAGAACTGGATCTGACTGATCCTCAGTTGATCAACGAACTTCCTCAAGACTGCACCGCTGCCTCTGCGTGGCTCTACACTGTCTCTGCGTAGCTGCTATGCTGCCTCTGCTGGTGCTACTTTCTGTCTTCTCTGCTTTGTATTCTTTGGCTCAGGAATAGAATATCCAACCAGAATTAGTGCCCCTATGTGCAAAATATCTCCCGATCAAATTTTCTTCCTGAGCACTGCTCACTAAATAAATCAATCTCTGATCTCCGCCAAATGTATTTTCCAAATGACCCTTCAAGCCATTATTATAATCTTCTCATTGAGACTTCAACGACCCAGATTAGATCTCTAATCAACGAATAATATTAACTTTTGACTTGATCTGTTTGTTCTAGATAATTCTCACTCATATTCTATTAATTCACTTTAGTTATTTTATTTCCTAGGTTTAGACTTATGGTCCAAAATACAATCCGAGTGGAATTTCACCAAATGATTTCTGGGTTATCTGGAATGCATGTCTCTAATCCTCTCCACAAAATTTGAGACTTAGAGCACATTTGATGCTACCCCAAACCAACACTCCCTCTTAGCGAGGAAAGTGCTCTAACAATATGCCCTGCTGCACATTGCTATGACCCTGAAGCATCTCCCTCTGTGTTGTTGATGTCTGACATTGCTGCTCACCAAATCTACGCAAATGTTGAATCTGTACTGCTGCTGACACTGCCACTGTCAACACTGCAACTGTACTGCAACTCCCTCTGAATTATGCATCTGTGCTGCTGCTGACTCTGCCAACTGCCAACTACTACTACAATACAACATAGTTTCTTTCTGCAACCAAAAAACATCCAAAATTGGATAACTATAATGCATCTTGGTGATGAAGATCTTGCTGCTAGCCTCTGCATTGTCTCTCTGAATCTGTTGTGCTGCTGCTGCTCTACACTGCGTCCCTCTGCGCTGTTGCAACTCTACTCTGCGTTGTTCAGACTCTGGCGCTGCTAACTATTGCACTGTCACTTATCCACTCCTATGCACCGACACCAGTCCATCCTGCTAATTTTGATTTCAGCTCCTGTAACAAGGTGATGATCCGAGAGGTGGACTCCTCAAGGATCCTGCCCAATCTTGTAGATCTTTGGGTCTACAACTCCAAATCAGCCCACCTCCCTCCTAGAGGTATATATAATGTTCCAATTTTTATTTTCCTCCATACTACAGCCAGGGTGGATTTCCAAGATAGGAGATGGCCAAACCATTAGAGAAGATTCGTGTTATCAGGATTTCTGAGGGAGTTTTGAGGAGTTTTTATGGGATCTGATGGTATTCGCTTTCCATATTTCATCATCATCACAATTTGTTTTTCATTCTGTCACATTCCGGTAACTTTAAAATTAGCATTATTATGGAACTTAAATTAATTAATTATGCTTGAGGCAACAGTAGAAGATATTCATGAACGACAGTAGTAGCTCAAAATACCGGGTTGAGTGAATCCGCTGTGATGAGATGCTTGCAGGATGATTTATAATACAAGAGTGATGCATGTGTACTTACCATTTTATTTAATTAAAAATGACTTTAATTAGTCATTTAATTAAAGAAAAATAATTAATTGAAGGAAAAGACCCAAGAGTGACTTAAGTGAAATAGAATTAAATTAAAAGTCGCTTTGATAGAGTCAATGGAGGATCTTCTAGAAGAATAATAAAATAATGAAATAAGATTCTTCTAGAGGCTTGGAGATCTATCTACCTGATCTATAAATGGAGAATTGGAGGTCATTTGGAGACATCTTGGATTTGGTATTGTTTATTGTATGAGAGGTTGAGAACCCGATTCTCTACTCCATTGGTAGCCCTAGGACGGAAACCCTTGGGTGATTTAGTGAGATTGGGTGAGTACCCATCTCCCCTTGGTGGATTCATCTAGAATTCACATGAGAGCTCAACAGTGTAGTTTCAGTTCAGTTTGGAGGGCCAGCATAGCAGTGCAACATATTCTCTTGGAGGTCAACTTTCATCGACGCTATTTTGGTTAGAAGGGTTTATGCAGTCATTGGAGGAGGTTCTTTTGTAGGAGCTACTTTGGAGGGATTTTGGAGCTGAGGTGTTGGGGGATTCATAGGAGGTTCATTTGAGGAGGTTTGTTGAATCATTGACAATAGCAGCTACAGTGTCAGAAAATGAAATTGGAAGAGGGTCAAGCTACAAAGGGTTATATTTTGAAGGTTGGAATTAGAGGAAAAAAATTCTGGGTTTTTCTGGGTTTTGGGCAAGGATCACCTTCCCAAATTGTTAGAATTTTCTGAGAAGTTTTCAGTGGGAAAATTAGAGGCCGAAATCAGGCAACAATGTAGTTATGAAGCACTAGCACAATTTTCTAGAGTAGCTTGCTATTGGAGTTGTTGGATTTTCTTGTACTCATCACCTGGTTCTTGTGGCTTGCCTTGTGCAAGCCCAGGTGCATTTTCTCCAACTTACTTGTACCTCAACATCATTATTAATAAAATCTTGGCCAGTTTATGGATTTGGAGAAATTCCTGGTTAAGGTGTATGAGTTTCTGAAAATTTATGTGTATATTTGCATGTCTTAGTTATCATTGTAAATTTTCCATTTGGAATATTACACTGGTATCAGAGCCTTGGCCTTGGCTCAGCCTGCAGGTTTTTCAGTTTCCAATTGCAATGATTATTGTTGGTTGATTCTGGATTTTAGGCGGAGAAAGGTTCATTAGCTTGCTAAAGCTATAGGCGAACCTCCAAGGCTGATTTTGTCAGCATATCTTAGGAGAAACATGGCAGTCATTGGGCTAGCGCAAATAAGGAAAGGCTGGGCATATTTGTGCGAGAGTGCCTCAGTCATTTGAGCCATTGTTGCTAGGAGTGATAAGGAAGTATTGATGGAGTTATTTGCTGTAACATTTAAGGATTGCGTAGCATTTTTTGGTGATTCTGCAGACGACGTGTTTCAGCAACTACTGGGAGAGCGTAGGGCCTAGGGGAAGTCATTTTTGGGGGATGATGATCAGGCCAAACCATTTATGGGTTTTGGTCAGATTTGCTTGAGGAGTCCGAGAGTAATTTTTGAGAATTTTTCGAGCACCAAATGTCATTGTTTTTGCCAATCCACTGTAGCAACCCCTGCATAATTATGGCCAGAAAGCGTAGGGCCTTGGGGTCTATTTTGGAAGGTCAAAACCAAGCCAAACCATTTCTGTGTTTTTTTGGGTTTTGGGCAAGGATCAACTTCCCAAATTACTATAATTTTCTTAACACTTTTTAGTGGGAAAATATAGTGCCGAAGTCTGCGATCAATTATAGAAACTAGGAGACATCGCAATATTCATAGGAGCAGTTTGTTGCAGCAGCTGTATCATTTGTTATTGCTCACTTGAGACGGGTAGCTTGCCTTGTGTAAGCGCAGATTGAGTGTTTCATATCTGATGAACCGAACACATGAAACATTAATTCGTCAAAAATTATCCAAGAATAGGACTATCCAGAACTGGTTGTTGAAGTTGTAGCTGGTCACTGGGATTGTTTTGTTGGAGCTGACTATTGAAAATTTATGGGGCAAGATATATACCAGGTTTTATCCTTCTATAAGTTTCTTTCAATCAAGCAAATTTACAATAAATCTGGAGTTGTATATGTAGCTTGTATTTATTGTCATGACTGACAGAATTTATTAAAATCCCCGTAATAAGTTGTATTGGCGATAAATCTATCCGTCAAAGGTTTGATAGAAAGGTCGTGAGCCTTAACATTGGTAAGTGAGAGTTTATCTATTTAGGGAATGTTTGAGTGGTGAGTTATGGTTGAATAGCTTGTTTGTATGCTGGGTATGATGAGCATATTGTTGACTTGGATTTGAATGTTTAGAGTCTACTCGTCATGTCACTGTTTGTCACAGTCTTGTACGATTTAGGTGTTACTAAATTGTTGTCAGAGTCCTGCATAAGTCAGCTGATGTACTAAAACATGGATAATACATTCATAAATACTCTTAATAAATTGGCAACAACAATTGATAGAACCCTTTCCAAGGAAACACTTTCTATGCTACCACAAGAAACACCACAGGAAGAGAATGAACTGGGACACAAAATCTTCGAACTTGGGACAAACTTGAGTTGTATGGGGGTTACACCCAAATCCCTACTCAAACTAGAAGAGTTTGATTCACTCCTTTCTAATTTGGGCTCTAAAACAAACCATGCTTGCCTTAGCACAACCCAAGTATTTGAGGAACCATTGTATGGGAGTCAAAATTCCAGTTGCATCTTGTCTTAGTAGTATCTTGATGTTGATCACACCTATACCTCCTTACAGTGATAACATTATGAGGAGAGTCTTCAAGTTGATAGTAGAGACCCTGCAGGATTTGGATAACAGTGAGGGCCCTACCTTTGGGAAGAGGCTAGAGATTCTAGAAGTCATGGCCTTGGTTCGAGTTTATGACCTCATGTTTGAGCTGGAGTGTGATGACTTGATCCTATAGATGCTCCAATGCTTCTTCAGCATTAGGAAACATCATCCTGACACAGTCGTAGCACACATGCAGTCTATTCTGTCATCATGTAGGAGGGGTCGTGATGCCATTTGTTGGGAGTTGCAGAGTAGATTTCTGAGCATTTGGAGAGAGCAGTTGGTCTCACCCATTGATTATGAGCTAGCTGAAACACTGGTTGAGCAGAACATTGGGTTATTCAGGAGATAGTTAACGAGGGAAGAGCTGCTCCATTTTGGTGGACCGGGCAACAAAAATGAGCTAAGGAGGAAGGGACTTTGCTTCATGTGCAAAGAACCTTGGGGGCGTGATCACTCATGCTTTAGAGATGTAGATGAGGTGGCAGAGGTAGAGCAGGTGGACATTCCTTCTATATGTCAGGATGAGGACTTTTATTTTGATGAGTCCATGGGGTCATATGAGGATGCCTCTGGGGAGCATGAGTAGTCACGCAGAGTTGTGGACAACAGGACAAATTTATATCCCAGTGTGTATGGTAAGTCAGGGGAGCCTAGAGGATATATTCAGGATGATGAATCACCTGTGATGATTCAACATGAGCAGCATATGGTGGAGCATGAGTCGACTGAGGAAGAGGATATCCACAATATGCATGATGATCCTTTTGTGGAGGTCCAATCGGAGGATTAGATTGAGCTCGTGATGGAGGAGGATGGGCAGCCACCCTTGGGGTCAGCCATTGATGAGGAGGAGACAGGTGGACAATCAACTAACATGATGGCAGTATTTACATGCACTTGTCCTAAGGAGGTGTTGGAGTATGGCAAGACAATGTTGCAGAGGATTGGTGGGCTGGAGGAGCATGGAGTTTCCTATACAATGAGGGAGACAACAGTGCATCCTGTGAAAATTTCTGAATATAGAAACCCTACTGTAGTATCTTGATTTACTTCTCCTACTTGTTTTATTTAATTACCAAGTTATTTTCTGAAATATTCAGTAAAATATCAAAGTAAACACAACTGCAGCATACACATACATACAGATGATTTACTGAAGCATAACACATACATGAAAAAGTACATAGTATTTTTTGGACAATGCCGCCAAAAAAACCCAATGCGGGAAAACCAGTGCAGTAAATCTTAGAGGGTTTTTTTATTAAGAAGAATATATGAATACAATCAAGGGCACCAATAGTGGTTTTCCCAACAGAGAATTCACGACAGATGTACCTATCACTCGGAGACAGAAAATATGGTTGATTCGAGGCGAGAGCACTCTGTGGAAATCTTTTCAGAATATGAGTCCTTTACGGCCCCCTTTGGAATGCAGTGGCCCCGCTATTGTTGAGATTCAACAAGATGATGAGCTTAGTGAAAAGAGTCGCCTTCACTAAGTGGGCCCGCAGGCTATTTTTGGCGCAAGTCTATTTTTAGACTATGTCTATTTTTAGACATGGTGATCATATTTCAGAAGTTGCGGGATGCTATTTGTGGATGGTTGATCAAGTTGGAAAAATAGATGACATTCTATTTTTAGAATATTGGGCGAAGTCTATTTATAGATCGTCGATCTAAAAATAGATGCACGTCAATTATTACTAGCTCTTAATAATAATCAGACACTAAACAACAACTTATTCTCTTGGAGCACTTTGTTTCAGTGCACAGATGTGGCACATCAGTGGACTGAGGGAATTACGCAATTCCCAAGGGTTTATTGGAGCTAATGCATGGAGGACTCAGTTAGAACTCAAGTGGCAGAGTTATGACACAGTTGGAAGAAGTAGTTATGGAGTTGTATTTAGTTTAACTCAGTTAGACTCAGTTGAGCTAGTTGTATCTAGTCTAACTGATTGATACACTAGTGAGAGTGGAGTGAATTAATTAACATTAATTAGTTAATTAATTCACAAATAATAACTCATTAATCAGCTGAACAATACATCAGTTAACTACAGTGCATGGCAGTTTCAGTGGAGACCCAATGGAGAGGTAGGTGAAAGGGCAAGATAGACTATCTGTTGTGACTATAGTAATGCATTGATTGCATCACACACACATTGGAGTTGCCAATGAGGATTGCGCAGTCAAGGCAAGGGTAATTCAAATTCATTCAGAGCTATTCTTTAGCAAGGATTGCGTAGTGGAGGCAAGCTAGCAGGAGGCAGAGATCGGTGCATGGATTTGCAAGATTGGTCATGATTAGTGTATGACGATTGTACTGTACTAAGAGCTTGTGATAAGCTTTGTATGAGATTGTCATATGATCTCCATGTTACATAATATATAGATGGGGTTTTCAGCTTCAGGCTTTCCCGGTTAAAAGCTGTGTTATGTGTGATTGATTATTTTTGTTTATGCTTCACATGTGTGTGAAATTAATTTTTCTGCAAAAGATTAACAAGTGGAATGGATTCAGTATTTTGCATAAAGTTAAATAGTGTGAGATCAGGTGAATTAAGGACATATGCATGCTTAGTGCATATCATTTCTAAACTCCTCCAGCCTTTGCATCAGCTTCTCTTGCCCAACGTAGCCATTGCGCAACCTCTACGCAGCATAAGTTGCTCCTGAGTCACCCGTTTGGGCTCAGCGCTGCCTCTACGTCACCTTAAAGGCCTCGCGTTAGCCTTTGCGCTACCTCTGCGTGAGCATGGCTGGGTTGCATCCCTCCTGCTAGTCTGTGCATTGCCTGGAATGGATCTGCCTCTTTGCCTTTGTATTCTTGGCCTCAGATCAGAATAATCCCTCGTCGATTTGCCCCTCACAAGCACTGCAAGCTCACTTGAAAATTCTCAGCAAACTGCGCTCCATAATTTCGACTTAGCTCAAGTGTTACTGCTCTGTGTGTGTTCACGAACTAAACCCAAGCCTTCCTTTAATACTTTTCTCGTTGAGAAATCAACGGTCGTGATCTAATCTCTAATCAACAACTAAGATTAGAAAAGACTTGATCCATGTTACTTGGAACATTCTCACCCACATGTTTAAATTAATTCCCTTTAATTATTTTATTTCCCTAAGTTAGACTTAGGGTCTCCATTAAAATAATTAATTTATTGAATAAATTTCACACCGGGTGGAATTTCTCCAAACGATTTCTGAGTCTTGGATATCTCATGTGTCGTAGCCCCTCCACATAGTTTTGGAGCTAGAGGACATCCGATGCTACCAAAAATCTCAACACTCCCTCTTAGCGAGGAATGTGCTCTAGCAACACTTCACTCCAGAAGCGTTACTCTGATCTCTGGCATAGGTCCCCTGTGTTGCTGATGCTTAGCCTGCTGCCCTCCATCCACTGCACTGCTACTTTCTGTATTGCTGCCCATGACTCTGACATAGTCACTGCCACATCTATACTGCAGCTCCCTCTCAAATTGTTGCATCATGATGCCTATAACACAGCCATTGCTAACTGTTGTACTGCAACTCAGTGGTTGAGAAGTAAGTAACTTAAGGACAACACCCAAGAACTGACAGACAAGTCAGTCTGACTGCATCTCATCACTGAAGCACGTGCTGCTCATGTACCTCTTCTCTCGAGGTACATGAGCACTCATTGCCACATCCTCATCACTGCCGCCATCCCCTTTCCCTGCTGCTGCATTGGAATCTGAATATTCCTTGCCCTTCCTCATAGGACAACTATTGGCGAAGTGTCCCAATTCGCCAAACTTGAAGCACCAAACCTTGGATAGGTCCTTCTTCTTCTTCCCTTGCTGCCTCTGTACCTTAGATGCTAGGGCTGCATCTTCCTCCTCTTTATTAATAGTGACTCCTCCGCTGCTGAATTCCCTCTTGGTTATTCTCTGAATTCCCTCTTGGTTATTCTCCTGATCTCCTCCTGTCGAAGAATCACCCACATGTTTTCCCAGTTTGGAAGTTGTGCTCTACCCAATATACTTTGGACAAAGGTCTCCCAATCATCGGTGACTGCATTCAGGGCAGTCCTCACCATGAGTCCATCATCAGGAGTTGCCCCCATGGCAATAAGATGGTCTCAGATAGTCTGCAATCTAAAGAGGAAAGGATCGATCTCCTCTCCCTTATGCATCTAGAACAACCACATCTGATTCTCCAGAAGCATCTTCCTCTAGACAAAGCTACCTTGATACAACATGGTTAATGTCGTCCACACCTCGTTTTTTGTCTTCTTCTCGGAAATATTCAGAACCACATGATTTTTCACTCCATCCATGATCAAGTGTTTAGCCTGTGCTCAATTTTCATTAAACTTCTTTAGAGCATCAGAATCGGTCGACACAACCAGGACGTTCTCTACATGGTCTTTGATGCCATATTAATCAAGGACTATTAGGATTCTGGCTTTCCAGATGGCAAAGTTAGACACACTGTCTAAGCTATCCTGATCTCTCAGTCCATACGGGGCCATCTCTGCTCAACCTGTGAAGAAATTGCTCTTATCCCTTTTACTGCTGCTACACTCAACAAAAGACAGGATTTGGGTTTCTTGGCGATAGAAACCCTTTAGAGAATATGCTCCCTCTGACAAATGATTTCCCTCTTGGAAATCCTTCATCAATTCTGTCGAATCAACCCTCTACGACCACTCCTCTTGATCGAATATCAGATTTCTTGGATAGAAAATATGTTGAGGAACTGTTTCCCCTTACTTTGTCAACCCTGCTAGGCATTGTTCTGCACTGGCAGAAACAATGCCCCACCAACAACTTCGAAGATCAGAAAACTGCACTTCCAACCATGGGAACCAACACAACGTCACTCCCTCTTGGACTGCATCACCCTCTTGGGCCTACGTCAACCTCTGCGTCAGCTCAATGTGAGCTTGACAGGATTTGCTTCACCCTTCTGGGCTTGCGTCAGCCTCTACGTCACCCCTGCAGGACCTTTGCGTTGTCCCTCTGGTGCTGTGCTACCTCTTTCTGAATCTGTGCAACTTCAGCTACCCTCCTGCAACAAAAAAATCTTCAGTCTTCTGCTGACGGCTCCAACTCTCCTTAATCTGCAAATTCTCTGATACCATGTGAAAATTTCTGAATATAGAAACACTACTGCAGTATCTTGATTTACTTCTCCTACTTGTTTGATTTAAGTAACAAGTTATTTTCTGAAATATTCAGTAAAATATCAAAGTAAACACAAATGCAGCCTACACATACATATAGATCATTTACTGAAGCATAACGCACACATGACAAAGGACCCAGTATTTTTTGGACAATGTCCTCGGAAAAACCCAAAGCGGGAAAACCAGTGCAACAACTCTTAGAGGATTTTAGGAATTTTACTTCTGTGATCCATAAATTATGTATCAAATCTTTCGATGAAAATCACATTGGAGAAATGTGTGTCGATGTGTTTCGAACCACCCAGTGTGGTTCATCATCAGGACAAGATGTGAAATCTGATCTAGGACTCAGCTTAAATAGATAATGAAGCTCCAAATAGCCGTTTGTACAATAACGGCTAGTTTGACCATAAAATATATATATATATATATATATATATATATATATATATATATATATATATATATATATATGAACATAAATATAAATATAAACATAAAAATATAAATATAAATATAAAAATAAAAATAAATACAAAAAATAAAAATAACAATTTATATAAATATACATTACTTGAACGCAATTCAATATATTATTTGAAACTACACTAATTAATTCCTTTATTTTTTATTTTAAATTTATTAAGCAGAATATACGAATACAATCAAGGGCACTAGCAGTGGTCTAGCCAAGAGATAATTCACGACAGATGTACCTATCACTCAGAGATAGAAAATATGGATGATTCAATCGAGGAAGCACTCCTCTGAAAATACTAAATACGAGCCCTTTCTGGCCCACTAGAACCCCAACGCTGCTCCTCTAGCCTCTACGTCAGCTTCTCCTGCCCAACGTAGCCATTGTGTAGCACAGGATACTCCTGCATTACCCCTCTGGGCTTAGCGCTGCCTCTGCGTCACCCTAAAGGCCCCGTGTCAGCCTCTACGTGAGCAAGGTTGGGTTGCGTCCCTCCTGTTGGTCTCTGCGGTGCTTGGTATGGATCTGTCTCTCTGCCTTAGTATTCTCGGCCTTGGATCAGAACAATCCCTTGTTGATCTTCCCCTCACAAGCATTGCAAGCTCACTCGAAAATTCTCAACAAACCGCGCCTCGGAATTTCGACTTAGCTCAAGTGCTACTGCTCTATGTGTGTTCTCCAAGTAACCCCAAGCTTTCCTTTAATACTTTTCTCGTTGAGAAATCAACGACTGTGATCTAATCTCTAATAAATGGCTAAGATTAGAAAAGACTTGATCCATGTTACTTAGAAAATTCTCACCCACATGTTTAAATTAATTCCCTTTAATTATTTTATTTCCCCAAGTTAGATTTAGGGTCTCCATTAAAATAATCAATTTATTGAATAGCTTTCACACTGGGTGTAATTTCTTCAAACGATTTATGGGTCTTGGAGATATCATGCATCCTAGCCCCTCCACAAGTTTCAGAGCTAGAGCACATCCGATGCTACCCAAAATCTCAACACTTCCATCTTTGGGTCTACCCATTGATGGGGTGCAAACAAAGGTAGTGGCGGCCAGCACAACCGCAACATTTTCAGGTAACAACCCTCTCCACGGGTACATAGACAGGGCTTGCAACATATATTTCCCATTTTGGCCTATTATAGAGAGAGGAACCTTATTCTTTAGGTAAATCTCGTTGATGGATGGGACAGATCAACATGAGTTGAACATGGACTGTAGAAATTATACAACAAGCATGTATATCATGGATTCAATCCGATCTAACAATGTGCTAAAGCTAGATACTGAATCACTTCTACAAATCAATTGCAAAATTAAAAACACAATCGCCAATCACATGAGGCAAAGAAGAATCAATCAAACCACAACACAGATAATTTCCCGGGGAAAGCTTGCTCCTCAAAACCCCACCATATTCTATTGTATATTCAGCATGGATACATGAAACAATTAAATACAACTCTTCTCACAAGAGCCCTCCTGTACTCAGCTAATTGTCTCACACTGCCCTGGATAAAACTAACCAATACTTAGCCAATTCTCAGCCTCCTGACAGCCTGCCTTGCTTGCGCAATTCATGTGGAATGCAATCCCTATTCCATAGGATTTTTTGCCTTTTTGACTGCGCAAGGATCATGGGCAATCCAATGGGTGTTTGGTTGCATGGGTGCAACCCAATAATCCTATAACTGATAGTCAACTTCCCTTTGACTTAGATCTCAACTAGGTCTCCACTGGAACTAACAGCATGTAGCTAATAATAGTAAATCCTCAGTTGCATGTGAGATCACTGATTGTGAATTAAATAATATTTTTTTCACTTGATCTCTCACTAGTGTATCAAACAGTTACAACTAGCAAAACTGAGTTTAACTCACTTAACTGAGTTAAACTGATTACAACCTGCATTAACTAATGCACCACTGCACATCGAAATCTGTTACAACTAGAATTACTCTGCATGCCTCACCAACTACCCTCAACTCGAAATTCAGGAGTTAACTGAGTTTATCACACTCACACTTAGTTAACTATTACAAGTTATTTTGAGATTACATTATATTTTATTTTCTATCTTAATTAAGGGATAACTAAAATAGACATGCACCAAATTTAGCCCACACCAGTGTAGGTGCTGCTAAGACCTGTGGTCCCACACTACTATAGGTGTTTCTTGGACCCCCTGTTCCCACACTAGTGTAGGTGCTGAAATTTCTTGTTGAACTTCAACATTCCCTCTCAACAAGAAAGGGATTATCCTTCACCTCGATCCTGCCTCTATGGTATTCAAATTTTCTCTTGGTGAGCACCTTCAGAATATCTGCATCCCGATCTTCCATGGGAATGTACTGAAGTAACATTATTCGCCTATACACACAATCCCTGAGATGGTGGTACCAGATATCTATGTGCTTGGACCTATCATGAAACACAAGATTAATCAATAGTTTAATGCAACTCTGATTATCATAATGTATCATTGTTGGATCCATCTGAGAATCAAACAAACCAACCAAGATATTTCTCATCCAGATAGCCTCACATGCACCTTGAATTGCTGCCATGTACTCTGCTTCCACTGAATTGAGTACCACAGATCGTTGCTTCCTACTATACCAAGAAACTGTTGTCGATCCTTGATCCAGGTGGATATCGGTGGCCACCCACCTATTCCATTTGGACCAGAACCATCAATTCTTGCAGCTTTTCACATTCAGCACAACTTACTATTTTTAGCAGGTTTTCGGGTCCTCCACTCTCGGAGCCGTTTTGGGGGCTTAATGATCCAGGTGGATATTGGTGGCCACCCACCTATTCCATTTGAACCCCCATCATTAGTTCTTTCAATTTTCAAGTTGCAACAAAACTTACTATTTTTAGCAGTTTTTCGGGTCCTGAACTTCCGGAGCCGTTTTGAGGCCCTAAACGACATTTTTTGGGAAAACGGAGAGCAACATGGGTCCATGGACCGATGTTGCTCGTTCAAAAATTGAAGTCCTCGGATAGATATTTCTAACGAGCTATTGAGCACGTCAAACGGAGATCGGGTGCCAAAGTTATGCCCCCGGGAAGTTGAACCACCAATTTACCCAAACGGGCGCCCACAGTTTTGGCGCCTCATCTCCTACGGTTAGGTTTTTGGACGTTTCAGATTCTACATTGGTTCTCAACAATAAATAGGCCCTCGAGCCTCATTGTAACACAGTTCAGAGGTCTGTAGCCATCACATCTCTTCTCAGAGATTAGCTACCGAGCACCCTAGCTATTTTATTTGTGCTATGCATAGCATCGTGCTTATTTGATATTAATGAAATGAGAAGCATTATTTCATTTTTGCTCTCTTGTCTTTATAGTTTATATGTTTTTATTGCGAGTCTTTTCAAATGGGATCAGGTGGTATGGAGGGGGTCTGCATCTTTATTTGTTTTCTTGCATGTCCCCAACGCGGTCAGGGTATAAGGAGTTAGGGCTCGATCTGGTTGAACCCTTGCAAGATCAGCCTCGCAAACCCCGACGACCTCCCATGGCGGAAGAAGAGAAAGACGAGGGAGCAGGAGATCCTATCAAAATACTGCTCGAGGAGGCTCTCGAGAAACAAAGGAACGTGATGATGGATAACTTTGCTCAAATCCTTCAGCGACTGCCCACATATGGCGCATGCATGTGACCACTCCTAGGCTTATATAAGTCTGAGTAAACTGACATTATATATTTGAAGGAAAAATAGATCTGAGATGTTGTAGGATGATGGTTAAATTTGTTGGAAGGGTATTTCTAGGCCATGACTTCTACGACCGAGAAAAGATTATTTTGCACTCCTCAGCACCCCATGTCAAGGCGGTGGGAAACCTCTTTGTGAGAAGAGCGAGGGGAACCCTCATCTGTTCTCGACCACACCCACTTGGAATTCGTTAAGAATGACATCAAGGAACAATGTTACACCTGAGCTATGAGGACAGTATCAATGGATACATTTGCGGCAACAAAAGGATCAAGATGTGCACAAACTGACGAATCTGTTCCATACCCTGCGCACAAAGTTGGGTATTAAAGATTCAGAGAGACATTTGGTGCTCAAGTACCGCGACTATCTGAACAAACACATTCAGGAGGAAATGGAGTTCCTCGACATTACATCGCTTGGCACGGCATATCGCTATGCCGCCAAGATCGAGCAGAAATTTAAGCAAAAGAAGCGAGACTTTGGATCTGCGAATCCGAAAGGTGCCCCCGAACCAAAGAACAAGGGGCAAGGCCAAAGCAATGCGACTCAGAACAATACCACAAATCCAAAGAAGGACACAGGGAAGTGGTGTGAATTTCATAACAGCCCCACTCACAGCACAAGCGAGTGTCGGGCCAAACAATCTTTGGTGGCTGAACTAAAGGCACCCGAATCAGATGCATTTTCTGATCCTGAGTTAGAACCAGACAAAGGTAATGACAAAGGGAAGCAGATCATTGATGCGGATCCCAGTGCCATTGTTTCCACCACCAAGATCCAGAAGGAGGGTCCAGAGGATCCAGAGGAGGGGGAGCGCCTCTTCCAGTCACAGATGTGGGTGAAGGGTTCTCCGCTGCAGTTTCTCGTCGATAGCGAAAGCCAAAAGAACCTCATTTCAGCAGACGTCGTGAAGCGGCTCGGCCTACCAACCATAGCACACCCGCAGCCGTATACCATCGGGTGGCTCCACCCAGGGAGAGATCTCCGCATCCGCCAGTAGTGCCGACTTCCATACAGTATCAAGCCATTCACGGATGAGGTATTGTGTGATGTTGCTCCTCTTGATGTAGCTGATGTATTATTGGGCCAACCATACTTGTGGAGACGACATGCTGTGTATGAGTCTAGGCCTCGTGCTGTTATTATTACTTTGGGAAATAACTTGTACAGGATACCGGAGGTAGTACCGCCTCCTGCCATCTCTTTGACTACTGCAAAACAACGCAGTAAGATTGTTTCCCAGACTAGGAAATTCATTTTCCTTACGACTCACTCACAGGGAAAGAAGAATATTGTGGCCACAACCTCGAAACAGGGCTCCCTTTCACGGCTGCAGCAGATGGACAAAGTCATGGAGGAATACAATGACAATTTCTCCTCACTCATAGAGGTTCCTCTACACTGTCAGGACAAGCACTCCATTGATCTGACTCCCAATGCACCACCACCTGATGTTGCCATACATCTTGCAACTACACATACAGAATCCAAACATGTACTGTATGAGGCTAATAAAGAAACCAAATTTACTAAACGCATCCAGCATGTCCACCCGCAGGTCCATGACATCTTCAACACATCTAATACTCAGTTCAACAGAATTTGCTTCATCTCATGGAGGATATTAACGCAATGGGGACCATTGCTTCCTAAGGAGGGAGGAATGATCCAGGTGGATATCAGTGGCCACCCACCTATTCCATTTGGACCAGCACCATCAATTCTTGTAGCTTTTCACATTCAGCACAACTTACTATTTTTAGCAGGTTTTCGGGTCCTCCACTCTCGGAGCCGTTTTGGGGCTTAATGATCCAGGTGGATATTGGTGGCCACCCACCTATTCCATTTGAACCCCCATCTTCAGTTCTTTCAATTTTCAAGTTGCAACAAAACTTACTATTTTTAGCAATTTTTCGGGTCCTGAACTTCCGGAGCCGTTTTGAGGCCCTAAACGACATTTTTTGGGAAAACGGAGAGCAACATGGGTCCATGGACCCATGTTGCTCGTTCCATGGCCCAATGTTGCTCGTTCAAAAATTAAATTCCTCGGATAGATCTTTCTAATGAGCTATTGAGTGCGTCAAACGGAGATTGGGTGCCAAAGTTATGCCCCCGGGAAGTTGAACCACCAATTTACCCAAATGGGCGCCCACAGTTTTGGCGCCTCATCTCCTACGGTTAGGTTTTTGGACGTTTCAGATTCTACATTGTTTCTCAACAATAAATAGGCCCTCAAGCCTCATTGTAACACAGTTTAGAGGTCTGTAGCCATCACATCTCTTCTCAGAGATTCGCTACCAACACCCTAGCTATTTTATTTCCATTATGCCTGTAAGCATATTTCTGTTATTTGATATTAATGAAATGAAGCATTATTTCCGCTGCATCTCTGTCTTTATGGTTATATGTTTTTTCTGTTGCGTTCCTGCATAAATCCGGATCAATCCTATGCTAAAGATCCCTCGTGATGTGCTCTTTCTGTCTGATGGACTGCCTGCCCAATCTGCATCCGTGAAGCCTTGAAGCTTCACTCCATATGTCCGCCTGTACCATAATCCATACTCTGATTCCCACCTTCCAAAAGAGCTTGGTAGGCTTAACCATAGCTTGACTCAGCTGGTTAACTGCGTAGCAAATGTCTGGTCTGGTGTTCACTAAATACATCAGTGAACCAACTAACTGCCTGTAGACATTAGCATCCACTACCTCTCCAAAAGTATCATCCTGTTTCCTCCAAATTCCTAGAAGATGAGTGTCCATGGGTTTGTAGCTCTCCATGTGAAACTTACCCAGTATCTCTTTGGCATACTTGCCTTGAGAAACAAAAAGTTCACCATCCCGCTGCCATATTTCCAAACCAAGGAAATAATGAAGGAGTCCCATGTACTTCATTTCGAACTCCCCTGCAAGATCCTCCTTGCACGAGTGTATCAACTGCTCATCACCAGTCAAAATTAGATCATCAACATAAAGTACAATAATCAATAGCTTACCCTCAACCACAATATGGCACGGGTTTGCATCAACTTCACTTTTGGTGAAGCCCAGTCTGGTGAAAGAGCTGTCTATCACACGAGGTGCTTGCTTCAGCCCATACAATGCTCTCTTGAGTCAACACACATGCGACTCACTGTCAAAGATCTCGAAATATTCTGGATGCTCTATGTACACTTCTTCCTCAATAACTCCATTGAGAAACGTAGTTTTCCCATCCATCTAATGAATGCGCCACCCCATCTGCGCTGAGAGTGTAAGGATGGATCTACTGGAAGAGCACCTTGCAACTGGTGCAAAAGTCTCATCATAATCGATCCCCTCAATCTATGAGAATATCTGGGCCACAAATCTGGCCTTATATTTCTCCACACTCCCATCAACAACTTGCTTTACCTTGTAGATCCATCTAGATCCAACCACTGATTTGCCGACTGGTCTTCATACAATATCCCATGCACTGTTCTTGACAATCGAGTCATACTCCTCCACCATTGCATCAACTCAAATTGGTTGCTGCACTACCTCCTGAAAGGAAGATGGTTCAGTCACAATACATTTTCTCATAAGAGCCATGTATTCAGTAAACCTATCTGGAGGCTATCTCTGTTTGCGCTGTGAAGTAGGGGCTCCTAAATTATCTGCAACATCAAGTCTCAATCTATTAGCTTCCGTGGTGCGCCTTCTACAATTTTTGATGGATGGCTCTGCATGAGTGTTTTCTGCCACTCCATGATCCTCTACATGTGGCTGCTCCACATCTTGAGGCCCATCCTTAGGAACCAATGGTTCCTCCTCTGCATGAAAATCCAACTCCCTCTCAAGGGACAATCACATGGCTTTCTCCTCATCAAATTTTATATCCTGTCACACAACAGTCATTCTATTGTTTGGAAAATACGCCTGATAGTTGTGGGGAGTTTCAATGTACGCCACAAAAATCCCAATCTCAGCTGTTGGTTCCAGCTTTTTCCTCGCGTCTTTGGTCACATGCACATATACAGATGAGCGAAAAATCTTAAAATGTGAAACATCAAGTTTCTTACCAGTGAAAGCCTCTTCTGGTGTACTCATGCTAAGTATCCTATGAGGACAACGGTTTTGCACAAATACCGTTGTGTTGCATGCTTCTGCCCACAGAAGCATCGGTAGGCCTTGATCATGCAACATCGCTCTTGCTGCACCCACAATCGTTCTGTTCTTTCTTTCAGCGACCCCATTCTGCTGTGGGTTATGAGGCGCTATAAGTTCTCTTCGAATTCATTCTTTGCTGCAGAAGTTCTTGAATTCGTTAGAGATGTATTCACCACCATTATTGCTCCTAAGAGCCTTCACTTGCTTCCCCGTGTCTTTTTCCACCAGTGCTTTAAACTCAAGAAACTTTAAGAATGTCTGATCTTTCTTTTGCATGAAGTAGATTCAGTAATTACGAGAAAATTCATCAACAAATATCACATAGTACTTATGTTTTGCTGTCGAAGCAACTAGAATGGTCCACACACGTCTGTGTGAACTCTCTCAAGGATCCCGGAGGCTCGGTTCTCCTTCTCATGAAAGGTGACCTTTACATATTTTCCCATAGTACATCCCTTGCATGTGTTTAACTGCGCAAGTGTACCCTTGAGAAGACTTGTATAAATCTGCTGCATGACTTTCAAGGCTCTGTGGTGAAGATGGCCCAATCTCCTGTGCCATAATTCACCCTCATCTCGGCTCACCACTTTGTACGCCTTGCGTATCAATGCTACGCAACCATCTACATCTAGCTTGTAGAGATTCTTAACTTGAATCCCAATCTTCTTGGCTTGTCCTGTTGTTTTGTGTCGCAGGAAAGATTTTCCTTCACTGAAAACAACATCATAGCCTCTATCCTCCAAGATTGCAACTGAGACTAAATTTTTCTTCAAACCTGGTACATGCATTACATCTTTTAATTGAAAGGGTTTACCTGATTGTCTGTTGAAGGTAATGGTACCAATCCCGGTAGCACTGTACCGCCCATCATCACCCATTTCGATATGCATCTGGAGATCCTTCTCCTCCAAGCTACTGAAAAAGTTCCTTATCTCCTGTCATGTGAAAGGATGCACCACTATCCAATACCACACAGATCCCAATGCACTTGACACCATGCATGCGATCAATGAGAATTCAAGCTCAAATTGTGAGGCCAAAGCCTCACCAACTACAGATCCTGAAGCCTTCTTGTTCTTCTTCTTTTGTGGACAGTTAGTAGCATAATGCCCATGCTCGTGACAGTGAAAACACTTCACTCTGGACAAGTTGTGCTTCTTTCCATCTTTGGACTCAGATTTGGAATGGAACTTCATTCCTTTCCCCTTCTTCGCCTTGGCAGCCAAAGCACAATCTTCTTTATCTTCATTATTAGATGAAGATCCATCTCTGGTATTCCGTCTGAACTCCTCCTGCACCAAATATGACCATAGTCGTTCCCAATCTGATAGCTTTTCCCTTCCATTGAAAAAGTCTTCATAACTATGCCAACCCTTGGGAAGTCCTAGGAGAGATAAACTCACCAAATCATCATCAATGACAGTAATGCCAACGCTCCCCAAATCATCCCGACATTGGACAAAATTTGTTAAATATTTTGTCATGGAGTCGCCTTTCTCCATCTTGATCTTCCTGAGTTTATCTTTCAGTGCCAATTTCCTATGGTCACTACTGCTTTGAAATAGATCCGTCAAAGCGTTCCACATAGCATATGGTGTCGCTTTCCATGGAGACTTGAGCCAATGTGGCCTTGTACTCCCTCCAGTAGGATCCTCCTCGCCTTTGCCACTTTCTTTTACCATGCATCAATATTTGCAACATCTGCCACAACAGGTTTAGGAACATTATTGTCAATGAATTCCTTCAAGCCATTGTCTTCGAGTACTACCTCCATCCTGTCCTTCCAAGCAATATAGTTAGAGCTTCCCTCGAGTGCATACTCCAATCTCAAGCCATTGAAAGCCATTTTGATCCCGAATCAGCGGTAGCACCAAGAAAGTCTTTTGCAAATTCGAATTCTATTCAGTCACAAACTTAGCTCCTTCTTCACTATTGTGATTTCCTGTGCTTTGATACCATGTAGAAACTATACAACAAGCATGTATATCATGGATTCAATCCGATCTAACAATGTGCTAAAGCTAGATACTGAATCACTTCTACAAATCAATTGCGGAATTAAAAACACAATCGCCAATCACATAAGCAAAGAAGAATCAATCAAACCACAACACAGATAATTTCCTGGGGAAAGTTTGCTGCTCAAAAATCCATTATCTTCTATTGTATATGTTAGCCCCAACAATCTCCCAGGCTGAGGAGGAAATCGAATGAGATAACCTCAAACCTCTTTTGGCTTGGTATCTAGCCCTACCAAGCTGGAGAAGGCTCTCTCCATGAAATCATAGTCAAATCTTGACTATGAGGGAAAGGATTTTAGGCTAGACCTATTAGGCTCAAAGGTTTTGATTTAGGGTTTCTGGGTCGGAACAACAAGAGAGAAAGTACCATTGGGCAATGGAGTCAAGGCTGGTTTCTTTCTACATATTTGAGGTAAAGTAAGCGTTATGTTCAGCCAGATAAATTATATGAAATGAGAGATGGAAAGGAGAAGAAATCCCACTACACTACAGGCATCTATCAATGGATGAATCTCTAATGCAACGTTAGAAGAAATAACTCAAATATAGGTTATAAAACAAAGCATCAAACATGGATGAATTCTTTAAAGATAACCATTAACACATGACCAGCATCATCAGAGTGAAAGGAGCATCTAACATGGATGAATTCCTATCGCTTACTCTCAGATAATACTAGCAGAAAAACATAATCATGGAAATGATATACAGGAACACATACTTAACATAAACACCGTGATGAATCTCAAAACAAAGAAGAGAGAAACTCCTGCATTTAATTGATTGCCAACAGCCTCTCCCTCTGATTGCCAACCTCTATTGCATTGAATTTACAAGATATATATAGGAATAGAACCCTCCTTAATATTCAGAGGTCGAAATTATCCAATAGCCCCAAAAGAGCAGTCTGTTACATCAAAATATAGAATTGTATCCCAAAAAAGAAGACCAACCTACTACAGAAATAGCACTGCAATTATGAATTCGAAACTTCCAACTCATGATAGCTGTGTAAAATCTGGATTTATGAGCCAAAACCTCTCGCAGTTCCTTGAAATTTGTTTCCAGTTACCCGAGATTTGCATTCAAAAAATGTCTCAAACAAGAAAATTATGAGATCCGAAAAATATGGCTCAAATATGATCTCGATTCTCCCAATCTGTAGCCGATATGCCAAAAGTAAAAGAGGTTATTGTTTTTTAGCCCGTTCTGATGAAAATCCTCTTTCCATTACCTGAGATTTGTTTCCATTTGCCCGAGATCTACATTCCAAAGACATGTGTCAAATAGGAAAATTCTGAGATCCGAAAAATAGGGCTCAAATATGATCTCTATTCTCCAATTCTGTAGCAGATATGAAAAAACTGAAAGAGGTTATTGTTGTTGAGCATGTGCTAAGAAAAAACCTTTTTACGTTTCCAAAATTTCAACACCATTTGCTCAGGAACCGCCTCGGAAGTCAATTGGTTACACAGACAAAATTGGAATTTTTTTTATAAAAAAGTTTAGAAGTGGGTTTATCCCACATGCATTATGGGAGGTGAAACATTGAGGTTTATATACAAAATTCCACACCATCCCATTTGATGTGTAGTGCACCCCATTTGGCTCCTTCGTGGGCTCTTCCTCTTCGAAACTTAGACTTTGACTTGGAGAAATAAACCATAACCCAACCATCCATTCGACGAAGCCAAAATTTTGAAGGCACCTTTCAACCATGTCTCTTTCTCTTTTATTAGTGCTAATAAGTCCAAATATGTGATAAATCTCTCATAGTATTGCTGATTTGGTCAACCAATTTCACCACAGCTTGAAGCACTTGAGTCCACTGTAATAATCTCTAAGAAGGCAATGTACACGAAGTAGACCAATAATACTAAAGTATCCCAACACTTTCAGAACATTGCTTACCTCCATTGTAGAGACAATTTTTTGGTGAAATTAGCACGTGAAGGATAAAAAGATGATATAGAATTGGACAAAAATGGTGATTATAAGGATAAGGAGTTTGATAACGTGGTCGACACAATATAAATGTGAGAATGGCAAAAAACGATGTGAGGCCAGTGATAACGACGGAGTTGAGGTGGAAACATAACAAAATATGGTGGGGTGGGTGGGATGCAAATCCATGTGCTAATAGTATATTCAACATGGATACATGAAAAAATTACATACAACTCTTCTCACAAGAGCCCTCATGTACTCAGCTAATTGTCTCACACTGTCCTGGATAAAACTGACCAATACTTAGCCAATTCTCAGCGTCTTGACAACCTGCCTTGCTTGCGCAATTCATCTAGAATGCAATCCCTATTCCATAGGAATTTTTGTCTTTCTTGACTGCGCAAGGATCATGGGCAATCCAATGGGTGTTTGGTTGCATGGGTGCAACCCAATAATCCTACAACTAATAGTCAACTTCCCTTTCACCTAGATCTCAACTAGGTCTCCAATGGAACTGACATGCATGTAGCTAATAATAGTAAATCCTCAGTTGCATGTGAGGTCACTAATTGTGAATTAAATAATATTTAATTCACTTGATCTCTCACTAGTGTATCAAACAGTTACAACTAGCATAACTGAGTTTAACTCACTTAACTGAGTTACACTGATTACAACCTGCATTAACTAATGCACCACTGCACTTCGAACTTTGTTACAACTAGAATTACTCTGCATGCCTCACCAACTACCCTCAACTTGAAATCCATGAGTTAACTGAGTTTATCACACTCCGTTAACTATTACAAGTTATTTTGATATTAGATTACATTTTATTGTCCATCTTAATTAAGGGATAACTAAAATATACATGCACCAAATTTAGCCCACACCAGTGTAGGTGCTTCTAAGACTTGTGGTCCCACACTAGTGTAGGTGCTGCTTGGACCTCCCATTCCCACACTCGTGTAGGTGCTGAAATTTCTTATTGAACTTGAACATGGACTTGGCGAAAATATAATAGCTCAGGATAGCTCATGCACAGCGCCAGACTCAAAAAGAGGGCAGAAACATGATTTTTTGGGTGTTTTTTGCCCTTTTCACTGACCTGTTTGTCTCAAAAAAACTTAGCAAATTTCTAGGGTGCATGTCTTCATTATTATGAATCTAATGGTGGTCTCTATTTGTCCAAAATATGCCTCAAAAAAGTGTGCAGCGCCTAGGGTGCTGCACATAGGACACTGCAACTGTCACATGATTGTCCAAGTATGCATAAAACTTCAAAATTTTAGAAAAATGTGTCAAAACTTGCCAAAATTTGTTGAATGGTGGCTGATGATGATGGTTAGGCATGGAGTGAGGCTTCAACAAGGATATCAAGTCTTCTTTTCTCTTCTTGCATGGTCAAGGCTTCAATTTTTGCATTGGCTTGTTTAAGTTTTGACCTTGCAATTTTGTTTTTCTTGGCATAGTTCTTGGCCCTCTTTCTCAATATATCATTATCCTTGTTTTCCTTCTCCAGAAGCTTCTCTAGGTGTTGGTTAGCCCTGTCAAGCCATTGCTTCTGGTTTTCATCGATTAGAACTGCTTATTGTTCATTCAAAGTGAGCTGATTAGCAAGCTCAACCCTCTAGTTCTAGAGCTCTTTTCAACCCTCTAGTCCTAGGCCTTCTCCTTGGCACTTGTTCTTCTGCCTCATTGGTTTCACTATACCTTCCATATGCCTCATCAAGAAAAGCCTTTGCCTTGTTTTCTTCTCTTTTTGCCTTGAGAAGTTGAATCTCCCTGATGGCCTGCTTGGTTTTGAGTTGTTCATTTTCTTGCTCATGAAATGAAATGACAAACTGAGATCTCTCTAAGTTGGTCTGAAGCTCATTGATTTGGGCATCCTTCTGTTTGATAATCATTTTGGAGGCCTCATCATCATGCTTATCATCTAAATCAACAAGGTCAAAACCAATCTCTGTTTCATGGAGGTCATCCTCATCATGAGTGACTGCCTCATATACATCCTCCTCTACCATATTTTCTTTCCTCTTCTATACATGTTGTGAAAAATTTATAATGGAGAATACTACTGCAGCTATTTATTGAATTTCTTCTATTGCATTTTCAAACACAATTATTTAACATTTCTTGTGTTAAATAACAAAATAAAATACGTTGCAGACTTCACGATTAACAATTCACATATAAAAATAGCACAAGTAATCACACATAAACACCGTTATTTTTGGACAATTGTCCCCGGAAAAACCTAATGTGGGAAAACCGGTGCAACATATTTGAGGGTTTATTTATTATGTAGAAATTTTGAGTACAAATGTGTGATTGTAAATGTCAATCAATCACCTGAAGAATTCTGATGAGAAAAGGTTGAGTGAGACAATTCTCACAACACCACGAAGTTTCGACACTGACCTACACCCACACTGACTGGCTTTGTGTGATTTCTGCGCAGTGACTGCGTCACTCACGCCGCCACTGTGTCACTTCTGCTGCTTCTTGTCATGGTTTCTTTTGTGTTTGCTGCTGTGTGAGACTAGAGTGTTCCTTCCTTCCAGAACTGTCCTCTTGAAACCGGATGAACCCTCAGTTGCCCCTCCAACATAAATCGAAACTCCCTCTGCTTCTCTGTGCTGGCCCAACGTAATTGTTGCTAGGGTAACTCTGCGCTGAACTTTGGCTCCTCTCTCACTCCTCTTCATGCACTCTCTATGCTTCAGAAATTATCCCGCCTGGAGATTTCTTCTTCCCCTCTCTGCAAATGAGAACCACTTCAATTCTTCCTTTCACTAAAGAAATCAAACTCTTGATTCTTTCTCTGTTTGATGTGTTTTTCCATAGGTCCTTAACCTTCCTCCTTATATTCTTATGTTGAATCTTCAATGGCAAGGATTAAAACATAATCAAAGGCTAAGATTAACTTGGAGGTGATCCATGACTTTTTAAAGAAGATTCACACTAAGTTTAATTAATACCCTTTAATTAACTAGTTTCCCTAAGTTTACACTTAAGAAAACATTAAAAAATGATTAATTATTTTAATTAAACCATCTCTAAGTGGAATCTTCCAAAATCATTTCTGGGTATTATGGAATACATGTGTCTTAGCCCATATACAAAATTACAAGTCAAGAGCACATCTGATGCTACCATAAATCAACACTCTCTCTTAGTGAGGAAAGTGTTCTAGCAAACATTAGGGGAATTTTGAGGTCTAAAATGGGCCTCCTAAGGAAATAATAAAATAATAGCTAAACTAATAAAATAATATTTATGAATTTGCAATTCACATTTTGCACCAAAATCCATGTAACCATAGCTAAATTCAATTCAAAAGTTGACACAAAATAAAATTAATAAAAAAATTGTATTGATATGACTATAAATAAGAATGAGTTTCTCAAGAAAAAGTCATTATCATTGAACAACTAATGCATTTGTCCTTTGTATTTAAATAACTTAAAATAAAATATAAATATAAATTTATATTCTTAATTATATTATATGCTATTAATTAAAATTTATATTATTTAAATTGTATAATAACATGAAATTAATATACTATATAAAAATAATATAATATAATATAATATAATAAATGTATAAAGATATGCATTGTTTCTTTCAAGAAATATGAAATTACAATAATATATTTTTATTCAAAAAATGTGAAATGACATTTATTATGAGTATTTTACTTTGACTTTAAAAGTACTTAGAGCACTACCATGGTGAAACATGAGTTTTTATCCACCATTGAGAATCTGACAAGTAAGTACCTTTAACTCGAGCAATGCCACCTCAACCATTAGGGATAATGTCATCCCCTAAAATGTGATTGGTTCTCATAAAGTAAATTTTGATTTTAAATTTTTCTTAGGAGGCCCATTTTAAACCTCAAAATTCCCCTAATGACAACTCAATGTGTTGTTGTTATGACTTTTGTAACATTTGTTGCTGTGTTATTGATGTTGCTCACCAACACTGCAAAAAAATGATGCATCTGTACTGCTGATGTGCTGTTGTACTGTTGCCAACTTCCACTGTATTGCAACTCCCTCCTTCAACTGCGATGAGGATCCATTTCTTACTGAAATGGATTTCAATCATACCCAGTTGTTCCCTGAACTGAGTGAAATTAATTCTCCCCAAAGCCTTAGTGAGAATATCTGCTGTTTTTTTGCCAGTGGGAATGCACTGGAGTTGTAGTGCCCCACCTTGAACACAGTCTTCGATAAAATTACATATGATGTCAATATGTTTGGACCAATCATGAAATACTGGATTTTAGAGAGTTTGATACAACTCTGATTGTCACAGTAAACGCTAGTTGGCTCCATCCTACTTCTGAATAGACTCACAAGAAGTTTTTGAAACCAGATTGCTTCGCATGTAGCTGTACTAGTTGCCATGTACTATGCTTCGGCTGTGCTCAATGATACTGAGTTCTGTTTCCTGCTCCACCAAGACACCATTCCTGATCCAACGCTGAAATAGTACCCAGAGGTACTTTTCCTGTCCACTGAGCTTCCTTCCCAATCTGCATTTGTGAATCTACTGAGTTTGACATTCTCTCCTCTGCCATATCTGATACCGAATCTGACTATTCTTCGTACATACCTCAGGACATGCCTTGCTGCACACCTGTAAATTTATGTAGATGTTCTATGCTTGATGCAACTTTACTTTCTCTTCAATATTAGACAGCAATCACATAAACAATAAAGTAAAATGCTGATAGAACATACCAGTAGATCGATAAAAGACAAGCCAAAAATATATAAGTGTGTTGGTGCGTTACGACGGTCAACAGGATGCTTCAACCAGCAAAGTCTCAATATGGTCAGCCAACCAACAATGTCACACAACCCTCTAGGACAGCCAAACGGTCAACTCAAAAGTCAAACAAAAAATTCAACGGTCAACACAAACAACAACAATAGCTGGGTCAACGCTGAAAAGTCAAAGTCAACGTTTTGCCTCGGGAATAGTGCCAGAAAATTCGGATTAGGAAAATCGAAATTTTGGGAGAGTTTCGGGTTGATTTGACCTTGCATTGACCAAAGTGAATGCTGGTCAAAGTTTGTTGCAGAAACCCTAGACCGAAATAAGAAATGTGCTGTTGCCGGAAATTTTCCACGTGTGGAGAGAAGAGCCACAAAGGACATCGAACCAATCAGATGAGGAGAGAGAAATGTGTGAGGATGAGATGAGTGAAAATGTCCTCCAACGTTGACCAATATATATCCATCAATGAGGGTGTGTGACACAACTGTTGGGGCACAAAACCTTAAGGTCGACCTGCACATATCTTGAATAAATTCAAAATAAATGTTCTGCTCATCGGATCAAGATGAGCTTTAGATCGATCTTGCACCTTTCCGAAAGAGGAACACAATAAAAATATTGGTATCTTCATTTGAGCATCACAACATGGAGTTTGGACCTAGTTGTCCAAACTTAACACTCCTTCTCAACTAGGGAGAATTCCATCCACCTGTTCAATCCAAACATCGTGCGTCATCCCGTCGTAACTTGCTTTACTGACTTCTTTATTTCAGAACAGAAGTGGGTCAGTCACAAAGACATCATTCCCGGTTGACAGATTTAGCCTAGAGGTCCGAAACCTCTATAGGACTTAGAGGGTCGCATACCAACCCGAAGTTGGTTTATCTGACCTGAAGTCAGTAGGAGGTCTGAAACCTCACTTCGATTCAAGAGAGTCATATACTAACCCGAAGTTAGTTTCACTAACTCGAAGCCAGTTCGAGGTCTAAAACCTCTCTAGACTTGATCCCAGATCAAGTGGTTGGACCGTGCCATCCTAGATAGAGAGTACAGCGACCTCTGATGCATCCATTAGTCTTTGCTACTAGTCTCTAGCTTTTCCCACCTCACTGGCCAAATGAGAGGTACTTCCCATGAGTCTGGAACTCAAATGGGTAGGACACATACGTGGCACAAATCATGAGAGGTGAACCAACTCAATCATCATAATGGTGGGGCAGAATCACACCAACAAGGTTCGACAAGACTAGCCCTGTGGTTGCTTATAGCTCCGAGAAGCTATCCCCAAAGCCCCCCAGAGCCCCAAGAGCTCATCGTCCAACAAGACCCTCAGAATAGGGTTGTTCCACGATTCCAAGATTCTCACGGAAGGTTAGGAACATGACCTTCCCCAAGGGCATTGTGAGAATATCCGCAACTTTCTCATCATTTCCTATATGATCGAGCCTTACAGCGCCTCCCTGTACCATATCCCAGATAAAGTGGTACCAGACATCAACATGATTGGATCGATCGTGGAACCCGAGATTCTATGACAAACGAATCCCCCTCTGGTTATCACAAAGGATAACGGTGGGATCTAGCACGTGCTCGAACAACTCACTGAAGAGCTTTCGCAACCAAGTGACTTCACAACAGGCCATACATGTTGCAATGTATTCGGCCTCAGCAGTGCTCAAGGCTACCGACTTTAGTTTCCTGCCTGAAGCAGATCTACGTGTGAAGCAGCATCCAGATGTGCTCTTGTGATCCACCACACTACCAACCCAATCGGCATCAGTATATCTATGGAGTGTCATGATCCCGGTAGTGTATCTCAGCCCATGGTTTATCGTGCCCCAGAGATATCTCAAGGGTTTCTTGGCACCAAACTAGTGAATGTTATGAGGCTCAACCATATGTTGACTCAAAGTGTTCACTGCAAAACATACGCCGGGACGGGTATTCGAAGAACATCAGGGCCCCTACGAGTTGACGATACTTAATAGGATTTGCTAGCACAGGCCCAGTAGCGCTACCACTCAACTTCTTAAAGTTGAGCTCCATTGGTGTCGACACAGACTTATAGTCCACCATACCAAATCTTTCCAGAAGCTTCACAATGTATTTTCCTTGAGAAAGGAAAATCTTGCCAGGTCTCTGCCAGACCTCCAGGCCTAGGAAGTAATGCATCAATCCTAGGTCCTTCATCTCGAACTCAGCAGTGAGCTCCCTCTTGCACTGATGAATGAGAGGGTCAACACCTATTTGGAAGAGGTCATCCACATACAACACCAGAATGAGAGGCTTCTCTTTATGAACCTTGAAGTAAAGGTTCGGATCAACATTACTACGAGTGAAGCCCAGCTTCATCAGGTAGCTATCTATCCTCTCGTACTAAGCTCTGGGTGCTTGCTTCAACCCATAGAGGGCTTTCTTCAACCTGCAGACATGGGTGTCCTGATCCTGGACTTCGAACCCTAGAGGTTGCTCCACATACACCTCTTTCTTTATTGCACCATGCAGAAATGCGGTCTTCACATGCATCTGATGAAGACTCCATCCTTGCGTAGCAACAAGGGCTATGATAGATCAGATGGTGGTATATCGGGCCACAAGTGAAAATATGTCATCATAGTCTATGCCTTCCTTTTAAGAGAAGCCACAGGCAACGAATCTTGCCTTGAACTTTTCAGCACTTCCATCAGATCCATGCTTGATCTTGTAGAGCCATATCGAGGTGACAACTACTTTGTCCTCGGGTCTTGGAACCACATCCCAGACATGATTCTTCATTATGGACTCATACTCTTTGTGCATAGCATCCTTCCAGACTTGATGCTTTACGACTTCCTCAAAAGATCCAGGCTCAGATTGTACAATAGTACTCATGGCTATTAGATACCCTTGGTATCTATTCGGCTTCTTGCTTTCACAGAATGTCCCCCTTTGGGGCCATATGTCCCTCGGCATCCTCGAGAGTGTCCTTGAGCCATGATGGTATCTTCCCTATCGAAGGAGGCAGATCAATTGGGTCCATCGGTCCTTCAACATCGGGCATCGTCTCATCCTTCGATTCTTCTTGATTCCAGGCCTTACTTCATGATCTTCCTTAGATGTCGGAAGATTGACTACTTTCCTTAGGGAAGCATCTTCGTCAAAGGTGACATCGTGGCATATCTCCACTTCCCTTTGACCAGGCACATAGACTCTATAGGCCTTTGAAGTTTCGTTGTAGCCCACAAACATTCCCTTCTTCCCATAAGCATCCAACTTGCTCCTCTTCTCTTTCGGCACATGAAAATAAATTGGACATCCAAAAACTCTAAAAAGTGAGACATCGGGTTTCTTACCAGAGAAAACCTCTTCGGGAGTTTTGGAGTCCAGAGCGGAATGCCGGAATTGGTTTTGTATGTACACAACAGTGTTCGCAGCCACAGAAACTTCGGTAGACCTTGGTCACAACATGGCACGTGCAACTTTCATAATCGTCCTGTTCTTTCGTTCAGCAACGCCATTATGCTCAGGAGTATAAACAGTTGTGGTCTCCCTCGTGATGCCAACTTCTCTGCAAAAGTTCTTAAACTCGTTCATCTCATATTTAGTGCCATTATCAGTCTGTCGAATAGTATCACATGTCATCGCTCCCAGTGGAATTCCTCCAACCTGGTAGAGTGGATCAACTCTAAACCCAATTGTGATAGCTTCCTTGAAACTCTTATTCTAGATACACACCTTCCCATCAATGAATGCCACATTGAAACCTTTGTCTACCATGGACGATATAGACACAAGGTTCTTCTTCAAATTAGGTACATAGAGTACATCCTGCCAGCGGAGGACTTGACCTTGAGACAAGTGGAGGGTCACAGTCCCAGTCCCTTTCACGGGAAATGTGGCATTGTCTCCAAGGATAATTTCTAAATTAGTATCCTTGTCAACCATATCAGATTGTGCTTCCTTGAACCCAGTGATGTGTCTTGAGGCACCACTATCTATCAACCAGACATCTATAGTGTCCGTTAGAGATGTAGCAGAGAGGGCAGATACAAGAATGAATTCATTTCTTTTATCAACAACATTTGATTCTTCATACCTGGAATTTCTCGACCTTTTGAAACTTTGACCATTTTCACCGGAGGGAGCCTTCATCTTCCACTTGAACTTGTTGTTCCTTTGATTGCCACTCCTCGAGTTGTTGTTGTTGTTGTCATCATCATCGAGATAATCCTTCTCGAAAGGGCATTCTCTAGCATAGTGACCTGCCTTGTGACAAGTGTAACACTTGCCTTTCTTCCCTTGGGCCCCTACTCTTCCTTTGTTCCTTGGACCACCAAAGTTCTTCTTTCTCAAATGAGCAGCGAAGGCAACATTTCCTTCATTTTCATATTCTTTCGTTCTTGTCTCTTCTTGTATACATCTCGATAGTACTTCGTCAAAGTCAAGTATCACATTGTTATTGAGAATGGTAGTGTTGAACACATGCCATTCGGATGAGAGACCTCCAAGTGTAGTAGGTACCATCTCTCGATCATCTATTGTCTCCCCAATAGCCAACAGATTGTTCCTAATCTCGGTCAGCTTTAGAAAATATGATTGAACATACTCATCCCTGCCTTTCTTCAGATTCTTCAATTGATTCTTGAAGAATAGGACTTGATTCGTATTATTGGCCTTGAACATGTGGACCAACTTATCATACATCTCTTTGGAGGTACCCAACTCAGAGATGTAGGCAACCAAACTCTTGTGAATTGAGTCCCTGATCATCAGCTTTGCTTTGATCTCCCCCTTCTTATACTTTGTTTTGGCAGCAGCAGTAGCAATGGATGGAGGCTCTTGGATTTTACCCTACACATAGTCCATGACATCTTGGTCTTCCAAGTTAAGATCCAATGTCATCTTCCAAGCATGTAAGTCATCCTTCCCAGTTAATTTGTCATCGGCTTTAAAGCCATTGTAGTTTCAGGAACCCATCCTATTCTTCGGTGATTGCTACAAATTAGGGCTTTGTCTTCTCCTCAGCTCTGAGACCATGTAAATTTATGTAGATGTTCTATGCTTGATGCAACTTTACTTTCTCTTCAATATTAGACAAGAATCACATAAACAATAAAGTAAAATGCTGATAGAACATACCGGTAGATCGACACAAGACAAGCCAAAAATATATAAGTGTGTTGGTGCGTTATGACGGTCAACAGGATGCTTCAACCAGCAAAGTCTCAATATGGTCAGCCAACCAGCAATGTCACACAACCCTCTAGGACAGCCAAACGGTCAACTCAAAAGTCAACCCAAAAAGTCAAAGGTCAACACAAACAACAACAACAACTAGTTCAACGCTCAAAAGTCAAAGTCAACGTTTTGCCTCGGGAATAGTGCCAGAAAATGTGGATTAGGAAAATTGAAATTTTGGGAGTTTGAGGTCAATTTGACCTTGCGTTGATCAAAGTCAACGTTGGTCAAAGTTTGCTGCAGAAATCCTAGACCGAAATCATAAATGTGTTGTTGCTGGAAATTTCCCACATGTGGAGAGAAGAGCCACCAAGGACATCGAACCAATCAGATGAGGAGAGAGAAATGTGTGAGGATGAGATGAGTGAAAATGTCCTCCGACGTTGACCAAAATATATCCATCAGTGAGGGTGTGTGACACAACTTCTAGGGCACAAAACCTTAAGGCTCGATCACATATGCCCTGAATAAAGTGGTGTGTAATGATTACCTGACTAACAGGACTCTCCATCGCATCTTACTTCAAAGAGGACAATAAAAATATTGGTATCTTCATCTGAGCATCACAACATGGAGTTTGGACCTAGTTGTCCAAAATTAACAGGCCCAGTGCACTCTTTTGGGTTCCACCATGAAATGACTAAGAGTGTTGACAACAAAGCAAATGTTTGGTCTGGTGTTAACCATATACATCGATGACCCAATGAGCTGTTTGTATAAGGTGGGGTCTACCTCTGTATATTCTGATGCATCTATCTTTTTCCAATTGGTGATCATGGGTGTGGCCATGGACCTGCAATCCTGCATTTTGAACCTCTTCAAAATTTCCAAGGCATACCTCTCCTGTCCCATGAAGATATCTCCATCTTTCTGACAAATTTCCAATCCTAGGAAGTAGTGCATCAACCCCAAATCCTGCATGTCGAATTCAACTTCCAGATTCCATTTGCAATCCTTGATGAGCCCAGATGATCCTGTGAGAAACAAATCATCTATATATAGTACTATTACCAATGGCTCATCCTCTACCAACAAGTAGTAAAAATTGGGATTTGCATCACTCTTGACAAATCCCATCTTTTGCAAATAACTATCTATCCGACCATACCATGCTCTTGGAGCCTGCTTAAGCCCGTACAAGGCTTTCTTTAATTTGCATACATGAGACCTCCTTTCATGAGTCTCAAAACTCTCTGGTTGTTCGATATATAACTCTTCCTCAATTTCTCCATTCAAGAACGTTCTCTTGACATCCATTTGATGAATCTCCCATCCCATCTGTGCAGCTAAAGATACGACAATCCGGACGGAGTTGTATCTGGCAACTGGTGCGAAGGTCTCCTCATAGTCAATGGCTTCCTTTTGAGCATACCCTTTGCCACGAACCTTGCCTCGTATTTCTCTACACTGCCATCTGCAACGTACTTGATCTTGTAGATCCAACATGATCCAACAACTGATATGCTCTGAGGTCTGGATACAACTTCCCAGACATCATTTGTCATGATAGAAGCATACTCTTCTATCATGGCATCTACCCATACTTGGTGCTAAACAGCTTCCTGGAAGCTGGAAGGTTCCTCTACTTGAGCCACCAAGGCCTGGTACTTGTAAGGAGGTCTACGTTGTCTCTTCCCATTCCTGGGAGTCCCAATAAAGTTTTCTGCGTCCCTTAGTACTTTCTGAGCTTCCCTGCTTATCCGACCACTGGTGGAAGGCTGCTCTCTCAACTCTTCTTCCTGATCTAATGGCTCCTCAGACTGAGTATCTTCCTGATCTTCCTCTGTGAAAATGTTAGTACCTATCCTCGGTACCAAAGTCTGTCTTCCTGTATGTTCTTCTTGGTGCCCCTGCTGTTCTTGGACCAAGGGAACTTCTACAGTTTGATCCTCTGCCGGCATATCACGCGATTTCTGAAACGCTCTATCCTCCATGAACTTAACATCGCGTCTTATCACAACCTTCCTACTGTCAGTAATATAGATCCTATATGCCTTGGAGGTGTCACTGTACCCTACAAGATACCCCCTTTCTGCAGTTTGATCTAGCTTGCTTCTCTTTTCGCTGGGTACATGACAGTATGTCATGCTACCAAATATCCGAAGATGCCCTACCTTCGGTTTCTTCCCTGTGAAAACTTCTTCAGGAGTCTTCTTCCTCAATGCTCTATGAGGTGTCCTGTTCTGGATATATACTACCTTGTTGCAGGCTTCAACCCATAAATATCGAGGTAAATCAAGGTCAAATAACATGGCCTTGGCTGCTCCTACGATTGTCCTATTTTTCCGTTCTGCCACACCATTCTACTCTGGATTGTATGGCACAGTCCACTCTCTCTTGATGCCCTCCTTTGCGTAGAAATCTGTGAAGTCTCCATCTATGTATTCCCCACCATTATCTGAATGCAATGTCTTGATCTTCTTCCCTATCATGTTTTCAACAAGAGCCTTGAATTCTTTGAACTTTTCAAAGACTTCATCTTTTGTCTTCAAAAAGTAGATCCAGGTCTTCCTGGAGTGATCATTAATGAATGTGATAAAATATTTTCCACCTTTGAGAGCGTTAGTGGACATTGGTCCACATATATCTGAGTGTATCAATCCCAAAATGCGTGATGCCCTGTTTTCACTTTTGGGAAAAGCTGCCTTAGCATACTTCCCAAGTACGCATCCTTGACATACATCATCATGCTCCGTGCTGAAAACAGGTACTCCATCAACTGTTTCTCTAAGCATCTTCAATGCACTGTGATGCATGTGCCCCATTATTCTATGCCAAAGTTCATTCAACCCTTTCTTGTCTTCGAGATTACTACTGACTAGTGCCATTGGGGTTTCGATCTGCAACCTGTATAGTCTGTTGCTTTTGACTACGATCTGCCTTGTTTGCTTCCAACTGGGATGCTTGACATATACTTTATTTTCGGTACAGCGTATGTCATACCCTTTGTCCTGCAATTGTGATACTAAGATTAGATTCATCCCAAGCCCTAGCACATGTAGTACATCCGTGATCTTGACACTGGTTCCGGCTTCCGTTTGAAACACTACGGATCCTCTCCCAACTGGAGTGCACTTCGTGCTATTGCCCATAGTGATCTTGAAGTTCATCTTTTCTTCCCTATAGCTCGAGAAGTATTCTCGTACTCCAGCCATATGAGCTGAAGCCCCACTATCAATATACCAGAATCCTGTAGCTGTTGAACTTGATAGGCATGTACCATCCTATTTTAACCTAGAGGATAAAACATCTAAGTCCGTCATACATATATGTGCTTTCTTCTCTCTATGTCATGTCCCCTCTGAAGCTTATGGTTTATGCAGTCCCTTTTCTGACCTTGCTTCCTTTGGATCTGACAGCTCCAATACCATGTGAAAATTCTATAATGGAGAATACTACTTATTGAATATCTTGTATTTCATTGTCAAACACAATTATTTAACATTTCTCGTGTTAAATAACAAAATAAAATATGCTGCAGACTTCACGATTAACAATTCACATATAAAAATGGCACAAGTAATCACACAGACACCGTTATTTTTGGACAATTGTCCCTGGAAAAACCCAATGTGGGAAAATCGGTGCAACAGATATGAGGGTTTCTTTATTATGCAGAAATTCCGAGTACAGATGTGTGATTGTAAATGTCAATCAATCACCTGAATAATTATGATGAGAAAATGCTGAGTGAGACAATTCTCACAACACCACGAAGTTCTGGCACTGACCTGCACCCACACTGGCTGGCTTTGCGTGATTTCTGCGCAGTGACTGCATCTCTCATGCTGTCATTGCGTCACTGCTACTGCTTCTTGTCGTGGTTGCTTCTATGCTTGTTGCTGTGTGAGACTAGAGTGTTCCTTCCTTCCAAAAATGTCCTTCTGAAACCGGATGAACCCTCAGCGGCCCCTCCAACAGAAATCGAAACTCCCTCTGCTTCTCTGCGCTGGCCCAACATAATTGTTGCTAGGGTAACTCTGCGCTGATGCTTTGGCTCCTCTCTCACTCCTCTTCATGCACTCTCTATGTTTCAGAAATTCTCCCTCTTGGAGATTTCACCTTCCCCTCTGTGCAAATGAGAACCACTTTGATTCTTCCTTTCACTAAAGAAATTGAACTCTTGATTCTTTCTCTGTCTGATGTGTTTTTTCATAGGCCCCTCACCTTCCTTCTTATATTATTCTGTTGAACCTACAACGTCCAAGATTAAAACATAATCAAGGGCTAAGATTAACTTGGAGGTGATCCATGACTTTTTCTAGAAGATTCACACTAAGTTTAATTAATAACCTTTAATTAACCAGTTTCCCTAAGTTTACACTTAGGAAAACATTAAAAAACGATTAATTATTTTAATTAAACCATCTCTAAGTGTAATCTTCCAAAATCCTTTCTGGGTATTATGGAATACATGTGTCTTAGCCCATATACAAATTACAAGGCTAGAGCACATCCAATGCTACCATAAATCAACACCTGCTTTGTTGGTGAAGAAGGCAGGGCCCCTTCCATAATTTGTGGAGCAAACACAAGCCTATGACCTCTCTGATATGTTTTAGCCAATGGCTCTATCTCAGCCAATTTGGTCTTTTGAAGTTCACTATCCTTAACCATGCTAGATGACCCAATCTGAGCGTGAAATGGTGATGATGGTGGTGAAATGGGTGAAGTAATTTGAGCTGATGAAGAAGTAGGTACTGTGGGCTGAGATGGAGGAATGGATGTGGAAGGATGAGATGGTGGAGGAACAGCTTGAGCATGTTGAATTGGTGGAGCAGTAAAGATTTCATTAGCTAAGAAAGTGTCTCATGAGATATTCAATTTATCAAGGTGATGGAGGACAATGGTCTTGATGAGAGAGTGGTGAAAAAGACTTTTGATTTGGTGGTCATAATCTCTCTTTTGAACAATGTATGCCATTTTTTCAATGTCCTTAAAGAGAAAATAAGGTATGTTGAGCATCTTGACCCTTGTGAAGTGCATTAATAACCTGATATGGTAGGTCTAGAGTCTATAGAACCTTCCTTCACAAGAAAAGTACCTCATGATGATTTTCATCATGGGGACATACCTATCCAGGAGTTAAGAGAAAGGAAAGAGCCTTTTTCTTTCATTCTTGTAGCTTGGCTTGATATATGGGTCAAAGTAATGATTCTCCAAGTCCTTTGCCTTGTGCCATTTTCCACCAACATTTGGAATTCCAGTGGCATCTGCTATGATGGATGTAGATATTATGAAAGTGGCACCAGCAAGGGTTACCTGGTTATCATGAAGATTAGATATGAAAAGCCTACTCAAAACATGGTGATGTTGGACCTTTTGAATTTTCTCACAAAAGTCAAAGCATCCTACATGTTTGAAACATGTCACTGTAATGGGAGAGGCCATGAGTTCTCTGGTGTTTGTAGGTTCATGTCTGATGATGTTCCCTCCTTTGTGTGGCCTCCTCTCACCCCTTTCTTCTTCCTCACTGAATTCTTTGTTTTATTCTTCCATAGTGTCTTGGCTAGAAACCCTAGGGAGATGAATTGGGAGTGAAATGTAGGTTTAGGGAGTGGGGAATGGGATGGACAAAATTAGGGAGATGGAAGAAGGAATTGTTGAGTTGAGGGAGGTGACAGGGAGTGGAAATGTTGCGGGATTTAGGAATAGGAAACATGGAGAGCAAATGAATATGTTTTGATTTAGGCTTGATAACATGGAGGGAAAATGAATATGTTTTGATTTAGGCTTGACAACATGGAGAGATAATGAATATGTTTTGATCTTTGAATGGGCTTTATACTTGATGAATTAGATGCTTTGAGCTTCGGGACCCACTTTTCCCTCTTTTTTTCACTTTAACCCTTTGAAACTTTACCTTTCATTTTGACTTCTTTCCTTTGGCAATTGATCATTTTTATGAACTAGGAACTCTTTGAATTTACATTTTTGGTGCTTTGGCATGTTTGGAAAACTGAGTTAGCAGCTTGGGATGATGGAATTATTACATTTGAAAGACATAAAATTACATAATGAAAAATATAAAAAATTACATTTGAACTTAAAATTACATCCTGAAATGAGATATTTTCTTCACAAATCATCATCACCTAGTGAAGAGAATTTTATCTGGATCACCCTTTACTTGCTGGTCTTATGCAATGGAATGGAGTTTTATTGAACCTTGGAAACCCTAATGACCAAATGAAACCTTGAAAACCTTAAAAGACCTAATGAGACTTTGAAGGACTGAATTTCAAGATGAAATGATTGATATTGATTTTATGGATGTTGTACAGTCAGCAAGGTATGAAGATATGCCAGCAAGTAATCAAATTTGTGGAAGAGTGATGATTTTTGGACTTGGGGCTACCATTAGTGACTAATTTTTTGCATGACCTAGTGGAATGATAAAAAGTTTCTGAATGGGACTCCTAAAATGATATGAAAAGAGGATTTTGATCACTGATGGCAGGATGCAAATACTGACACTAACATTGGCCTTATTGGGGATGATAGCTCTGAAAGAGGTGTCAATGACCACAATACTTAGGATTTTGCAGATCAGTGCCTTATCCATTTGGCCAATACGGTAGAAAAAACTCAAACTAATAACATGAATGAAAACTAATAACTCAGAAAAAACAGACTGACTCAAGACAAACTCAAATGATTGCAAATTGACTCAATACTGACTCACTTGACGGAAAACTAAACTTTTTTGAAAATGGCAAAAAATCAGTGAAGCTCCATGGCCTTCACTCCGGGCTTCGAACTCTAGTGATTCTCTACTTCACACTTGTAGAAAATGTCACTGATATTTACAATGAAATGGAAAACTGATCGAGAAATTTGTTTCAGAAAAGATAGTGTTTCAGGAGCCTACCATTAACTGGTCCTCCTAAACACTCTTGTCCATTCATCTCCTCAAGAAAATAACCATTTTGTCCCCGACAAGCTGAAATTTGATATGGCCCTTTCCATAAATTCTCAAATTTTCCATGCTTACCCTTGTCTTCATTTCTGGCATCCCAGTGGAGTACCACATTTCCAACCTTGAAGTTGTCTTCCTTAGTTTTCCGGTCATAGATATTCTTTATCTTGTCATGAAGTTTTAAAGTATTTTGAAATACTTCATCTCTTGTGTGCTGAAGGTGTATCATTTGATTAATACAACACTATATGTCATTTTCCTCAGTGCCTGCTTCTTGCAACAATTTCATTACTGAGACTGCTAATGATGAAGGAAACACAGTATCGACACCATACACAACTTGAAAAGGAGACATACCAATAGACTTCTTATTACTCACCCGGTCTGCCCACAATGCATTGATCAACTTCTTATGCCAATTCTTTTTATTCGCCTCTATCATTTTCTTAATAATACTGATCAAGGATTTATTATAGGACTCTACCATTCCATTACCTTGCGGGTAGTAGGCTGTAGAGTGTCCCAAATTAATGTTATATCTGTCACAAAATCAGTCATCTTCTTAGACTTGAATGCTGCCACATTATTTGTGATAATTTTAGTAGGACAACCAAAACAAGACAAAATATTAGTTTCTAAAAAATGAATGATGACAAAATTTGTTGCTTGCCTAGTTGAGATCGCTTCGATCCACTTTGTAAAGTAATCTGTGGCTGTCAATATCCACTTGTGCTGTGCGGATGATGCTGGGTGAATCTCACCTATGAAATCTAGGCCCCACTGCTGAAATGGTGCATGGACTGAAATAGGTTGAAGAGGTAATGAGAGAAGCTTTCTCTTACCTTGAAAAAACTGACATTCATGGCAACTCATTACTGCTTTGTAGATATCTGCAAAAAGTGTCGGCTAATCATATCCCACTCTCAATATTTTATTGGCCGTGGTCTTCCAATATAGGTGGCCCCCATAATCTCCTTTGTGGAATTCATTCATCACTTCCTTAGATTCTTCTTCTACCAAACAGTTCAACAACACACCTCCGGGATCCTTCTAGTAAAGTGCATTGTCCATTATGCAATACTTTGAAGCTTTGAGTTTCAAAGATTTGCCTTGACTCTTAGTCATGCCTATAGAAGGATTTAGGTGTTGCAAAACATAAACAATATCAGAATATTGTGGAGATGACAAAAAGATATCAGATACGTGAATGAGATTCATTTCTTCTTCATTTTCGGACAAGGCTGAAATCAAGTTGATGTCAAGAGCATGAAGGTTTGACTCAGCCATGAGCTTGGCTAAGCCCTGACCTTTGATTAGCTTGGTGGGCTTGATCTCAAGGTCATATTCCAGTAAACATGCTATCCATCTTCCTCTTGTACCTTTTTTTACAGCTGCATTAGGTACATAGGCAAGAGTATGTGAATGTAATATGTAAACTTTGAAATCTTTTAGCGCTTTAACCAAAGCCAGAGCTTGTTTCTCTATGATGTTGTAGCGAAGGGTTGCATCTCTGATATTGAGACTGAAAAATGCAATTGGTAGCTCTGTTTTATCCCTTTTCTGCATCAAGACTGCTACCATAGTGTGCTCAGAAGCAAATGAGAATATTATGAAATCACTAGTATAATCAAGACTTATCAAAACTGGGGCAGTAGTCAAGGAAAACTTAACTGAATGGAAATATTTCCAAGCATATTCAGACCACTTCACATCACTATCTTTCTCAACATATTTTTCAATTCTCTAAGATGCTTTGCTTGTTGTCGCACAAAATGTTTAGGCACCGCGACAACGGTTCAGATTGGGGGCTGTCACCCTGATCCCCAATCTCTCTATCTAAGCTGTGTCCTTGCAAGCTAAGGGAGGTAGACCCTAACAAAAATGAAGGAAAAGAATTGGTTGCAAATCAACCAACCCAGGAGACACAGTCAAATAACCAAGTACTTGATGAGATTAACGAAATTTCACAGATCAATTATATTAAAACCAGTGCCTTATGGAGTTAAAAAGATCCCGTTATGCAATTAAAGCCAAGTAACTGATGTATAACTGTTGCTATGAAAACACAATTAACCACAATGATATTCAATAGAAAGCACCACAACCATTCATTAAAATACTTAAGCCCACAACAATAAATCATGAGATGACCATTAAATTAAAATGCCAAATGCTTGCAATGTTCCTGAATTTATGATTTTTCAATATAACCCAATCCAAAAATTAAAATGTTCTTGTATAGTCAAATTTTAGATAAAAATTTTAGGCTCATTTGACAAGAATTTTTTTTAGAATTTTTTATATTTTATATTTTATATTATTTTATTATTTTATTATTTTTTAAACAAGAAATAAGAATAAAACTATGGATTATAATCTAAATCTAAAACAAACAAAATTTAAAACTAAACTAAAGTTCTAAAAGGCAATTTATTATTTTTATTATTTTTATTTTTTATTTTAAATCTAAAAGTTAAATAAAAAAAAAAAAAATGAAACTCTAACAAAAACTAAGCTAAAACTAAAAGTTAAAACAAAAGAAGTCGAATTAAAATATGCGAATTAAATCTACGAACTAACACTAACAAATCGAAAATCAAATCGAATTAAAATATACACTTAAAACTAACGCTAATTCAAGTTTACAACTAAAAAAAACTAAACAACAAAAATTGAAATTGAATTGAAACCTAACACTAAACCCTCTATACAAAAATGAAACTAATTAAAAAAAAAATTAACGCATAGTTGTAAGTTTGAGTTTATGTATGCGTTATTTTTATTTTGTGTTTATATGCAGGTCGAGGAGGGAGAAGCTCTGGACGGCAGAAGGGTGAAAAGTTCGACGGAAAATGCAATTTGGTCGACGTCGAGAGGAAAAGGGAGGCACGACGACAGAGAACGGTGGCTAAGGGTTCGATGGCATAGATGAAGGCTGGATGACGACATACTTGGAGGCTCGAGAGCACGATGGAGAAGGGACTGCGGCTTGATGAATGGAAGCGTAGGAGTAAGTGCAGGTGGAAGATGGATGAAGAGTGTCAACGGGCAGCGGAGAGGGTAAGACAGATTTGTAAAATCGTAGCAAAAGGCTGGATGGCGGAATGAAGGGACGACGTATGCAGTGGAGACGGCAAAGGAGGACGAGGGATAAGAATGAAGTCGATGGCTGGAAACGAAGAAAGGAGAGGCAAGCAGAAAGAGAAAGAGCTGGACGACAGAAGGAAATCGGATGAAGAAAAGCGGATGAGGCTGACAGGAAGGAAAAATGCAGCATTGCAGCAAATGAAGGCAAAAAAATTCGTTGACAGGGATAACGTGGAGAAGAGGCGGCAGACAGAGGCAGATATTATCTCAAGCAAACCCCAGTACAATCAAAATCGTCCAGGAGATTTAAATCCCTTCCATCAAAATCATATTTCAGACGCTGCTTAAATCAAATAATATTTAAATTTGCCAACAGAAGCGATTCTGAGGCCAGATCTTAAAATAAATTTATGAGAAAACCCTGCAACCTGCAAAATCAGACAGATCCAAAAAATATGCACAATTTTTTATAAAACCCTTACAGCCTAGAGCACATATACACATATACAAATTTACAATGCTAATCTATAGATCGAAGGCCCTCATGGCCAGATTTAAACCCATTTCAGCACAATTTTTTAGAAATTTGAAATTTTAAAGAGAGGCACAAGTCTTAAAAGACTTTGCAAAACCACAATTTCGTAAGAGAGCTTTGAGAAATTAGAAACAATGGACTTTTTTAGATTTACGAAATCTGAGAGTCGGCTGGTCCAATTGAAGACTTCCCCAGACGCTCAAACCTTTTTTAAAAAAAAAAATTCCCTGCACACTTAAATCTAAAATTTAGATTGATAGAAATTTAAGAAAATAACATGATATCCTTCAGAAAAATAGATAACTAGTCTTCCCGTTAAATCAAAAATTTCATTTTATGAACCCAGAAAACTACACAAGATACCTGTATTGAGATTAATCCATGAAGGCCATCAACCATAAAAATGCAAAAAATAAAGTAGCAGAGTTAAGAGATAAATCACCACATAGATCTGGAAAAGGAACACCAAAGTTTATAACCACAAAGTCTTTATGATTTATTCATCAAAATGAATCACAAGAGCTTCCAAGAATAAGTGCACGATCCAAAGATTGGATGACTCAAGATTGACAAAGACCTCTAATTTATAAGACAAAATCTCCAACGGCTAGTTCGGTTGATCTATGTCAAAATAATCTCGACCGTCGAAAAGATTTGATCATCTTTTAATTTGGACCGTCGAAATTATAAATTTGGGGAAAAAACGAATTTATCATTTAAATCCATTTTAATTAACTCAAAAATACTATTTTTGAGTTAATTACCCCAAAATTTTGACTTTGACTTAACCACCTAGGCCCAAGAGTCCAAAATTTCTTAAAATTCTCAATATTCCCTTGGCCTGGGGCCTTTAAAAATTCATTTTTTAAGGACTAACGAATTTTGCCTTTGAAGAATTTTATACTCACCTAAGACCTAAAATTAATTAAATTTCTGGTTTAATATTTTTTTATTAATTTGACCAGAAAATTTAATTAATTGACTGAGAGGGGATTTAATTATTTTTTCCAACCCTCTTTACATAAGATAAATTCATTTAGACACATGAAGGGGGAATACCCATTCGTATAGACCCTCAAATAGATACCCAATTCTGCGACTCAAAACATGATCTAGTAGACTAAGTAGTTTGTAATAAAATAATCTAGCCAAATAGCTAGGATTATTCTCAAACTACTTTTACAAGGACTCAATAGAAAACACTAAGACCCACTTAGCATGCTGATGACAAAATCCACCCTAGCTTTGGGGTGAGGCTGGAGGGGAAAACTCTGCCGATAACTTGTGTCGAAAAACACAAGTAAATCAATGAGACAAAAAATCTCCTAGGATAGAAATCATCACCAACATACTAGGCTTACCTAGGTTGTTACATACATGACGGTCTTACTTATATCATTTACATCATAAACATGCAGAATGGGTTTACATTATTCATAAAACTGTCGACTGATGATGGAATCTGAATGGCGCGACCACGTCGAACATGATGAATCCCATTTGAAAAAAATGGGGGTGTACTGCTATGGGGTCGTTGACAAAGTGTGGTCAACACTGCCAAATTAGGAATGAATCTACGTAAGAAATTCATCTTACCGTTGAATGCTTGTACTTCATTTTTCCTGCGAGGGAAATCAATCTGTTGAATTGCTTGAACACGGGAAGGGTCAATCTGGATCCCATCCTTGGAGATGATGTGACCAAGAAGTTTGCCCTCCTCCGTGGAAAAACGACTTTTCTTTGGGTTGAGAGATATTCGGAATTTCCTGCATCTCTCGAAAACAATTCTTAAATGATGCAAATGTTCATCATCAGAATGTGAAAACACTGTCAAGTCATCTAAATAAAAAACCAAGAAAACATCTTTTTCATTGGCGAATGCTATGTACATGGCCCCCCTGGAATGTGGCCCCTACATTTTTCAAACCAAATGGCATTTTTGCATATTTGAACATGCCCCAAGGTGCAATAAATGTTGTCTTGTCTTGATCATCCTCGTGCACCAAAATTTGGTTGTACCCTGAATAGCCATCCAACAGTGATATCTGAGAAGAACCGACAACTCTTTGAAGTATATGGTCCATCTTCGGAAGTGGATAGTTGTCCTTGAGGGACACTTTGTTCAAGTTTATGAAATCTATGCAGAGCCAGATTTCTCCAGTCTTTTTCCTTACTGGGACCAAATTTGAAATCCAATCAGAGAATCTAATCGGGACAATAATACTGGACTTGAAAAGTCTGCTTACCTCTTTTTCAATTGATGGCAACAATCTGAGATTTATCCTTCTCAACTTTTTCCGAAAGGGCTTTTGATCGGACTTGATCAGAATAGTGTGTTGAATGATGTTCTTGTCACACACCTTTAAATCTGCATATTCCCATGCGAAAACATTAGAAAATTCAGAAAGTAATTTAACATATTCAACCTTTACCTCAGGAGATAAGGACTTGGATAGTTTAACCATCTTTGGTTTGTCAGCTGTCCCAATGTTTACATCTTCAACACCCTTTTCCATAGGCATCAATGTAGGCTTCCTTGCTATGTCATCTTGGTCAAACAATTCTTCTAAAGGTATGAGACCTTTTGGAATATTGTTGTCTTTCAGCTGTAGTATATCCATCTGAGTTGCTTCTATATCCTGGTCATCTTTATCAAAAATTTGATCTATGGAACAATTCTCAAATTCTTCTTCACCTTTGAGAAAGTTATTTATCTGCTTATCATCCTAGAAAACATGCCAATACCGCAAGTTATCGGGAACAGTGGGCCGATGTTTCACATGAATCTCAAACTTCTTGTTTGAAAATATGGGGATCTTAAAATTTCTTGCATCTTTAGCCAATGAATCTACCATACTATTTTGATTCCTTGGCACCACTGTAAGTATACACTCCTGAAACATTTTCAAAATATCTAGTAAAACATTCCTATATTGTCTCATTCGAGGATGGTTAGCTTGATATTCACCTTTAACTTGCTTGCTCACAAGTTCTGAATCACCATACACATCAATCCTTCTTGCTCCCAGTTTCTTCAAGATCTTTAGGCCAATAATCAGTGCTTCATACTCGGCTTCATTGTTAGTGCAATCAAAAGATAACTTGTAAGAGCACAATCTAACATTTGTAGGGACCTTATTCTGCTAATGAAAAGGGTTGCGGACCTAGATTCCAATACCTGCCCCATCTTTCCCCAGGGCACCATCAAAGTCCATGGACCATAGACCATTCTCATCCTCCAAGTGCTGAAACTCTGATTTCTGTTTTGGCTCATTTTTCTGAACTGTCTCTTCATGCTTTTCCTGACTTTCTTCCACTTTATCTAATGGTTGTTTTGAATTTTTCACTGCTTCCTCTGATTGTTGTTCTAATGAGCTAGGAAAATTCACCTTTTCTTTTGCTATAAATTCTCTAATACAATTATGGATCTTTGGAACATATTCTACATCTAGTAGCTGGCTATCTACATCATTTAAGCCGCTATCATTAAACAAAATGAATGACTTTAAATCTGTATGTACAAAATTTATCGGATGATTGTTAGGCTTTTCTTTTCTTGTGATCATATATTTCATCTTAGTTTCATGGTACAATTTTCTCAATTGCCCGAAAACAAGGAGAGTTGCATAAGAAAAGTCTAATTGCAATGTGCCTCGTAAATATTCCCCCCAAGATCTTGATAGCAATATGCCAAAGCGTGGCGGTATGTTAGCTACTACTACATCCATTAGAACATTATTTGCTGGATTTTGCTCTAGGTAAACTGCCAAATCTTTAATAAGGCCAATACAATGTACTCTACCTGAATCGAAGGAGTATAAGTCATGGTAGGGACGAGTGATGTCAAGGCCCAACTTCTCCATTATGGATTTTGGCATTAGATTGTGAGAGGCTTCGGAGTCTAACGTAGAATTATGTAAAATACACTGGTGGATTCTTAGACTCAAGTAAAAAGGAGGAACATCGCTATCTTCTAATTGACTGTCAATAGCAGGACCAAAAATGAGTTTGGGTTGATCATCTTCGACATTTACCATGTCGGACAAATGATCTACTTTAAGCATCTTGGCAACATGGGACTTATACTGGTTATTCTTAACAAGCTTGATTAAAGAAATAAACACTTTTAACTTTGAAATTTTTTTTTCTAGACTGAAGGAAGTTGTTTTGTCTACCTCTTTAATGACGATGTCTCATTGTCCAACATGATCCTTTGATGGAACTTCTTTCTTCTGATTGTCCTTTTCCTTATTTACTGAACTTGTGGATGGCTGATTTACCTTATTCAGATTTGTGAACATAGGCTCTTTTCCCTTACTCTGATTTCTTGGAAGATTCTGCCTTTTTTGAGTGTCTTTCTGCTGAGATTCTCTCTTCTGAATGGGATTAACCGACACATCTATGCTCCTTAATGACATCTACCTATTTTGTGAACTAAGTGCGTTTAAGTACCCCCACTGGTAATCATTTGATTCTGTCTCTAATTCATGATCATTGGCAAGGATAAAATCTTCATCTTTAGGCTAATCTTTATTTTCAAAATACTCCTAATCTTCGGTAAAAAACATAGGTAGATCATCAGCTTTGAAAATGATATTTTCCTCAACAATTGTGTCTTCATCTTCTTCTTCTCCATGAGCATAGCTCTACTGCAAGGGTGTCTTGAGTTGTTGCTGCTGCTGTGGTGGTTGCTTAGGAGCCCGATGTTCTCTCTGCTTGATCCTTAACTGAGGTTGTTGTTGACCTCTGTAGTTAGGATTTCTGACCTCAGGCTTTTTCTCCGTGATGGACATGTTGTCAACCATCCTTTCAATAGTTCTTATCAATATATCCATCTTAGCATCGTAAGATGAGGTGGATGTTTCATCTTTAATAGTAACTCTTCTCTCATTCCTAGCTCTAGCTCTCTTCATGAGCAGATTTGATTCAACGCTGATCGCGTTTTTTTGCATATCCTCCAGTGTAGCTAGATTTATTTCCCTTAATTGGTAAGCCATGTCAGGATCAAATGCATCTGGATAATATATGAGAGCTAATCCTATAGGAGGCTTGATCTCAACAGGAATTGCATTATAAATTCTATTGAAGCGAGTATTGAAATCTTGGACTGATTCATTGAGATTTCTTTTAATGTTCTCATATTCAGTAAGCAACTGTAAATGATTTTTCTTTACCTCCCACCGGGCTATAAACAAATCAATGAGATGGTCTGGAGTAGCAATGGAATTAGCAGTCAAGGACCTAAACCAAACTTTGACATCTCCAAAGAAACTCTGGGCTATAATCCTCATTTTTTCATTGTTAGCATCAACTTCCTCCAAGTCTAGGAGGTCAATGACCTTAACAATATGTTTGTTGATCAACGGTTGACATTGATGTCAACCCAAGCAGCACCAGGGGCTACCCCAATATTGCATGGGAATTTTGACCTACCAAATTACTATATTCTGGGTCAAGAATGATTTTGATGGTTTCTACTTGTCGAGATGTTTCCGCTGATATATGGTACGCCATGTAATTTTTCACGGTTTGAGAGATATTCATGTTTGAAGTTTGTAACCCCAGTTAGTGGGCTAAAACCCCATGAGGTTGTGGCATGGGTCATTGAAAAGTCATAATTAATATTTTTTTAAGCTCCTAAAATCCCTCCCACGTTCACTTGTTGAAGCCCCTCTCAACCTAAGCATTTATATAAATTGTGATCCTCATATCCTCCTTATGTAGGGATTTCACCATATGAAAGAGGTCATCGTGGCATGTTCGCTCTAACTTTTTTTCTACGAAGGTTCAGAAGCTGAAATTTTTATGAGGTGAAGTCAAAATCCTCAGGAAGCTCCTATAAAAATTTCAGATCAAGGTGCACAATATTTGCGGAGATATGATCTGTGGAATTCAATGTTTTTGCAGGTTCTTGAAATTCATCTCAAAGAAGTGACCTTGGAAAAATCGTCATAACTCTCTCTTTGAGTATCGGTTGGAATTATGTGAAAAGTGGCAGATAGTGAATGGATTGTCATTTTCGCTGTATCAATTTCAGAGCCGAATGAAGAAATAGTGACACGTGGCACGCCGTACAAGTTCGCTCTACTGAAACAGTCCATAATTAGGGCATTGTGAGAGATTAGGCATAACTCTCTCTTGAAGAATCCAAATTGGGTCAGACCTGTGGCATTGGAAAGAAGACTCAGAGGACTACTACGGGGTTGAAAATCACATATTGAGGGATATGAAATAACAGAGATATACCATATTCAATATGAAGCTCCTAGAAGGCAAGAAAAAACTAGATCATGTGTTGTCAAGGGCTGCAAAGGACCAGAATTTCTAGGGTATCAAAGCAAAGCAAGGTGCAACAGAGGGTAGCATGACAAGAGCAGCAATCAAGGTGCAGAACAACGGCAAGGAGTTCATCACATGAAGTCTTCAAGTGGGCAGCACTGCATATAGTCACTGTAAAGGTATCAATGTACTAAGTCATTGTAAATACATTATTGTAAAAATTGTACTAGTGTCTATCTGCCAAGAGTTGAAGAGGTAGTGTCGGGAGGTCTAGGATCATCATTAGGTGGTTGTGTCATAGTTGGGGTTATGGTCTAGTTTGTCTTCTTCTTCTACATCATTCTATATCATTGTGTTGGACCATTGCTATTTTTTCCCCTGTACGGAGTCCCACACAGGTTGGTTTTCTTCAGAAAAAGTAGGGTGAAAGTTGTATTTCATCGTGCTGTGTATCTGTCTCCTCCACTCATTAAAGAACTTTAATCCGTCCATCCACCGGGAGCCTGAGGAAGAATTCTTTTCTCAGATTATAGTTGTTTTATTTTCAATCGGAGTTGAATATTAAAGAATTATTAGAAAAGCATTAGGTGGTTTTTGTCCCGGAGTGGGTTTCCACCTTAAAAACCGTGTGCATTTGTGTTCCTTTTGTTTACTGCCATCATTGTGCAAAAACTGATAATAATTGAAGATTAACTAATGCTCTAATTGAAAGGAATATTGATTCAATCCCCCCTCTCAGTATTTCCAACAATTGGTATCAGAGCTTGGTTCCTTCAAAAGCAGTTTAACAGCTAGAAGGAGGTCATGGAGCATATGAAGAATGGTGTACCTCTGTTTAATGAAAATAATTATGCGCTCTGGAAAGGAAGAATGGAGGTCTATCTCTTGGCGCAAGGTTACGAAGTATGGGACACTGTTCAAAATGGATTTACATCAATCACAGATGAACAAGGTAAGAATAATTTTTTAAATGATGCAAAAGAAAAGAATATTATTATCAGTGGACATATTTAATTTTCTTATCATAAGGTGTTAGGTTGTAAAACTACCAAAAATGTATGGGAAAATCTTGAGAATATATATGCAAGTGACTCAAATTTCAAAGAAGCAAAGCTTCAAATCTATAGAGAAAAATTTGAGAAACTCAGAATGAAAGAAGATTGCAACATTGTTGCATACTTCCAATACGTTGATGAAATAACCAATACTCTGGAAGGATTAGGAGAGCTAGTTGATGAGAAGACTATTATACGAAAGATTCTTAGAACGTTACCAGGGAGATTCAACCCAAAGGTATCGGTCTTAGAATACAGCGCAAATCTGGACAAACTCAGGAAAGAGGAATTACATGGAGTTTTCATAGCATATGAAATGAGACTTAATGAAGAAGAGGGTAATTCGCATCTAGAAACTGCGTTCATTGCATCTAAGAAAACCAATAAGGACAAACAACCTTCAATTGAAAAGACATGCACCTACAAGTGTGAAGAAAAGGGAGATGATGAAGGTGGTCTTTTAGATGAAGAATATGCTTACTTTACGAGAAAACTAAAAATTGGTAAAGGAAAATTCAAAGGTAAACTTCCATCGATATGTTTCGGCTGTGGTGAGGTTGGGAATTTCGCAGCAAAATGTCCGAACAGAAGTGATGGCAACTCAAAAGGAAAGAAAGGCTTTAAGAAATTCAACAAGCAAGAAAAAAGGAAAGGATCCAAAAGGAACTTTCTCTCTAAGAAGATAGCTCATCATCCGATGAAGACAATAATAGTGAAGAAGAAGCCAATGAGAGAGTATTGTTTATGGCCAAGCACAATAAACAAGAGGTATCAAACAACGAAGAAGAAGGGTTGACAATAGAAGAATTTTCTAAGGAAGCAATCAGGCTTATAAAAGAGCTCGAGGCTGAGAAAATCCGTTCCAATACTCTTGAAGAACAAGTTCAAGGTCTCAAAATTGAAGTTGAAGAACACAAATGTATTGAAGAGTCACTTCAAAAGAAGCTGGAAGAAAGCAACCGAGAAAGGGAAGCATTAGAAGCCGAAGTAGTCTCACTGCGTAAGGAAGTGAAGGAAAAAACTGTCCAAAACTATGCCAATAGCTCAAGGGCATTGGAAGAACTCATCAACAATCAACAATCTTACAACGACAGAACTGGCCTCGGTTACAAAGAAGAAAAGCAGGACCTTCTACAACAAAATACAATGAACCTATGAGATCTGACATGCATGTAGACTTCATTGGACAAGATTTGCAAGAACATCCTTGGAAGACGATTCCTCGATGAAGATTTCCATCCAGGTACCAACATATTTTTCATGGCTATTGTTATTCATGTGGAAAATTTGGTCATAAAGCTATAAAATGTCGCACGTACCCTAGGAACCAATACAATTCCAGGAGATCCTTCAAATATGAACCTCCCAGGGCTCAACGAAACATCGATAGATTTGAACATTTAAGAAATAATATGGAATGTTACAAATGTCAGAACTTTGGACACATAGCCAGAGACTGTAGACTTGAAAAACTCTTGTAAGAACTCGAAGCCATTTACCTAGCGAAACATGGAAGAAGAAGTAGTGATCTGAGTACATCAGGTTTTGCCTCAAGGCTCAAAACAACAAAGATGTGGTATGTTATTACTAGAGCATATGACTGGAGATAGAAGGAAATTTGTTTCTCTGAAAGAGAAGAACGATTGAACCGTATACTTTGGAAATGATGGATTTTCAAATGTTATAGGATTAGGTACCGTCACTCTCGGAAGCAAAGATGTTATAGCCAAGAATGTTCTATTGGTTGAAAACATGAATCACAATCTGCTTAGTGTTGGAAAAATGTGTGATTAAGGACACACAATGCTATTCAACTCCACAAAATGTGAAATCAGGAAAGGCAGGTATGGTAAAATTGTGGCTACAACAAGTCGAGCTCCAAATGACATATATGCTCTGGATGAAGCAACTAAAACATGTCTACTAGCTAAAGAAGATGAAAGTGGTTATGGCACAAACGAATGGGTCACATAAACTTTGACAATCTTGTCAGGATAAGCAAAAAGGAAGAAGTACGAGAAATGCTGAAAATCTCAAAACCTTCCAACACATTATGTGAGGCCTGTCGGCACGGCAAGCAGACAAAAGTCCAATTTAAAACAAAAGAACACTTTGCATCACATTCATTGGAATTGATACATACTGATCTATGTGGTCCTGTGAAAACAAAAGGCTTAGATGGAGAATTATATTTCATGTTAATGATAGATGACTATACAAGGATGACAACCGTCAGTTTCCTAAAGAAAAAATTTGAAGCATTTGAGTGCTTTAAGATCTACAAGGAGTTGGTCGAAAATGAAACTGATTTGAAAATAAAGTGTCTAAGATTAGATAATGGCAGAGAATTCACCTCCAAATTATTTTAGCAATATTGTGACGAAAATGGAATAAAAAGACAATTTTCAACAGCACGAACACCTCAAGAAAATGGAGTTGTTGAAAGAAAGAAAAGAACCGTACATGAAATGGGTAGAACAATGTTGAAGGACTCAAAATTGGATGAAAATTTTTGGGTTCAAGCAATTGATAGACAGTCTTCATTATCAGTTGAAGTCTTCTCAGAAATAATTGCAACAAGACCCCATATGAATTATGGAAAGGAAAACTAGCTAATGTAAAATATTTCAGAATCTTCGGAAGCAAATGTTATATCAAAAGAGAAGATCAAAATTTGGGTAAGTTTGAATCACGTGTTGATGAAGACATCTTTGTTGGTTACTCACGCAAAAGAAAGGCCTATAAATGTTATAATCTAAGACGAAAACATATAGTGGAGAGCATATATGTTACATTTGACGAAGATGGTGTTCTAACGAATAATGATGAGGATCTAGAATCTTTGAAACTTGTGACAGAGGCAGAAAAAGACACAGAGAAAATTCTATAACAAGAAGCAACTATCAACCAAGAAGAAGTAAATAATGATCATCAAGATATACCAGAACAACAACAAGAAGCTCCTCCAAAGAGAACAAAAGAATGGATTCAAAAGAACCATCCATCAAGTCAAATCATTGGTGACATAAATGAAGGTCGACAACGTCGTTCATCACAACAAGCTCACATTTCTTTTCTAGCAACCTTTGAGCCTAGTAGTTTTGAGGAAGCCAGCCAGAATGAACATTGGGTAGCAGCTATGAATGAAGAATTGGATCAAATTGAGAAGAATAACACCTGGGAATTAGTTCCACGACCAAAAGATAAAAATGTCATTGGGACAAAATGGGTGTTCAGGAACAAATTGAATGAATATGGACAGGTTACCAGAAACAAAGAAAGATTGGTTTGCAAAGACTATGCACAAGTGGAAGGAATTGATTTCGACAAAACATTTGCACTAGTTTCCAGAATGGAAGCCATCCGAATGTTTCTTGCCTATGCAAGTTCAAGAAAAATCAAAGTCTACCAAAGGGATGTGAAGTCATCATTTTTGAATGGCGAATTAGAAGAAGAAGTTTACATCGAGCAACCTAAAGGTTTTCTACTATAAAAAAAAGAAGACTATGTTTGCAGGTTAAAGAAGGCTCTATATGGTCTCAAGCAGGCTCCCTGAGCATGGTATGCTCGTCTTGATGGATATCTACGTCAACAAGGGTTCAAGAAAGTCACTATTGATAGCAATCTTTATGTATAAATAGATAAATATAATTTAACAATCGTTGAGGTATATGTGGATGATATAATATTTGGTAGCAATAATGATCGACTAAGTAAGAACTTTTCTACAAAGATGCAAAGTGAGTTCGAGATGTCTTTACTTGGAGAGCTGACATACTTCTTAGGGCTTCAAATATCTCAACAAGAGAAATGAATATTTATATGTCAAGCCAAGTACATCAAGGAAATTCTCAAGAAATTAAAAATGGAAGATTGCAAACCCGTCCTTACTTCGATGGTAATAGGTTGCAAATTGAGCATAGACGATTCATCTAAGGATGTGGATCAGAGGTTGTAGAAATCTATGATTGGTAGTCTTCTATATGTAACAGCCTCCCGGCCATATGTTATGCAAGCAGTTGGACAAGTAGCAAGATTCCAAGCAGCACCAAAAGAATCACATATTATTGCCGTCAAAATAATTCTTCGATATCTAAAGGGCACAGAAGAATATGGCTTGTGGTATCCCAAGGGTAACAATCCCATTATTCAAGTCTTTACAAATGCAGATTGGGCAGGAAGCATTGATGATCGTAAGAGTACTAGTGGAGCATCATTTTATCTAGGTGGTTGTCTCGTATCATGGTTGAGCAAAAAGAAAACCTCAATCTCATTATCTACATCGGAAGCAGATACATTGCAGCGACATCATGTTGTACTCAAGTCCTTTGGATGAAACAAACTTTGCAAGATCTTCAAGTACAATTCAGTGAGCCTATTCCCATATTCTGTGACAACACCAGTACCATCAGCGTCTCCAAGAATCCTGTCATGCATTCAAAAACAAATCACATTCCGATCAAATATCATTTTATTAGAGAACAAGTGGCTGAAAAGAATATCAAACTTGAGTATGTTGGTACAAAAGAACAAATCGATGATATCTTCACTAAACCTTTACCTCATGAAGCATTTGAATATATTCGCCATAAGCTTGGCATTCTCCCAAGTTCTCATTAGATTTTCCTTATTCATAATATAATGGGGGAGTGGAAGTGTGTACAAGTTCGTAGGATGGTTGTATGTCAGGGGGAGTTACCCTTTTCCATTGATGTCAAAGGGGGAGATAATGTTGTAGGAAGAGGTGTCATGATCGCAGGGGGAATACTTGTTTTTCCATCAATGCCAAAGGGGGAGATTGTTGATCAACAGTTGTCATTAATGTCAACCCAAGCAGCACCAGGGGCTACCCCAATATTGCATGGGAATTTTGACCTACCAAATTACTATATTCTGGGTCAAGAATGATTTCGATGGTTTCTACTTGTCGAGATGTTTCCGTTGATATATCGCACACCACGTAATTCTTCACAGTTTGAGAGATATTCATGTTTGAAGTTTGTAACCCCAATTAGTGGGCTAAAACCCCATGGGGTTGTGGCATGGGTCATTGAAAAGTCATAATTAATATTTTTTAAGCTCCTAAAATCCCTCCCATGTTCACTTGTTGAAGCCCCTCTCAACCTAATCATTTATATAAATTGTGATCCTCATATCCTCCTTATGTAGGGATTTCGCCATATGAAACAGGTCATCGTGGCATGCTCACTCTAAATGTTTTATACAAAGGTTCAAAAGCTGAAATTTTTATGAGGTGAAGCCGAAATCCTGAGGAAGCTCTTGTAAAAATTTCAGATCAAGGTGTGCAATATTTGTGGAGATATGATCTGTGGAAGTCAGTGTTTTTGCAGGCTCCTAAAATTCATCTCAAAGAAGTGACCTTGGGAAATCATCATAACTCTCTCTCTGAGTATCGGTTTGGAATTATGTAAAAAGTGGCAGATAGTGAACGGACTGTAGTTTTCGCTGTATCAATTTCAGAGCCGAGTGAAGAAACAATACATGTGGAACGCCGTACACGTTCACTCTACTGAAACAATCCATAATTAGGGCATTGTGAGAGATTTTGCATAACTCTCTCTTGAAGAATCCAAATTGGGTCAGACTTGTGGCATTGGAAAGAAGACTCAGAGGACTACTGCAGGGCTAAAAATCACATATTGGGGATCTGAAATAACAGAGGTACACCAGCTTCAATATCAAGCTCCTAGAAGGCAAGAAAAAGCTAGATCATGTGTTGTCAAGGGCTGCAAAGGACCAGACTTTCTAGGGCAGCAAAGCAAGGCAAGGTGCAGCAAAGGGTAGCATGAAAAGAGCAGCAATCAACGTGCAGAACAAAGGCAAGGAGTTCATCACATGAAATCTTCAAGTGGACAGCACTGCATACAGTCACTGTAAAGGTATCATTGTATTAAGTCATTGTAAATACATTATTGTAAAAATTGTACTAGTGTCTATCTGCCGAGAGTTGAAGAGGCAGTGTCGGGAGGTCTAGGATCATCATTAGGTGGTTGTGTCATAGTTGGGGTTATGGTCTAGTCTGTCTTCTTCTTCTACATCATTCTATACCATTGTAAAGTGGACCATTTTCCCTGGTACGGGAGTCCATTCTTGTTTTATTCTTCTGTAGGGTGCTAGGGTGGTGCTAGGGTGAGTTGTAGTTCATTGGGTGTTGGGGCATCCGTTCAATTGACTACTGAAGAATCTTGAGCGTTGGAGCGTCAATCCAGTGGGAGCTGGAGAAGAATGCTTTTCTAAATTCTAGGAAGTTGGAGCTTTATTTTCAATTGGAGTTGAATATTAAAAAATTATTAGAAAAGCATTAGGTGGTTTTTGTCTCAGAGTGAGTATCCACCTTAAAAATTGTGTGCATTTGTGTTCCTTTTGTTTACTGCTATCATTGTACAAACATTGATAATAATTAAAGATTAACTAATGCTCTAATTGAAAGGAATACTGATTCACCCCCCCTCTCAGTATTTCCAACAATGTTGTCTTGCAAATATGGTAGAGTTTTCATAAAACAAAGGGAGTCTTTGGCCATAACCCTGAGGTAAGTCATTCAATTGGGCAGGTAAGATAAGTGGGGATTGACAATAGGAGGGATTGGCTAAATAGGTAATGGAACAGAAATTGTAGGTACTGAAGTAGTAGGTATGAATGATGAGGTCGAAGGAACAGATGAAAAAACTACAATTGATTGAGTTTGAGGTTGAGTTGAGACGAAAATTTCCTCTTGATGGTAGAATTGGATCCAATCTTTGATGTCAAGGTTAGATTGAGGTTTAATCGCTTCGAAAAACCAATCTTTCAGAGGACTAAGGTGTAATTCAGACAATTACTTGACCTCAGATAGTCTTAAGGGATCGAATACTATGTCAGATAAATAGGTTTCAGACTGTTCAAATTTCAGATCATACGGTATATCTTCAAGAGAAAGTAATTTAGCAAGTAGAGATACAGATCTTACCAATGGAGCTGGTCCTGACTGAATGTTTGTAGTTTGATATCTATGCCTTCGAAAAATCTTCTCTGGATCATCTACTGGATCAGCTGGATCAGGATCGGGATTTGCTCTGGCATATCTTCTCGAAGCCAACACTACAATCTTAGCACTAAAATTATTGAATCAACCTTTCTGAAACTTAACCCTATCATCCAAAGGATCAAATTCCAATGTTTCTTGTCGTACACCCAGGGAAAATAAATCTTTCATTCCCCGGCAACGACACTAGTATGTTATCACTCCGCTAGATTTCTAAGGCTAAAGAAGAAATCCCAACAGAGGTAACCACAAACCAATCTTTTGGCTTGATATCTAGCTCTACCAAACCGGAGAGGGTTCTCTCCACAAAATCATAGCCAAGAGGGCTAGATGAATTAGGGTTTTAGGCTAGGTATAAGTATAGGTGTTTAATTTGGTTGAATTGGTTTGCTGAATGAGGATATTAGGTCAAAGAGGCTAGGTCAGGGCAAATAGGATTAGGGTTGCAGAGATTCAATGGGGCAAGGTAGGTGGAAAACCTAACACTTAGGGTTTGAGGGTGAGGTGGATCAGACAAGTGAGGTGCTAGAAAGAGCAAGGCAAGGCTTGAATTCTTTCTAAACTGAAGAGGATGGACAAATTATGAAGGTTTTTCCAAAACAGAGCATGAGAGATGTATTATGTTCATCAACTTAAAAACCAACATATCATAGAAATGAAATGGATCATGAAACAAAACATTCATACATAATGAGACATAAGAAAAACAATGCTAAATTCTCATACCACAGGTATCCCAAAGAAATAGCTGCAACCTTTTCATTAATTTCCTGCCAAAATGATTACACTAGAGTCTTTGATCAATGCCTAAACATCCAACAATTTCCAGCTTGTGAAATGAATAAAAAATTACATGATATAGACCACAAAACAACTTCTCCCACCCTCAAGGGTCGAATCCATGAGAGGAGGAGCAGTTCCACCAAAAACTGAGCTGAATACCTAGAGTGTAGGGAGGTCAAAGTGACTTGTCCCTCACTTTTTGCACACTGATTCATTACATGTCATCAAAACTTTTTACCTAATGTATTTACCCTAGGTAAGTGTAAAAACATCATATTTACTTTTACATTCATGATTTACATTGGTAAAAATCCCATTGACCATGGTCAAACTGGAAAAACTGAGAAAAATAGGAGAATATTAGCAAATTCATAAAATTTGTCCTATGCGCAGTGCCACTGTCCTATATGCAACGCCAACTTCAAGCTAAATTTTGGAGGGGTTCCCAATGTCCAAACTGAGCTCAGGATAGCTCATTGGAAAGCTTATCCAGTCTACTTTCCAAACATGTGCTTGGTTTGCAGAGTTGACTTGATTTGACCTCCCAAAAAGTGATTCTCCCAAGACCGCTCTATGCGCAACACCAAGCTCAAAAAAGAGGGCAAAAACATGATTTTTTGGGTGTTTTTTTCCCTTTTCACTGACTAGTTTGTCTCAAAAAACTTAGAAAATTGTTAGGGTGCATGTCTTCATCATTATGAATCCAATGGTGGTCTCTGTTTGTTCAAAAGATGCCTCAAAAAGGTGCGCAACACCCATAGAACAATCCAACTATCACACGACTGTCCACGTATGCACAAAACTTCAAAATTTTGCAAAAATGTGTCAAAACTTGCCAAAATTTGTTGAATGGTGGCTAATGATGATGGTTAGGCATGGAGTGCGGCTTCAGCAAGGATATCAAGCCTTGTTTTCTCTTCTTGCATGGTCAAGGCTTCAATTTTTGCATTGGCTTGTTTAAGTTTTGACCTTGCAATTGTGTTTTTCTTGGCATAGTGCTTGGCCCTCTTTCTCAATGTATCATTATCCTTGTTTGCCTTCTCCAAAAACTTCTCTAGGTGGTGGTTAGCCCTATCAAGCCATTTCTCCAGGTTTTCATTGATTACCACTACAAATTGTTCATTCAAAGTGCGCTGATTAGCAAGCTCAACCTCCTTTTGCCTCTTTAGTTTTAGAGCTCTTTTCGGCCCTCTAGTCCTAGGCCTTCTCCTTGGCACTTGTTCTTCTACCTCATTGGTTTCACTATACCTTCCATATGCCTCATCAAGCAAAGCCTTTGCCTTGTTTTCTTCTCTTTTTGCCTTGAGAAGCTGAATCTCCATGATGGCCTGCTTGGTTTTGAGTTGTTCATTTTACAAACTGAGATCTCTCTAAGTTGGTCTGAAGCTCATTGATTTGGGCATCCTTCTGCTTGATAATCATTTTGGAGGCCTCATCATCATGTTCATCATCTAAATCAACAAGGTCAAAATCAGTCTTTGTTTCATGGAGGTCATTCTCATAATGAATGGTTGCCTCATATACATCCCCTCCTCTACCATCTTTTCTTTCCCCTTCTGTACCTGCTTTGTTGGTTAAGAAGGCAAGGCTCCTTCCACAATCTGTGGAGAAAACACTTGCCTATGACCTCTCTGATATGTTTTAGCCAATGGCTTTATCTCAGCCACTTTGGTCTTTTGAAGTTCACTGTCTTTAACCATGCTAGATGACCCAATTTGAGTGTGAAATGGTGATGATGGTGGTGAAATGGGTGAATTAATTTGAGCTGACGAAGAAGTAGGTACTATGTGCTAAGATGGAGGAATGGATGTGGAAGGATGAGATGGTGGAGGTACAACTTGAGCATTTTGAATTGGTGGAGCAGTAAAGATGTCTTTAGCTATGAAAGTGCCCCATGAGATATTCAATTTATTAAGGTGATGGAGGACAATGATCTTGATGAGAGAGTGGTGAAAAGGACTTTTGATTTGGTGGTCATAATCTCTCTTTCGAACAATGTATGCCATTTTTTCAATGTCCCTGAAGAAAAAATATGGTATGTTGAGCATCTTGACCCTTGTGAAGTGCATTAATAAACTGATATGGTAGGTGTAGAGTCTAGAGAACCTTTCTTCACAAGAAAAGTACCTCATGATGATTTTCATCATGGGGACATACCTATCCAGGAGGTAAGAGAAAGGAGAGAACCTTTTTCTTTCTTTCTTGTAGCTTGGCTTGATATATGGGTCAAAGTAATGATCCTCCAAGTCCTTTGCCTTGTACAATTTTTCACCAACATTTGGAATTCCGGTGGCATCTGCTATGATGGATGTAGATATTATGAAATTGACACCAGCAAGGGTTACCTGGTTATCATGAAGATTAGATATGAAAAGCCTGCTCAAAACAGGGTGATGTTGGACCTTTTGTATTTTCTCACAAAAGTCAAAGCATCCTACATGTTTGAAACATGTCACTGTCATGGGAGAGGCCATGAGTTCTTTGGTGTTTGTAGGTTCAAGTTTAATGATGTTCCCTCCTTTGTGTGGCCTGCTCTCTTCCCTTTCTTATTCCTCACTGAATTCTCTGTTTTCTTCTTCCATAGTGTCTTGGATAGAAACCCTAGGGAGATGAATTGGGAGTGAAATGTAGGTTTAGGGAGTGGGGAATGGGATGGAAAAAAATTAGGAAGATGGGGGAAGGAATTGTTGAGTTGAGGGAGGTGATAGGGAGTGGCAATGTTGTGGGAATTAGGAATAGGAATTTTATTACAGGTATGGGGATTTGGGAGTCTAGGAATTTGAGATACCTAGGTCTTAGGGTTTATGGGATAAAGGGGTTTGGGATAGGGATTTGATGATATAGGTGTAGGGATAGGATATTTGTGATGTAGGAAGGGTATAAGGGGTCCTCAAGGATAAAATTAGGATTATGAAGTAAAACTATGGTTTGTTGCCCTTAACTCTCCAAAATTTTCATAAAAACTTAAATACCATGAAATTTGCACTTGAGGAATGGAAGGAGGGTGTAATGGTGACTTAATTACTTGCCAAGGAGTAACAACCTTTGCTGAAGGTTTGGAGTGCTGACACAAAGTTTGGGAGGCTGCAGATGAAGTTTTCTAGGTGCGAAATGCCTCGGGTTCTATGCACAATGCCCAGGCTCTATGCGCAACACCTCCAAGTTTTTCGACCTTGCACCCTTCAATTTCGATTTTCTGAGCTATGTGAATAATGGCTTGATAACATGGAGAGAAAATGAATATGTTTTGATCTTTGAATGGGCTTTATACTTGATGAATTGGATGCTTTGAGCTTTGGGACCCACTTTTCCCTCTTGTTTTCACTTTAACCCTTTGAAACTTTACCTTTCATTTTGACTTCTTTCCTTTGGCAATTGATCATTTTGATGAACTAGGAACTCTTTGAATTTACATTTTTGGTGCTTTGGCATGGAAAACCGAGTTAGCAGCTTGGGATGATGAAATTATTACATTTGAAAGACATAAAATTACATAATGAAAAATATAAAAATTACATTTGAACTTAAAATTACACGCTGAAATGAGATATTTTCTTTACAAACCATCTTCACCTAGTGAAGAAAATTTTATTTGGATCACCCTTTACTTGCTGGTCTTATGCAATGGAATGGAGTTTGATTGAACCTTGGAAACCCTAATGACCTAATGAAACCTTGAAAACCCTAAAATACCTAATGAGACCTTGAAGAACTGAATTTCAAGATGACATGACTGATATTGATTTTATGGATGGTGTGTTGGGTGTTGGTTTTGTACATTTTTCCTACACTCATCTTCCTCATTTTGCTTTATAACTATAACCAATGGGAGTATCTTTTACCCCTTTTTCCTACCTTTTACCCTAACTTGTGCTGTTTCACCATGCTTTCGTTACTTTGCCAATTCACCAATTATTATGATCTGTTGTACCTTTTTATGACTAATTGATGGTGAATGTTTGGAAAAGGTTGATGGTCTGTGTTGTCCTTTCAGATGTCATTTGTAACACCAAAGATCTCGGACACGGAGTTCACAGGAGTAGTTCGGATAGTGTTGTTACAGCAAAGCAATGTTGTTACAGACCCGCCAACAACTACTGTTACGCTCTGTTGTTACAGACTCGTTGGCAAACTGCAGATATAGTTGTACCGTTGACTGCTCTTGTCTATATTGTTGCTGATTTGTCCTCTGGCGGTTGCAATACAACTGTGTTTTTGTTATGATAGTTGTAGGAGTTGTTAACATTGTATTTTTGGGATAACAGCCTAAGGGCAGTTCCGATTGTAATCTTTTTAATTTCTAATCAGAACTTTATTAGGGAGTGGTTATAACTGTATAAGTTCTATTTTCGACCAACATGATAATCGTAAGATTCTCATGACTGATTTATTCCTGGATTTTCTGATGTAACCACTATATATCTCTCGGCCCTAGAGGTTGAGAGGTTAGTGGAGAACACTATATATCTCTATATATCTCTCTCTGCGCCCTGCTAGGGAGGAAGGGCCCTCCTTAGCAGGGATTGTAGTGATAAACGTAACTGTGTGTATGTAATTGTATTTCAGTTTATGTATCATTAGAGTACTGTTGCTGCTTTTCAACTGAGAATATATTAGCTTCGATTTCAATACTTTATATGCTGTTACACACGTGATAATAGAGATACTAGCTGGGTACTTATTGTGTGGCGAGCTAGACAGATCAATTGAAGTGTGATTTCAATCTTGTGGATTCTTTTATTTCTGCATGAGTGATTTATTTCCAGCATTTTACTTCAGCAACGATTTCTTTTTTTTGAAATTACTTCTGATTGGTGTATCGACACAGACAGTGCAACTTCCATTGGAATAAACATACGTCCCTGGATTGATAATTAAATGTGTGTTGTTCAGTCATTTAATAAGTGATTTATATAGTCCAACATTTTGGCGTCGTTCCCGAGGATGGCAGTGATGATCCAATCAATCAGAGTTGTTTCTAAGAAGTGCAATTTCCGTGTTTTCATAGAGTGTCTCCAACAACACAATTATCGGGCAGTAAGACGAGAGGTAAGAACCTGTGCATCGCTCTAACAGACTTGAGCGGGCTTGCCAATGTCTTGCTGGGATACTTATGAATTGAATTTTGGGTGTTTTTTTAGGGTGCCTTCAGCGATACAGTTATTGGGCGGTAAGACGAGAGGTAAGAACGTGCGCATTGCTCTAACAAGCTTGAGTTGGCTCACTACTGTAGAAACTGAAACACTTATAGTATGAATTGATATGCATAGGGCCAATGTGTGCTGGTAGGACAACATCAACATCTACAAACACCCCCCACTCTACTAACTACAGGAAAGACGGGTCGTAAGAAGGAAAAGAAGAGCGCAGATTTGGGAAGGAAAACATTCTTTGGAGCTCTGATTTCAAGGGCAGAGAAGGAACAATCCACATCATACCGAGATAATAGGAAGACAGGACCACAGAAAGCAGCTACCATATCAAGGCCTGGACCATCTGTGTCTTCAGTGGCAGGACCTCACCATCCTTCGAACATCATATCCACTCCTGATATCAAAACTCTGGATTCAGAACAGCAGTGGAGAATTATTGATCAGGATTTGAGAATTGAAGGACACAGAGAGACCAGTGGGGATCATTAGGAACCTGAGGAACAACAGTTAGTTGATCATCAATAGGACACCGGTAGTGCTGTCAAACAATTGATCCTAGAACAACCTGATCCTTCTATTTGTCAATCTATAGTACACTCCGAGGCTAGTTCATCCTATCAGGAAGAATCAACCATGGGGGACGAGAATGTTAAAGCATATAGCTCTGTTACTTTTGAATTCCCAATAGCAGTAACATGGGACAAGACTCCTATGAAGAATATCCCTTTATCATCCCTACCATCATTTCAGGGGATGGCTGTTGAAGATCCTGATACCTTTCTGTTCGAGTTCGATGTGCTGTGTAGGGGTTATGACTATACTTCAGACACCCAGAAGTTGAAATTATTTCCTGCTACTTTGAAGGGAGTAGCGTTAAGATGGTTCATGAGATTGGGTGCTGGCACAATTCAAACATGGAATGATATGAGAGAAGCCTTCCTCTTTAAGTATCAAGACTACTGCCGAACTAGGGATTTGAAGGACGAAATTTTCAGAATTTCACAGAAGGAGGAGAAGAGCTTGGAAGATTACCTGGAGCATTTCCACTACAATTTACAGATGTCTAAGTTTAGTAACTCAGATTTGGAGAATCTAAAGCCAAAATTTTTAAGAGGTTTAAGAGAGGATTGTCTGGAACATCTGAATATAATAGGAAAAGGAGACATATCGCAAGAAACCTTTGATGAGATAATGAAGCTCTGCCTACGTAGCTCAAGAGGATCGGTCAAGGGGAAAGTTTAAGTTCGGGACCCTTCACTCCAGATACAAAAGTCCACAAGTGAAGGAGTAACCAGAGCATAGATCGGGAATTTATTTAAGGATTTTAAAACCGATCTCCTTAGCACTCTCTCTGCCCAGATCACTACGGTACAAGTCAAGAAGGCACAAGCGGAAGCTGAAGCAGCCTTAGCAATATTCTGTCCGCGATGCAAAAAGAAACATTTGGAAAGAGAATGCGGACTGAATAGTGTCAGCTTGTGCAACATCTGTGAGCTGGCGCACTCCACAAATCAATGTCCTGAGTTGCCCAGACTTAAGGCGGTACTCCAAGAATCAAGCGAGGACGTTCAATCTTATTTTATCGGATCAAAGAGACCATGGCAGTCGCAAGCTATAGGTATGCCTTCAGATTTTTCTTCTTTTTATCCTTGGAATAATGTTTATAACAGTCAGCAATACCCATGGCAGTGTCCTACTCCTTCCTTAACACAATTTCCTTCACCATGGAACCAGTGGCCATCTCCTCCACCAATGCAATATCCTCCATCACAACCCAATCCTTGGGGACAAAACTGGAGAGGTAATGGCCAAGGTCCAGTACCCCCTCCAATACCAATGCAACAACAACAGTTACAACTACCTTCTATTCAGAATCCTACACCTTTTGTCCGACCCCAATTACCTGTACAACCTAACACCAATCCAAATAATAAGGCAGCTCAGAGCATGGATGCTCCGGTTACCCTCCAGACTTATCACTCCTATTGGACTTAATGAGGTTCAGCTTTGGTCAGGGAAAGTAATTAGATCTGAACACACTCCCATTATTATCGAAGAAAGTGAATCACCCAGAAAGGATATGGACGATTCTGAAGCGACTGTTATATATGTAACAACTGATACAACACTTGCTGTTACCCCTGTAACAACTGGCTCGAGAAAGTTTGTTGTTTCTACAACAACTAATCCGAGTAAGGCTGGTACATCTGTGGTAGCTGACCTAACTGTTAGCATTCGAAATCCCCCATATCTTCAACGATTAACCGAAACTGGGTCGACCTTACAACCTGAATCTGAATTCCTTAAGGAGCTGCAAAATTTATATGTACGGATTCCGTTGTTACAAGCTCTTAAAGAAGTTCCTGTGCCTATCTATGCTAAAACAGTGAGGGATCTATGCGTTAAAAGACCTGGAAGGAAACCTAAGGACTTTGCTACTATCCATGTCTTGGGAAAATTGTTTGATCTTATGATTGATCAACCTTTGTTGACCAAGTATAATGATCCAGGGAACCCCACAGTGACTGTCCATATTGATGATCATCCTATAACCAATACCTTGATTGATCTAGGGGCAGCTATTAATGTTATGACTAAAGACCTCTTCATCTCTTTAGGACTTCATGGACTTAGACCTACACCTACAGTTCTTGAACTGGCAGATAGGTCTCGTGTTAACCCTGAAGGAATGATTGAAGATGTGGTTATCACTGTGGCCTCCTGGAACTATCCAGCTGACTTTCTTATCTTACAAACCAAATCCAATCTGGGGGGTCATCCTTTAATCTTGGGATGTTAAGTCCCTATATTAATAGTATAGCCCCTTATTATGTTAGTGTAGCCCCCCTTATTGTTATTATTGTACCCCTGTAACTCCCATATTTTTATTATTGTGCCCTTACATTAGGACATAGTCAATCTAATAACAGGCTCACTAGGGATTACATTATCGCCCTTATGGACTCGTATATAGAAAGGAGGTTTTGTAAATTGTATCATCCAAGAATTGAATGTACATTTATGTAATGTATCGAGGTTGTCTCTCTGAAGGGCTTATTTCTAAGGCGTTGATATCTCTATTTTTCTATTTTTGGAGCTACACAGCGAAATATTTAATGTAGGCTTGTTTATTCTAGGGTTTCGCTGCTCCAAATAGGTCATCGTGGCATTTTCGCTATAACTTTTTTTCTACGAAGCTTCAGAAGCTGAAATTTTTAGGGTGCGAAGCTGAAATCTTGAGGAAGGTTGTCTCAAAATTTCAGATCTTGGTTCGCAATATTTTCGGAGATATGATCTGTGGAAGTTAGGTATTTTTTCAGGCTCCTAAACAGGTCATCGTGGAATTTGTGCTATAAATTTTTTTCTACGAAGGTTCAGAATCTGAAATTCGTATGGTGCGAAGCTGAAATCCTGAGGAAATTTGTCAAAAAATTTCAGAGCTTGGTTCGCAATATTTTTGGAGATATGATCCAGAAGGTAATGCTTTTTTCAGCCTCAATCATCCAAAAGAGATCGAAAGTCAATCCCCTCTCTCTGGAGATTGGATTGGAGTGCCGTCAAAAGTGGTCGTAAGTACACGGCCTCTAGTTTCTTGGCTATCAATTTCAGAGAAAAAGAACAAAACAGTGACACGTGGCAAGTCGTACAAGTTTGCTCTACTGAACCAGTCCAAAACTAGGTCATTGTGGGAGATTGGACACAACTTTGTCTTGGGGAATCCAAATTAGATCAGACCTGTGGCGTTTGAAAGAGAATTCATAGGGATATTTAATTACTTAATTTCAGATATTGAAGAGTCACAATCATAGAGATAATCCAATTCCAATATAGAGCTCCTCAAAAGCAAGTAAAAGGTGTGTATTGTTTTTCTCGAATTGCATAAATCTTGTTTGAAAAATCAGTTTGAAGTGATTCCAAGGGCCTATTGAGCATATATTTCAGTATTTAATTCTAAAATGCCTCCTAAAAAGAATTCAACACCCATTAATCCCTCAGAAATCTATACTATGATGTACATGGAAGAATCATAAAGATGAGATATCACAATTATGGTACCAAGTGCAACAAATTTCTGATCTGCTCAAGAGCAAACCGAAGTCACAGATGGTTTAAAAATAGAATGAGTTGTTTGATGTTTCAAGATATAAATAATAGCTAATAAGGATGATAAATTAGTGGAAGATCACATCGAGCATCAACAACAAGTTCTCCAACTCTCAAAGGATAACCTAACTTTGGTGAAAAATCTAATGAAACAACAGGAAGATCAACATCACATCGAAAGAAGTTCTGAAGCAGTTACAGAAAAAAGAACTCGACAAGTACGATCAATTTCAAAGTATCGCAGCAAGTGGAAGAACTTTCCTGTAGAATATTCCACATGGGAGGATGAGAATTTTATACCGAAGCATCAAGAAATAATCAAGTATTGAGGACAACACTTGTTTGAAGGAGAGGGGCATGTTAAGTCCCTATATTAATAGTATAGCCCTTATTATATTAGTGTAGCCCCCCTTATTTTTATTATTGTACCCTTGTAACCCCCATATTGTTATTATTGTGCCCTTAAATTATTATTGTTAGGTCGGCTAGGATTACATTGTGGCCCACTAGGATTACATTATGGCCCCATGGACTCCTATATATAGAAAGGAGGTTTTGTAAATTGTATAATCCAAGAATTGTTAATTTATGTAATGTATTGGAGGTTGCCCCCCTCGAAGTGGCTCATTTCTAAGGCGTTGATATCTCTTTTCTTCTCTTTTTGGACAAGGCGTAAACATGGGAAGACCGTGCCAGCTACTGCAGCGGCTATATCTGATGTAGGACCGTATCTATGGCATCTCGACAGATTGTTACCCTGGGGTCTCCTTGACATCCCAACGAAACCTCATATGGATTTGAACAGTCCCTGGTGGGATGAATTTGTACCTGAATCTAATCTTTCCCTACCTCTTCTCATGCTTGGAAAAACACAATACTTTAAGGACGAAATAGGACGATATTATTAATGGTTTTATCAGTAATCCATTCCATGTTGCTTCCATTAGAGATTTGGGAGAAGAAGGCGAGGAAGATGATGTAATTATTGAACATTTGAAAACAACTCCACTTACTATCAACAGTCCCGTTGAAATCGAACCTGGAAAATGTTTAAACATCAATCCTAACCTGACTGCTGAACAAAACAGATTGCTGATACCACTGTTACAGAAATACAAAAAGGCATTTGCATGGGACTATACCGATATGAAAGGAATCCATCCTACCCTATGCACTCACCATATTTACCTTAAAGAAGATTGCAAACGTGTTAGACAACCCCAGCGCTGAATGAACCTTGCACTTAAGGAGATAGTAAAAGAAGAATTGCAGAAACTCCTTAATGCTAATTTCATCTACCCTATTTCTGACAGTCAGTGGGTGTCTCCGCTAGTCATAGTTTCGAAGAATAATTGCAAATTGAGGGTCTGTGTTGACTATAGAGAACTTAACAAGGCCACTCAAAAGGATCATTTTCCCTTACCATTTATTGATCAGGTCATGGACACTCTTTATGGAAAAAAATTCTTTTCATTTCTAGATGGGTTTAGTGGCTATAATCAAATACAGATTGCTCCAGAAGATCAAGACAAGACAACCTTTACTTGTCCATGGGATACCTTTTCAGACAGAGTCCTTCCCTTTGGTCTCTGCAATGCACCTGCAACCTTTCAAAGGGCAATGTTAGGTATTTTTTCTAATCTTTTGAATGATTGTCTTGAAATTTTTATGGATGATTTTACACCCTACGGGGATGCCTTTGAGACAACATTAGCTAACTTGGAAAAAGTGCTAGAACGTTGTGAACAAACTAATGTTGCTCTGAGCATGGAAAAATTTCACATGATGATGACTGAGGGAATTGTGCTGGCACATTTTATTTCAACAGATGGAACCAAGGTAGATCCTGCAAAAATTGAGGTAATATCGAAAATCCCGACCCTTAAGACTTTGAAAGAGGTACATAGTTTTTTGGGACATGTAGGATACTAAAGGAGGTTTATAGAGAATTTTTCAAAGATTGCATCTCCTTTATTCTCATTACTGATGAAAGAGGCAGAATTTGTGTGGACAGAAAAGTGTGAGTAGGCCTTTTTAAAGTTGAAGAATTGTGTAACAGCAGCACCTGTTTTACGAGGACCAAACTGGAAATTGTCGTTTCATATTGCTACAGACGCATCTGACATGGCTGTGGGCGCTGTTTTGGGGCAGTTGGAGGATAAGAAGCCTTATGCCATATATTACATCAGCAAGAACCTGACTCCAGCAGAACTTAACTACACTATAACTAAGAAAGAATTCCTAGTAGTAGTGCACGCTATCAACAAATTCCGGCACTACATCACCGGGTACCAAGTATTTGTACACATTGACCATGCTGCAATTCGATTTTTAATGAACAAACCTGTTACTAATGGTAGAGTTACACAATGGTTATTGCTGTTACAAGAATTTGACATTACTATTTTAGATAAACTCCGAAAAGATAATGTAGTTGCTGATTTCCTTTCTAGATTAACTATAAGTGATGACCGCATTGCTGCTGAAGATTCTTTCCAAGATGAGTATCTTTTTGCCATTTCTACTCACTCACCATGGTATGCAGATATAGCCAATTACCTTGCTGGAGGAAAATTCCCACATCAATTGTCTTACAAGGAAAGAAGGAGGATTATACAACAAAGTGCTACCTACTCTTGGATAGAAGGTAATCTCTATCACACCGGACCCGATTTCCAGATTAGGCGATGTGTTAGAGAAGATGAGGTATTTGAGATTCTAAAGGCTTGTCATGAGGAACCTTGTGGGGGACAATCTGCTGACAAGAGGACAAGACATAAAGTACTCTCAACAAGGTACTACTAGCCAACTATATTCCAGGATGCCAAGAAGTTTGTGAAAGTATGTGATAGTTGTCAAAGGATGGGCCAGTCTCTAAAATCATATGAGATGCCATTATAACCTCAGATAGTAATAGAACCATTCGAGAAATGGGCCCTAGATTTTGTGGGGCCAATTAATCCTTCATCATAGCAAAAAACATACATATTGGTTTGCACCGATTATGTCACAAAATGGGTCGAAGCAAGGGCACTAACTAGAGCAACTGCAGGCTGTTTCAAGATATTTTTGTTCGCTTCGGGATACCTAGAGAGATAGTGACAAATGGGGGTCCTCAGTTCACATTTCATTTGATCAGGAAGTTGGTTGAGAAGTATGGAATCCATCATAGAATCACCACACCCTATCATCCACAAGCAAATGGGCAAGTAGAAAGCACCAATAAAGTCATTGAGGGAATCTTGACAAAGACAGTATCCAACCACCGAAGAAACTGGGCTGAGAAACTTCCAGAGGTACTGTGGGCTTATAGGACAACATGGAGGAATACTACAAGCTTCTCACCATATGAACTGGTGTATGGTAAGAATCCCTTATTCCCTATAGAGTTTGAAATAAAGATATTAAGAACAACATTGCAGGTCAATCTGGATTTGAGTACAGCACAGACTCAAAGATTGAACCAGTTCAATGAATTGGAAGAGAAATGGCTGGCTTCCATTCAATAGACAGAAATCGTCCAACAGCAAAGAGCCAGATGGCATGATGGGTTTATTAAGAAGAAAAATGTCTAGAAAGGAGATTTGGCTCTTTTGTATGATTCAAGGTTTAAAGATTTCAAAGGCAAGCTCTGCACCAGATGGCTAGGTCCTTATGAAGTGGATATAGTCTTTGACAATGGGACTGTACAATTGGTTACTATTGACAGTGCTAAGACACCATTACTGGTTAATGGGCACCGTCTAGAGTTATATCATCAACCCCCTTCAAAGGAATCATTTGTCAACATTGTCACGAACTCTGATCTTCATGTTACAACAAGAAGGGAACATTCTCCTCTGCAGCCTTAAAAGTTGAAATTCCAATAAGTGCAGCAGTTGAAAACCGCCTTTGTGGCAGCTATTACACTTTTTTAATATATATATATATATATATATACAAAATAAAAAATAAAAATAAAATAACAAAATAAAAGAAAAACAAAAATAAATCTAACTGTGAAAACCCCTTTCTGGGGCGCAGTCAGACAACCAGTAACAGTTGAAAACCACTCTTGTGGCGGCTGTTACACCCATGTTTTTCTCCCTGTAATATCATCTTCCCTTCCTGATCCATGTCATAGGATGATGGTATTCATGTAATTTCTTTTTTTTGTACCAATTTCTTTTGATTATTATGTTTTTCTGAGAATAATTTAAAAGTTGTCTTGGCTATTACATATGTAACAGTCGATAGCCACGAATACTGTTCTTTGTAATTCATTCCATAAACAACAATAACTATGCTGGCTAAACACAACAGCACGAGCACTGCAAGCAGGATGCCTTCAACTTAAGTCTTCTTCCAACATCACCTTAGGTATGTCATTAAAAAGGTAAATGATTGTCATTGATAATTTGGTGATTAATTGGCAAAGTAATGACACCCCTGTGACGGCCGTGGGCAGCTGTCACAATTAAAGTGGGGGGAGGGGATATGACTTGAAATCATTGCAAAAAGCCTGTAATCATAAATATCTATTAAATTCGCATGCACCTAATCAATAACAGAATTGCTAATGATGACCAAGTCTGGTTGGAAAAGAGCGTGTGTACGAAATCCCATCACTTTCCATAATAAGCCATTTATGAGTATTAGTGTAGGGTACGATTTGGTAAATCCTTGAAAGTCGTCACCTTTCATCAACCTCCTTCCGAAACCTTGCATCCTCATTTGTAAACTCGTCGATTGGGATAATCAGAGGTGCTAAGCAGCAGCCAGTTCAGAGACAGTAATGTTACAACAGTACTGAATAGCAAGAAGTGAATTCAGAAACTTAGTGATATTACAGTATTTCTGAACATTAAGAATCAAATTTAGAAACAAACAAGAGAAATTGGTGGAGCAGCAGTCAGGCATGAGCCGGATTCTATGGATGCTCTGCAGAATTGCCCTGAGGCTTACCACATATTCAGAGATGCTGGATGGGTCAAGTATTTCCTAAAGCTTGAAGGCTCAGACGAGGCAATGGTGGCAATTGAATTTGCTCGGAACTTGAACAATAATCAAACTCGAGTAAGAGGCATGCAAGTGGAGGTGACCGAAGAGGTAATTGCCCGGGTAACTTCATTACCAATAGAAGGGCGGAGGTAGTTTAATAGAAAAATCAATGATCCCTCCTTGAAAGAGGATTTCTTAATAGGGAAAAAAAATTGGAGAAGAAAGGAAGAGGAATTGACAGAATGTCACTTCCTCATCCGTGAGAAGACGTTGCCCTAGGCTTGATCAAATATATCACTTGCGAAGGGAGATCCACGATAGTGTTCAACTATCACTTTCCTCTGCTTAACCACCTTCGACACCAACAAAGAATCAATCTTCCATTTTATTTGCTTGGAAACATCAAGCACATGGCAGCAGTAGTAAAAACAACAGCACACCCGGAGGCATGCGTAACTAATCATGGACTCATTAAGCTAATTGTGTTGGATGCCCTAGGCCAGCAAGGAAAAACTTGGGAAGAATTCATGAGGAAAAGACCAAGGACAAGCCGGGGGAAACAGACCACGACTTTAGGAGGAAGTCAGACAGAGGAGGAGACCCAGACTTGGTCAACTGGAGTTAGAATTGGGAAGAAGCCTATTGAAGAACCAATTGGGGACAGAAGACCGAAACAGAAAGTGAAGGTCAGCATACCTGCAGAACCCTTTCCTACGACTGAGAAGCATATGGAAGCATCAGGTAAGGACGAAACCAATGCCTTGTGTTTATAAATTGAAAAATTAAGAAAATAAAACGAGGAATTGAAGCGGAAATTATCTGAGGGAAGGGAAATTCCGGTGTCAGTATGCATGATATGTTTTCAAACCTTAACAACAGCAGGATATAATGCCCGTAGAGAAAATATCAGCCCAATGGAAGTATAAACAGAACAATAGGAGGCTGTTACACAAGAACCTGCTTATGATATTGTTGTTACATAAGAACCAGCATTTAAAGCAGAGCCTCCTGTAATAATTGACCTAGAAGCCAACCCACAAGAACCTGTGGAAGCCACTTCTATTGTAGAAAAAACAGTAGTGGACACAGAGGCGATTCTAGGTATAAACAAAGGGGCTGACACACAAGAACCCACCAAAGAGGCTGCTGTTACACAAGAACTAGCAGCAGAGGTGGAACAACCCCATGAAATAGAGGCTGGTACACCTATTGTTGATATAGATACTGAATCTAGGAAAACACTGAGTCCCACCTCAGGATGGAACTTTGAGAAACTCCTGTTAATTTCTGAGTTACAAAAATGGAAACAAAAAACAGTCTCCCTTCGGGATGGGATGATTTTGCTAAAGGAACATCAGAGAGAAATAGACACTTTACATGAGAGACGGATGGAAGCAGAATTAAAGAAAAGGTGGGATAACTACAAGAAGAAAGAAGCTCTGAAGAAACAAGAAGAACAGTTGCTGCTCTTACAGGATCAGATTCGAAACCTCACCATAGATAAAAAAAAAACTTCATGATCTCGCCCTCAACTTGTTGGGTTGTAGGCGGCCTTCTCCATCATATCCTATTTTTCTATGGGAACATTACTTCTTGTTTCAATTGAAAGCCATTATGGAGGGCAGACCTTATTTATGTTCTTCCACTTGTACATTTCTGGATGTTTTTCGTGCCTCAGATTTTGATGAGCAAATTTTGCTATGTGAATTGTTTTTACACAACGTTATTTGTGAACATGTGAGTATGCAGATGATTGTGACAGTATTCTCTTATATGGGATATCTCCAATTAAGGGCTTTTGTATCCTTCATGAGGGATCAGATTGAATGGCATCTAGCCATTAAATCTATGGAGACTAATGAGGAGAAGACAACATTGTGGGTTCGGGTAGAACCAGGATGGGCTGTTGAGTTGAGACGAGAATTGAGGAGAATGCTGAGTACCCCTGGGATTAAAGAACTAGCTGCCACCTATCGAAGAAGAATTGTGAATTTTTGCCTCAATCAGTTTGCAATGATGAAGAGCCGAGCTTTGACAGGGTGTTTAAAATGCACGGAAGCCAGCAATGCTGAGTTATTGAAGGGAGATCCATTCTCATTCCAGAATTTCATGGTGGCTGTTACACATGTACCAACCTACGCAAATTGTACAATCTTTTGGAGCTTTGTGGTTGGAATTGAAGTTCAAGTTTCCTTTGATCTGGTTTCCTATTGAGGATTACCACATCAATTATGAATTAAGCAAGTATGAGTCAGAATCCTGGGTATGGCAGCTGATGGCCAATCAGGGATACAGGTTTGCAGATGAGGACACAACTGGTGCTTATGATCTTATGGACTTGCACTGAAGATATTCCCATGAGAGATGAGTTTGCATGAGGACATGCACGCATTTCAGTTGGGGGGAGATGTTGGGTGCTGGTTTTGTACATTTTCTTACACTCATCTTCTTAGTTTGCTTTATAACTATAACCAATGGGAATATCTTTTACCCCTTTTTTCTACCTTTTACCCTAACTTGTGTTGTTTCACCTTGCTTTTGTTACTTTTCCAATTCACCAATTATTATGATCTGTTATACCTTTTTATGACTAATTGATGGTGAATGTTTGGAAAAGGTCGATGGTCTTTGTGTTGTCCTTTCAGATGTCATTTGTAGCACCAAAGATCTCGGACACGAAATTCACAAGAGCAGTTTGGATAGTGCTGTTACAACAAAGCAATGTTGTTACACCTTGTTGTTACAGACCCACCAGCAACTATTGTTACGCTTTGCTGTTACAGACTTGTTGGCAAACTGCTGGTACAGTTGTACCATTGACTGCTCTTGTCTATATTGTTGCTGATCTGTCCTCTGGCGGTTGCACTACAACTGTGTTTTTGTTATGATAGCTGTAGGATTTGTTAACATTGTATTTTTGGGATAACAGCCTAATGGCAGTTCCGATTGTAATATTTTTAATTTCTAATCATAACTTTATTAGGGAGTGGTTATAACTGTATGAGTTCTATTTTCGATTAGCATAGAATCGTAAGACTCTCATGACTGATCTATTCTTGGATTTTTTGATGTACCCACTATATATCTCTTGGCCCTAGAGGTCGAGAGGTTAGCGGAGAACAACGTTGTTTTGGCTCTGTAATTGTGTTCAGATTAATACAGATCATCCTGTTATTGCTGTTACATGTGTGATTCCATTTAGTTTCAGTTAAATTTCCTTCTCTACCTATGCCCTGCTAGGGAGGAAGGACCCTCCTTAGCAGGGATTGCAATGATTAAGGTAGTTGTGTGTATGCAATTGTATTTCAGTTTATGTATCATTAGAGTGATGTTGCTGCTGTTCAGCTGAGAATATATCTGCTTCGATTTCAATACTTTATATGTTGTTACACATGTGATAATAGAGATACCAACTGGGTATTTATTGTGTGGCGAGCTAGACAGATCAATTGAAGTGTGATTTCAATCTTGTGGATTTTTTAATTTCTGCATGAGTGATTTACTTCCAGCATTTTACTTCAGCAACGATTTCTTTTATTTGAAATTACTTCTATTTGGTGTATCGGCACAGACAATGCAACTGTCATTGGAATAATCAGACATCCCTGGATTGATAATTAAATGTGTGCTTTTCAGTCATTTAATAAGTGATTTATATAGTCCAACATGGTGTATAGTCAGCAAGGTATGAAGATATGCCAGCAAGTAATCAAGTTTGTGGAAGAGTGATGATTTTTGGACTTAGGGCTACCAACAGTGACTAATTTTTTGCATGACCTAGTGGAATGATAAAAAAATTTTGAACGAGATTCCTAAAATAATATGAAAAGAGGATCTTGATCATTGATGGTAGGATGCAAATACTGACACTAACACCTGCATTTGATACTTTTCTTGAGATAGATTGCCGAGAGATCATGAATTGTTATCCTATTGATGGAGTATCATTCCTAGTTCTTGGCACATTTCGGTAGGAGCCCTTAGATGAGAGAGTTGTTGCATGTTTCAGTGGGCCGTGGATTGTGAACTGACAGTCCATATGTATTTCAGTAGCACTAGCCCAACATTAGCAAAGTAGGATTGACCTCGGCCTAGGCCAGAGGTTGGATGGCAGAGAGTTGTTGAGTTGGCATTCGCTTCATGGAGAAGCAGCTACAGCCAAAGACAGTGCGCAGTTCGAGCCACTGTTCGGGATCCAAGCATTGAGGGGTCTGCTTTCGGCGGCTTGACACAGAGACATAACAACACCCATTGGTTTGTATGGGATTCAGGCATTAGGTCTCAGTTTCATCAGTCCAACAGGGTGGTCCACTTATTTAGATTACTTGAGGGCAAGCAATCTTGGGGCGGAGGATTTGTAATGTTCCAATTTTTACTTTCCTCCATAGTACAGCCAGGGTGGATTTCCAAGACAGGGGATGACCAGGCCATTAGAGCAAGTTGGTGTTATTAGGAGTTTTGAGGGAGTTTTGAGGAGTTTTTATGGGATCTGATGGCATTTGCTTGGCATATTTCATCACCAACACAATTTGTCTTACATTCCGTCGCATTTCGACAACTTTCAAAATTAGTATTATGATGGAGCTTAAATTAATTAGTTATGCTCGAGGTGGTATTCTAAGAATATTATCTGATGGAACGCCTCAGTGTAATAGCTCGTTTGAACCAGAATGAGAAGATCTTCAGGATGGGATGCTGGTGAGTGATTTATAACGGTCGGTGAGAGTATGGTGCGCAGTTTACCATTTTCTTTAATTAAATGAATCTAATTAGTCATTTAATTAAAAGAAAAATAATTAAATGAAGGAAAAGGCCCAAAAGTGACTTAAGTGAAATAGAATTAAATTAAAAGTCACTTTGATAGAGTCAATGGAGGATCTTCTAGAAGAATAATAAAATAATAAAATAAGATGCTTCTAGAGGCTTGGAGATCTATCTATCAGATCTATAAAAGGAGAAGCATAGGTCATTTGGAGACATCTTGGATTTGGTATTGTTTATTGTATGAGAGGTTGAGAACCCGTTCTCTACTCCATTGGTAGCCCCGGGACGGAAACCCTCGGGTGATTCAGTGAGATTGGGTGAGTACACATCTCCCCTTGGTGGATTCATCTAGAATTCATAGGAGAGCTCAACAGTTTAGTTTCAGTTCAGTTTGGAGGGCCAACATAGCAGTGCAACATATTATCTTGGAGGTCAACTTTCATCGCAACTATTTGGTTAGAAGGGCTTGTGCAGTCATTAGAGGAGACTCTTTTGTGGGAGCTGCTTTGTTGGGATTTTGGAGTTGAGGTGTTGGGGGATTGATTGGAGGTTCATTTGAGGAGGTTTGCTGGGATTTTGGAGAGCAATGATTGACAGTATTAGCTGCAGTGTCAGAAAACGAAATTGGAAGAGGGCCAACCTACAAAGGGTTAGATTTTGAAGGTTGGAATTAGAGGAAAGTCCTTCTGGGTTTTTCTAGGTTTTGGGCAAGGATCACCTTCCCAAATTCCTAGAATTCTCTGAGCAGTTTTCAGTGGGTAAATTAGGGGTCGAAATTAGGCAACAATGCAGTTTTGGAGTAGCAGCGCAGTTTTCTCGAGGAGCTTGTTATTGGAGTTGTTGGATTTGTACTCATCATCTGGTGCTTGTAGCTTGCCTTGTGCAAGCTAAGATCCATTTTCTCCAACTTACTTGTACCTCAACATATTTATTAATACAATCTTGGTCAATTTATGGATTTGGAGAAATTTTTGGTTAATGTGTATGAGTTTTTGAAAATTTCTGTGTATATTTGCATGTCTTAGTTATCATTGTAAATTTTACATTTGGAATATTACAACGGTATCAGAGCCTTGGTCTTGGCTAATGCTGCGGTTTTTCAGTTTCCAATTGCAGTGATTATTGTTGGTTGATTCCGGATTTTAGGCAGAGAAAATTTCTTTAGTTTGCTAAAGCTATAAGCGAACCTCCAAGGGTGAGTTTGTCAGTATATCTCAGGAGCAGTGTGGCAGTCACTGGGCCAATGTAGAGGAGAGGTTGGGCATATTTGTGGGAGAGTGCCTTAGTCATTTGAGCCATTATTGCTAGGAGTGATAAGAAAGTACAAAGGGAGTTATTTGTAGTAATCTTGAAGGATTGCGTAGCATTGGCTAGTGCATCTGTAGACAACATGTTTCATCAGCTACTGGGAGAGCGTAGGACCGAGGGGAGGTCATTTTTGGAGGATCATGATCAGGGCAAACCATTTCTGGGTTTTGGCCGGATTTGCTTGAGGAGTCTAGCATTATGGGAATTTTGAGGTCTAAAATGGGCCTCCTAAGGAAAACAATCAAAATTCACTTTATTAGAACCAATCACATTTTAAGGGATGACATCATTCCTAATGGTTGAGGTGGAATTACTTGAGTTAAAAGTACTTATTTGTCACATTTTCAATGGTGGATAAAAACTCATGGTTAACCATGGTAGTGCTCTAAGTACTTTTAAAGTCAAAGTAAAATACTTATAATAAATGTTATTTCACACTTTTTGAATAAAAATATATTATTATCATTTCATATTTCTTGAAAGAAACAATGCACATCTCTATACATTTATTATATTATATTATTTTTATAAAATATAGTAGTTACATGTTATTATACAATTTAAATAATATAAATTTTAATTAATAGCATATAATATAATTTCAAATTTATAACTTTATATTTATATTTTATTTTAAGTTATTTAATTACAAAGGAAAAATGCATTCGTTGTTCAATGATAATGATTTTTTCTTGAAAAAATCATTCTTAGTTATAGTCACATCAACACAATTTTTTATTAATTTTATTTTGGTAGAACTTTTGAATTGAATTTAATTATGGTTACATGGATTGTGGTGCAAAAAGTGAATTGCAAATTCATAAATATTATTTTATTGGATTAGTTATTATTTTATTATTTCCTTAGGAAGCCCATTTTAGACCTCAAAATTCCCCTACTGAGTATTTTTTTAGAATTTTTTGAGCACCAAATATGGGTGTTTTTGCCAATCCATTGCAGCAGCTACTGCAGAATTGTTGCCGGAGAGCGTAGGGCCTTGGGGGTCGATTTTGGAAGGTCAAAACCAAGCCATACCATTTCTTGGTTTTTCTGGGTTTTGGGCAAAGATCACCTTCCCAAATACCTAGAATTTTCTGAGCACTTTTCAGTGGGAAAATCTAACACCGAAGTCAGTGAGCACTCAAAGAAATTAGGAGACAACACAGTATTCAGAGGAGCAGTTTGTTGCAACAACTGTATCATTTGTTATTGCTCACTTGAGACCGGTAGCTTGCATTGTGTAATATCCCGAAGGGGAGATAGGCAGTAATATAAAGCATACAACAAGACATATAGTGCTAGAAACAAGCCATGAAGCTGATACACATGAAATAGAGAATGCTAAGCCATTTTATTATACTGAGAAATATAAAGAAGTACAAGGGGTGATCAGAATGATGGCACCTTGACTTGCACCAAGCAAGTGTAGGAATACTCTCAGAATGTCAAAGGGAATGGCTGTTCTCTGCTCTAACTCCAACTGCTGAAATACTACCATGCTGCTGCAACTACTGGAACCAAAATGAGTATTTGGGGCTGCTCCCCTACTCGGAAAATGCTGATACTCTGGAATCGGTCTCTACTCACAATACCCAGAAAAGCCCAGAGAGCGTTTCTGAAATGCTTGACCTCCGAAAATGCCTCCCTTGAGGATCTATGCTATCCTCCCAAGGGCCATGCTGGTGTTGAATGACAACCTCCAAAACAGGGACTCCCTCTCTCCCAAATATCTCCAATAGGCAAGGGCTAGCCCCTTGCTCAATTCTCTGGCCCGAATCCTCCAAAATGACACCAATTCGGAACTCTCCCAAGATGAACTGCGTCCTTTCTCTCAAGACTGCACAGTCCCTCGATGCTTCGCTCCACAACGAAGGCAACCACAAATCCTCCTGCGAAAATGATGGTAGAATACCTCACCCGAGCAAGCACTCGAAGTCTCCCAGGGATGAGGGTGGGATCTCCGCACGGAGACACCCGGTGTACTAAACAGTACTGTAGACAAGCTAAACAGCGAGCATGCTCCAAGTCGAAATGACAAGCTCAAGATGCATAAACATGAATGATCAAATGAAGAGGCTCTCCTCCCTTTTATCACGATGGGCCTCTCTCAACCCTAGGCCCCACCATCTCCTACATGCCCCTTGGCCCACGCTGCCCCTCTCAACTGCGTGAGGTAGGCCCCACGCTACCCACGTGGTCTACGTCCTCCTCTCCCTGCGCTGTCCACTTGGTCACTGGGTGTAATATTCCTAATTAGCAACGCTAATTGGAATATTTCATTTTTGTATAGTTTTGCCGCCTATAGTTAAATTAATAAATAAAGTGAGAAATAGGGGGTCAACTCACTTTAATAAAATAAAGTGCTTCCTAGTTGATGAACGTTGTAACTTAAAGGGGAAGGCCTTGGGGGTCCACACACACATGAGGGAGGCCTCACGTAGACTCCTAAGGTAACTGCGCAGGTCAAGGAGGAGGTCAAGGACGCAGTTAGGGTTTTGAGGAGCTAGCACTATAAAAGGTGGGGGTTTCACTCCATTTGCATTATTGATATGTTGATGATATTGAGAGCTAGACTTCTGTCTACTTCAGCACGCCGGTTGTTTAGTCGGTACGCGTGTTTAGTGCGGGCGGTGTCTCCGTCCCGGAGATCTCGCCCTTGGCCACGGGGGACTTCGAGTACTGCCCTGGTAAGGTTAATTTCCTTCGGTTTACGCGGATTTAGACAGTGGATTTTGGGTGGGCGTTGCGAGGGCGGCACATGGGTATTTGCGCGGTCCGGGGGAGGGACGCGATTTCGAGCGGGGGAGGACGCGATCGATGTTGTGCGGCTGTTGTTGAAGTGATTTTGGTGGTGGTTTAAACGTGGCCCCCATTGTGGGGAGATTGTTGTTTCAGCCGGAGGGTTTGCAGGAGGATTTAGGCCCCTTTCCCAGCATATTTCTTGAGCTTCTGCGCTGTTCCTGGGAGAGACAGCGTTTTCATTGAGGAGGGCTTTATTGGTGGATTTTCGGAGGTGGAGCATTTGCTTCACGGTTTCTGGGTTTTGTCCGAAGGGGTGAGTACAGACAACCTTCCGATTTTCAGCTCATTCCGGTGAGGGGATCAGCCCCTAGTTCCAGTACATTGCAGCAGCAGCTTTCTACGGCAGTTTTCTCCAGCAGCTAGGACGCAGTCTCTGTTGTAGCCATTTCTTATTCTGAGAGGGTCTTCACTTGCCTAGATCAAGGATAGGTGCATTCATTCTGATTATCTCTTGTACCCATATATATGTATTCTCAGATTAATAAAATGGCTTAGCGTTCTGGTAATTTATGTGTACTTGTTCCATATTCTAGTTCCGGCATTTTGTTCTATATAGTTGCTTGTTGTTTTGCTGTGTATTACTGTTTATTTCCCGTTGGGGATACTACAGTGGCATCAAAGCATAGTTCTGGCTCAGCCTGTGGAGCTGGCAGTCTATGACACCCAGGGATAATCCCTACTTTTATCAGAGGAGACACAGAGACGTTGAGAGTAGGTGGGAGTTTCCCTTCGGAGAGAGGGATTCTGATCAGGAGCCACCTGAGACAGATTCAGAGCAGGAGCAGCCTGCGGGGGACACAGAGCAGCGGAACCCGATGGCAGACGATGAGGGTTCGAGGGGATGGGATACACTCCTCCATCACATGCAGGAGATGACACAGAGACTCACGGCATTAGAGGTCAGGCAGAGGGAACCCCCCAGGGTTTTTCAGATCGGTGAGGGATCGGGTATGTCCCACCACGTGCCAGTGCATGATGCTATCCCCATTGTGGCATCGCATGCACCCACGCGATCCACTATGCCCACATTCTTGCCAGAGGACGCAGGGGCAGGAGTACAGAGGGGTGCACAGAGGGATATTCCAGTACCCACGCGATCCACCATGCCTACCTTCCTGGCAGAGGACGCAGGGACAGCAGCACAGAGAGAGATAGAGCCGGGTCTAATGGGTGACCTTTTTACAGAGTACCAGGCGTACGGACCGGCATTCCGAGATTCTATCACATTCAGAGACTTTGTCCAGGTCCAGCATGACATTAGACCCCGTGATCATCACCGAGGACACAGACACCACCGTGATGACCACCGCGCAGCTAGTAGATTTCATTTGCCCACGTTTGATGGCTCATCAAACAGTTCGGCAAAGTCTTGGGTGGAGAAGCTGGACATCTATTTCCAGCTTAACCCGATGTCGTAGTCAGAGGCCATTAAGGTGGCAACATTACATCTGGACGGTGAGGCCCAGGACTGGTGGTTCCATGGGATGACGACACTCGGACATTCTGCAGTGACGACATATGCCAAGTTTACCCGGAGGGTGATAGAGCGCTTTGACAGGAGGGATCTGGAGCAGCATTTTGTTGAGCTGACAAAGCTCAAACAGTCTGGGAGTGCAGAGACATACATTTCAGACTTCTTGAGGATTTCGGTGATGTTTCCTGATTTGTTTGCGGCTCGGATGGTTTACATGTTTGTGGAGGGATTGTCAGAGCCACTTCGTGGCCTAGTCCGGTCGACCAGACCAGCTACCCTTCAGGATGCCATCAGCAGGACTCGGGACTTATAGGATGTCTTACCCAGGACTCGGACACCCTATCCCCAGAGACAGGCTTTCCAGCCTAAGGGGAAAGACACGAGGGTTCCGCCTCCCAAGGCGAATCCTGGACGAGGGCAGTTTGATGACGAGGCTAGGAGAGAACTGAGGAGGAAGCGGTTGTGCTTCACTTGCCAGGAGCCATGGGCACCGGGACATAGGTGTGCTGCAGGGAAAGCACACTTCATTGAGGTCTTCTCCGAGAGCAGTGGAGAAGAGGATGAGGGGGATGACGTGGAGGCAGGAGATTGTTATGCAGCGCAGGGTACCTTACCACCTCCACCACCCGCAGCAGGTGGGGCATCATTTGCACCCACTGGGGGAGCTCTAGCCGCATTGCGGGGAGTTCCCAAGTACCTGACACTGCGCGTACGAGGGACAGTGCGCGGGCAGCGGGTTTCAGTCTTAGTTGATAGTGGGGCCCAAGGTTACTTGGAAGCGGGAGCGGGAGCGAAGCGCGGAGCGCCATTTTTAAAAGTTTCCGAGTCCGGAGCGTTTTCGGGAGCGTTTATATATATATATATATATATATATATATATATATATATATATTTTAATATTTTTAATATTTTTTATATTTTGATGCATATATGTCAACAAAAACATGTAGAATGATGAATTAGACATAAAAAACATAAAAACATAGATTGAATCATATAACATCAATCATCTAGAAGTTATAATCTTCATCAACCACACCCACGAGTTGGAAGCAAACAACATATTGACTCTTGAGTCTCGCAAATCATCAATCTGAAGGTTTCAAGCTTTCAAAATTCAATATATAACATTTATCATCATTGATAATTTGATATATAACATTTATCATCATTGATTTCAAATTTCAATATCTAACATTTATCATCATTGATTCATTGATCACCATCTAACTTTCATGAAGCATCATATTCATAATTCATAATGACTTGTAAACAGTAAACTTATAAATGCCAACTTCAAAGTTTCACCTTTCAAATTCAAACTTCAAACTTAAATTGTCATTAAATATATGAAAGAGTCAAGTTTCAACTGTTCAACTGTCAACAACAAATAGAAAAGACTTGTAAACAACAAATCTATTTTATCTACTGGCTGGCCCCTTGCACGCCCACGAGAAATGTCTAATTTGTGCGAGCCACGAGGAAATGGTGGTCTTCTAGTACTCTCAGGAGTACCACGACCATGACTAGAAGGTGGAGGCTGGATCTGCAAAGGAAAAATAATGTGATATCGAGAACTGGCACTGGCACCCGCACTGCTACCAGTAGATGGTGGGACTGGCCCTGTGTGTGGCGGTGTTGTCGATGCCAAGCTACAAGCTACAATGCTACAAGCTATGAGGCCATTGGCCTAATACAAGACTACATATTAGTGATCAACAACATGATCACTCCTCATCATGATCAAAATCATCACCACTACTAGACAAGGGATCATCAACATGAGCTACATAAATAATATGGCTCAAAGTTTGAGGACTCCTAAAACTCCTCTACAACTTTAGTAGTAGTAGTAGTAGCAAAAATAGACATCAAAACTACCAATCACTGAGCAACATGGTCTCTCATGAAACTCATCATTGATTCATCGCTACTAGAAATGGATTATGGGATCATCGACAAGAGATACATAAACATCATCTAGCTCAAAGTCTTCAGACTTGGATTGCTCAACCTTATAACATGATAGAAATTGAAAAAGTTTAACATGCCTAACCAATGATTTTGGTTTGAGTGAAGGGTTCATCTCCTCAACCTTAAAATGCGATAGAAAAAGATTAGCATGCCTAACTAGTTGTTTTCCTTTGATTGAAGGGTACATCAAGGTTCTTAAAGGACTTCATGCTCTTGATCAAATGCCAATATCATACCCTTACACATGATAGAATCAAATGGAAACATTGCAAATTCTCAAACCATGAAACCCTGAAAACCATTAAGTCTGCTGAATTTTGAGTGAAACCTAAAATTCTAGTTTCTCCATATGAAATCCAATGAGGTCGAAACCACTCTTAAACATCCTGAGTCATTTCATGGTAATGTTAAAAATTTAAGTAAAAGTGACATTTCCTTTATTTTTCATTATGTCACTTTTACTTTAAGAATTTAACATTACCATGAAATGTCAATGCTTCCCTTACCTCCACATCAGCCCTAAAACCCATTTTTGGCCATGTGTGGGTCCACGTAGGGAAAGAGTAGCTAAATGAACCCCTCCCCCCTTATAAACAATTCGTTTTTTCACTTAAAAAAATTTCCCCTTGGCAGGAAGCGTTTTTTTTTTCCAGGGAGCGTTCGGGAGCGAAAAGCGCTCACAACGCCCCTACGACGTTTAAAATGTGCTCTGACGTTTTTAACGTCGGAGGCAGCTCGAGGGGCGTTCGCTCCCCGACGTTTCTTCGAAACGCTCCCGGCGCGGGGGAGCTTTGGGGGCGCTCGGAAGCGCGCTCGTCGCTCCCCTCGGGAGCGTTTTTCGGAGCGCGTTCGCGTTCTGACGCTCCCCGCACGGGCGCGTTTCGAGAGCGGGAACGCGGGGTTTGAAGCTTCCCGCAACACGGTGGGGCCACCCACAACTTTATTGATGCTCTGATGGTTGAGCGGAGAGGCATACAGACTGAGGGTTTTGATGGATTTTCCGTCTTGGTCCCAGGAGATCAGACTATGGCATGTGCTCGGTATGTCCCAGAGCTATCGGTGACGATGGGCACTTATACATTGACAGATCATTTCTTTGTGGTGGATATTCCGGACACCAACCTGATATTGGGTGTTCAGTGGCTCATTACTCTGGGGAAGGTCACGACAGATTGGAAGGCCCTAGAGATGGAGTGGGATGATCCCAAGACGGGGAGGCATGAGAAGATACGGGGACAACACACATACCCGCCTCAGACGGTGTCGGCACACAGGATGGAGGCGACCTTCCACAAGGGAGACATAGAGTGGGCGGTAGAGTTGCGGGCTTCAGAGGCAGTGGATACAGGGCAGACAGTGCATCCTGAGCTACAGTCTATTCTCGACAGGTATGCAGTGGTATTCGGGGATATTCCACCAGGACAGCCACCGGATCGGGGGTTTGAGCATACGATCGAGCTTGAGCAGGGGATACAGGCAGTGATTACCACACTGTATAGGCACCCCAAGGCCTATCGAGACGAGATAGAGCGGGCTATTCAGGAGTTGTTGGCCCTTGGTCACATTCGGCCCAGCACGAGTCCTTTCGCTTCTTCTGTAGTGCTGGTGAAGAAGAAGGATGGCACATTGCGCATGTGCATTGACTACAGGGCCTTGAATAAGAAGACCCTGAAGAACAGGTACCCCATTCCCAGGATCGATGAGCTGATGGATGAGTTGAGAGAAGCATGGTTCTTCTCGAAGATTGACTTGAGATCCGGGTACCATCAGATACGCGTGAGGGAACAGGACATTCCCAAGACCTCTTTTAGGTGTCATTATGGGCACTTTGAGTTTCTGGTCATGCCATTCGGGCTGACCAATGCACCTGCTACCTTCCAGTCGTGCATGAACCACATTTTCTGGGGTCATCTGAGGAAGTTTGTGCCGGTCTTCTTCGATGACATACTTATATATAGCAGGACTTGGGAGGAGCATCTCCAGCATATTGAGACAGTTTTGCACATCTTGGAGGAGCAGCAGTTCTATGCCAAGCTCTCCAAGTGTGAGTTCGGGTTGACAGAGATGCTGTATCTCGGGCACATTATAGGAGTGGACGGGGTGAGAGTCCACGAGGAGAAGATCAGGGCCATCAGAGATTGGCCAGAGCCGCGGAATGTGACGGAGCTTCGGGGATTTATTGGCATTTGCACTTTTACGGAAGTGATTCGAGGGCTTCTCACGACCTCATTGCCCACTGTGAGAGTTGACGGAAGGGCATTCGGTTGATCGGACACAACACGCGGCCCGAGCTTTTGACAAAGCTCGAGGAGGGTGATGAGCGAACGTTGCTGTCTTTGGCATTTTTGATTTCTTATTATGCCGTCCCTTCTTTTGTCCTAGAGTGTGATGCATCAGGAGAGGGGATTGGTGCAGTTTTGATGCAGGGCGGTCACCCGATAGCTTTTGAGAGCCGGAAGCTCCTTCCACATTAGAGGTTGTATCCCATATACGACAAGGAGATGTTGGCCATCATGCATGCATTGGCCAAATACCGGCAGTATCTAGTGGGCAGCAGATTCAGGGTGAGGATAGATCATAACAGCTTGAGGTACTTTCTAGAGCAAAAGCAGTTGCAGGAGAGACAGCAGAAGTGGATCAGCAAGATCCAAGCCTATGACTTTGACATAGAGTACGTCAAAGGCAAGAATAACGTGGTAGCTGATGCCCCTTCTCGTAGACCGGCCACGTTATCACTTATGAGCTTGGACGCTGAATGGAGGGCTCGACTGCTGGTAGAGTACTCCAAGGACAGGTTTGCGTGTGAGGTTCTGGATGGGCAGGTAGCAGATGACAGGTACAGGGTGGTCGATGAGATCATCTATTACATGGACAGGATCTTCTTGACTGAGGGATCTCAGCTCAAGAAGAAGATACTCCAGGATTCACACGATTCTCCATTGGCGGGCCATCAGGGGTTCACCAAGACTTACCGGGCTATTCGGGAGAGGTTCTCATGGAAGGGCCTCAAGGAGGACGTACTCCAGCATGTCAGGGAGTGCGATGTTTGCCAGCGAAACAAGGGAGAGATGAGCCATCCTGCAGGGTTGTTGCAGCCTCTTCCCATTCCGGAGGGGAAATGGGAGAGCATATCGATGGACTTCATCACAGGGTTGCCCATGGTGCAGGGCAAGGACTACATCTTCGTAGTCGTTGACCGGCTGACGAAGTATGCCCATTTTTTGCCATATCCGCACATCACACAGCAGCGCAGGTGGCTGAGCTGTTCTTCAGGGAGATTTTCAGATTACATGGTCTACCCAAGACCATCGTCAGTGACAGGGACAGCCGCTTCATGGGCGGATTCTGGCAGGAGCTCTTCCGACTAGTGGGGACCGAGTTGACACCGAGCACTAGTTATCACCCCCAGACGGACGGGCAGACAGAGATAGTTAACAAGTGGCTGGAGGGCTACTTGCGTAACTACGTCAGTGGACAACAAAGGGCATGGCTGAAGTGGTTGCATCTGGACGAGGCTCCGAGAGCCAAGTTATGGATCTAAGAGAGCCAAGATATCCTCCGAGCTCTCAAGGACAACATAGCCACAGCACAGAATCAGCAGAAGTTGTATGCTGATAAGTGTCGGGTGGAGAGACACTTCGAGGTAGGAGACTTGGTCTACCTACGACTACAGCCATACCGACAGTCTTCGCTCAAGCAGAAGGGGGCGGAGAAGCTTAAGCCCCGCTTCTATGGGCCATACAGGGTGATACGCAGGATCGGGCAGGTTGCATATGAGTTGGAGCTGCCCCAAGGCAGCAAGATTCATAACATCTTTCATGTATCATGCCTGAAAAAGGCGCTGGGCCAGCAGGTGACAGTCACAGAGGAGCTACCACCCACGGATGATGAGGGGCATCTGGTGTTGCAGCCGGAGGCTATTATTGATACTAGGGAGAGGCAGCTGCGGAGCAGAAAGATCAGGGAGTTCTTGGTGAGATGGAAGAACTTGCCGGATGAGGATGCCACTTGGGAGGATGAGAGGATATTGCAGCATCCATCACTTCAGTTGCTTGAGGAAAAGCAACGTTCTACCGGGGGAGACTGTAATATTCCTAATTAGCACCGCTAATTCGAATATTTCATTTTTGTATAGTTTTGTCGCCTATAGTTAAATTAATAAATAAAGTGAGAAATAGGGGGTCAACTCACTTTAATAAAATAAAGTGCTTCCTAGTAGATGAACGTTGTAACTTAAAGGGGAAGGCCTTGGGGGTCCACACACACATGAGGGAGGCCTCACGTAGGCTCCTAAGGTAACTGCGCAGGTCAAGGAGGAGGTCAAGGACGCAGTTAGGGTTTTTGAGGGAGCTAGCACTATAAAAGGTGGGGGTTTCACTCCATTTGGCATGATTGATATGTTGATGATATTGAGAGCTAGACTTCTGTCTACTTCAGCACGTCGGTTGTTTAGTCGGTCTGCAGCACTGTTTAGTGCGAACTGAGTGTCTCCGGTCGGAGATCTCGCCCTTGGCCCCGGGGGACTTCGAGTGCCTGCTCGGGCAAGGTATTTCCTTCAGTTTCAGCAGTTGATTTGCAGGGGATTTTGGTGGAGGTTTTGCAGAGGCGCTGGCCTCTTAGAGTGACTGCGCAGTCCAGGAGAGAGGACGCAGTTTCAGGAGGGAGGACGCAGTCAGTGTTTGAGCAGCGCTGTTGTGGGTGATTTTGTGGTGGTTCCAGCGTATTTCAGCCTTGGGGAGATTGTTGATTCAGCGGGAGGGTTTGCAGGAGGATTTAGGCCCCTTTCTCAGCATATTTCTTGAGCTTCTGCGCTGTTCCTGGGAGAGACAGCGTTTTCATTGAGGAGGGCTTCATTGGTGGATTTTCGGAGGTGGAGCATTTGCTTCACGGTTTCTGCGTTTTGTCCGGAGTGGTGAGTACAGACAACCTTCCGATTTTCAGCTCATTCCGGTGAGGGGATCAGCCCCTAGTTCCAGTATATTGCAGCAGCAGCTTTCTATGGCAGTTTTCTCCAGCAGCTAGGACGCAGTCTCTATTATAGCCATTTCTTATTCTGAGAGGGTCTTCACTTGCCTAGAGCAAGGATAGGTGCACTCATTCTGATTATCTCTTGTACCCATATATGTATTCTCAGATTAATAAAATGGCTTAGCGTTCTGGTATTTTATGTGTACTTGTTCCATATTCTAGTTCCGGCATTTTGTTCTATATAGCTGCTTGTTTGTTTTGCTGTGTATTACTGTTTATTTCCCGTTGGGGATACTACACTGGGCCCTACTTCCTCAAATACGATGTGGACTTTAGGGAAATACTTTATCCTAAGTGAGTTATTTAATATTTCACTCACTTTATTCATGCTCCAACTATAATAGGGCAAAATTGGTCAAAATTAATATTTCCAATTAGCTATTGCTAATTGGGAATATTACACATTGTTAAAGCCCAAATTGAGAGTTTCATCTCTGATGAACCAAACACTTGAACCATTAAGCCGTCAACAATTATCCAAGCCTAAGACTATCCAGAACTGGTTGCTGAAGTTGTAGCTGGTCATTGGGATTGTTTTGATGGAGATGACTGTTTAAACTTTCCGGGGCAACGTATATACCAGGGGTTATCCTTCTATAAGTTTCTTTCAATCAAGCAAATGTACAGTAAATTCAGAGTTGTATATGTAGCTTGTATTTATTGTCATGACTAGTAAAATTTATTAAAAGCCCTGTAATAAGTTGTATTGGCTATAGATCTATCCGTCAAGGGTTTGATAGGAGGGTCATGAGCCTTGACATTGGTGAGTGAGAGTTTAGCTATTTGGGAAATGATTGAGTGGTGAGCTGCTATGGTTGTATAACTTGTTTGTATGATGGGTATGATGAGCATATTGTTGATTTGGATATGAATGTTTGGAGTCTACTGGTCATGTCACTTTTTGTCATAGTCTTGTATGAGTCAAGTATTAATGTATTCCTGTCAGAGTCTTGAATAAGTCAGCTGATGTACTGAAACATGGATGAGACATTCATAAATACTCTTAATAAATTGGCAACAACAATTGATAGAACCCTTTCCAAGGTAACACTTTCTATGCTACAACAAGAACCGCCACAGGAAGATCATGAATTGGGACACAAAATTTTCAAACTTGGGACAAACTTGAGCTGTATGGGGGTTACACCCAAAGCCCGTCTCAAACTAGAAGAGCTTGATTCACTCCTTTCTAAAGTGGATTAGTCAGATGGGAGAAGCTTAATTTGGGCTCTAAAACCAACCATTCTTGCCTTAGCACAACCCAAGTATTTGAGGCAAGGCACCCTTGTATGGGAGTCAAACTTCCAGTTGCCTCTTGTCTTAGTAGTATGTTGATGTTTGACCGCACCTATACCTCCTTACAGTGATAACATTATGAGAAGAGTCTTCAGGTTAATAGTAGAGACCCTGCAGGATTTGGATAACAGTGAGGGCCCTACCTTTGGGAAGAGGCTAGAGATTTTAGAAGCCATGGCCTTGGTTAGAGTTTATGACCTCATGTTTGAGCTGGAGTGTGATGAATTGATCCTACTGTTGTTCCAATGCTTCTTCAACATTAGGAAACATCATCCTGACACAGTCGTAGCACACATGCAGTCTATTCTGTCATCATGTATGAGGGGCCGTGATGCCATTTGTGGGGAGTTGCAGACTAGATTGTTGAGCATTTGGAGGAGAGAGCAATTGGTCTCACCTGCTGCTTATGAGCTAGCCGAAAGGTTGCTTAAGCATAACATTGGGCTATTCAGAAGACAACTGACCAGGGAGGAGCTGCTCCAGTTTGGTGGATCAGACAACAAAAATGAGCTGAGGAGGAAGGGACTTTGCTTCATCTGCAAAGAACCTTGGGGGCCTGATCACTCATTTTTGAGAGATGCAGATGAGGTGGCAAAGGTAGAGCAGGAGGACATTCCTTCTGTATGTAAGGATGAGGATTTTACTTTTGATGAGTCCATGGGGTCGTATGAGGATGCCTCTAGGGAGCATGAGCAGTCATGCAATGTTGTGGACAACAGGCTAGATTTATATCCTGGTGTGTATGGTGAGCAGTCAAGGGAGTCTAGTGGAGATATTCAGGATGATGAGTCACTTGTGATGATTCAGCATGAGCAGCACATGCTGGAGCATGAGTCAACTGAGGAGGAGGATATGCACAGTATGCATGATGATCCTTTTGTGGAGGGCAGTCGAAGGATCACATTGAGCTCGTGATGGAGAAGGATGAGGGACCACCCTTGGGGTCAACTATTGATGAGGAGGAGACAGACGGGCAGACAACTAGCATGATGGTAGTATTTACAGGCACTTGTCCTAAGGAGGTGCTGGAGTATGGTAGGACAACGTTATAGAGGATTGGTGGGCTGGAGGAGTGTGGAGTTTCCTATTCGGCGAGGGAGACAACAATGCATCCATCTTTGGATCTACCCATTGATGGGGTGTAAACAGAGGTAGTGGCAGCCAACATAGCCGCAACATTTTTAGGCAACAACCCTCTCTAGGGGTACATAGATAGGGCTTGCAACATATCTTGCCCACTTTGGCCTATTATAGAGAGGGGGGCCTTCTTCTCCAGGAAGATCTCGTTGATGGACGAGACAGATCAACATGAGTTGAGCATGGACTGGAGACACTACATTAAACTTGCTCCATATGTGGGAATCCCTGCATTTGATTCTTTTCTTGAGATATATTGGCAGGAGATGATGAGTTGGTATCCTATTGATGGAGTGTCATTCTTAATTATGGGCACATTTGGGTAGGAGCCCTTGGATGAGAGAGTTTTTGAATGTTTCAGTGGGCCATGGATTGTTGACCGACAATTGATCAGTATTTCAGTAACACTAGCCCAACATCAGCAGAGTAGGATTGACCTCGACCTAGGCCAGAGGTTGGATTGGAGAGAGTTGTTGAGTTGGTATTCACTTCATGGAGCAACAACTATAACCAGAGACAGTGCGCAATCTGAGCCATGGGACTTGGGCGATGTTTGGCCATGGTGGCATTGGGATCCAGGAGGATTGGTTGATGGTAGATACCGTGATAGACCAGTTTGGGATCCAGGCATTGAGGGTTCTGCTTCCGGCGGCTTGACACAGAGACATATCAACGCCCATTGGTTTGTATGGGATCCGTGTAATATCCCCAACGGGAAATAAACAGTAATACACAGCAAAACAAACAAGCAGCTATATAGAACAAAATGCCGGAACTAGAATATGGAACAAGTACACATAAAATACCAGAACGCTAAGCCATTTTATTAATCCGAGAATACATATATGGGTACAAGAGATAATCAGAATGAGTGCACCTATCCTTTCTCTAGGCAAGTGAAGACCCTCTCAGAATAAGAAATGGCTCTAATGACCCAACGTCTGGCTCTTTGGAGAAAAATGCCGTAGATAGCTGCTGCTGCAATGTACTGGAACTAGGGGCTGATCCCCTCACCAGAATGAGCTGAAAATCGGAAGGCTGTCTGTACTCACCCCTCCGGACAAAACCCAGAAACCGTGAAGCAAATGCTCCACCTCTGAAGATCCACCAATAAAGCCCTCCTCAATGAAAACGCTGTCTCTCCCAGGAACAACGCAGAAGCTCAAGAAATATGCTGGGAAAGGGCCCTAAATCCTCCTGCAAACCCTCCGGCTGAAACAACAATCTCCCAAGGCTGAAATATTGGCCCCGGAAACCTGAGAATCACCCACAACGACCTTTACACAAACAAGGGCTTGTGTCACTCCTGTTGGCTTGCGTCTCTCTCTGGGCTGTGATCCTCAAGGAATGACTCCTGCAACGTCCACCAAAAATCCACTGCAAATCACCTACAGAAACTGAAGGAAAAACCTTGCCCGAGTAGGCACTCGAAGTCCCTCGGGGCTAAGGGCGAGATCTCCGACCGGAGACACTCAATCGCACTAAACAGTGTTGCAGACAGGCTAAACAGCCAGCGTGCTCAAGAAGTCAGAAGTCTAGCTCAATATCATCAACATCAATAATCCCCAAATGAGGAGGCTCCTCCACCTTTTATAGCATTAGTTTCCCTCCAAAACCAACATAGTCTCTCTCTCCTCCACGTGGTGTGTGGCCCCCCTTGGCTCCCCCCTTAAGTTACAACGTTGCATCTACTAGGGAAACACTTTATTTTATTTAAGTGAGTTAGACCCCTTTTCTCACTTTTATTTATTAATTAACTATAGTCGGCAAAACTATACAAAAATCAAATATTCCAATTAGCGGTGCTAATTAGGAATATTACAGTCTCCCCCGGCAAAATGTTGCTTGTCCTCAAGCAACTGAAGTGATGGATGCTGTAAAATCTGCTCGCTCTCCCAAGTGGCATCCTCATCCAGCAAAAATTGCTTGTCCTCAAGCAACGCTTGAACAAGCCTACTCTCTAGCTGATGCTCCCCACCGATACTGCAAAATGTGCCTGGGTCCCACTGAAACCTCTCTGTCTCCTGCATCACCCTGATATGAAGGGATATCTCAATGCCAGGATATCTCAATGCCAGGATCCCAAACTGGCCTCTCACGGTACCAGCCAACCAATAGTCCTCCCGGATCCCATCGCCACTGTGGCCAATAATCGCACAAGTCCCACGGCTCGGACTGTGCACTGCCTCTGGCTATGACCAATGCTCTAAGAGGTGAAGACCACCAACAAACATCAATGCTCTCGGGCTCCTGCTGCGCTGTACCTGTAGCTGCATATGCTACCCCTCCAACTGCATACCAACTCATCACCTCTCTCCAATCCAAGTTGTGACTCAATCCCATGCTGATCCTGCTCTCCTGAAATCGGGATGGAGTGCTGAAGAAATGATGTCCTGTGCCGCCCTGCCAGCTGGAATCTATAACCTATGTTATGTCCAAGGGCCCCTGCTCGACTGTGCTCCCTACGAAGAATACCGTACCATCTAGAGGGTACCAACTCATGATCTCCCGCCAGTCCATCCTAGAAGAAGAATCTGATGTAGCAACAACAACGGTATATGGAACATGCCTGGGATGTTGCCGCCAGCCTATAATCAACTCCCACTGCTCTACCCTGTCTGTCAATGGAAGCTGCCTGTAGAAGGAAGCCCCTCTCTCTATAATGGGCAAAAGTGGGCAAGGTATGCTGCAAGCTCCATCAATGTACTCCTGGAGAGTGCTACCCACTAAAAATGCTGCAGTTCTGCCGACTGCGAGTACATCTATCTGTGCCTCATCCCAGTGTCGACCCAAAGATGGATGCTCCAACATATCCAACAACTCCTGCTGTCTACTAGCCCCCTGCATAACAATCCCATCAACCTCCAACACCTCCAGAGGATATGGATCTGTAACAGCTGTCACCGTACTCGAAGTCAATGCAACTGACTGCTCCTCCTCAATGGCTGACCCCGCAGTTAGCTGCATATCCACCACAGACTCGATGTGAGTGCCCATCTGGCTCTCTCTCAAAGGAATATCATGCCTGATGTGAGTAGTGTCCTCCTCTGTCGACTTAGGCTCCATCACCTGCTGCTCTAGCTGAATTGTCACAAGTGACTCTTCACCCAGAGTATCTCTCGCAGAGTCCCATGACTGCTCACCCTGGACACTAGAATATAGCTCCGGTCTACTGTCACCATCCATGCATGACTGCCCTCGCTCCCCAGAAGCGGCCTCAACTGATCCTATGGACTCATGTGAAAAGGAGTCCTCACCCTGGCATACAGAAGGAATGCCCTCCTGTTCTACCTCCGCCATCTCATCCGCATCGAACATGCCATCCACCCTCTCGACAAAGTGTCGATACAGTGTCTGGAGCCCAGACACATACTGGGATACTACCTCTGCTGTACCCCGTATCCTCTGCTCATGTATGATCTCGACATGCCCCGAGGGAAAAATGATGCATGTCTCCCTCATGACCTGCTCCCCAAGCGTAGGCTCAGTGATGACTGATGCACCACCTCTGCAAAGGATCATCTCATCCCCCAACCCGTGGCTGTCAACTAGCACACCAACCCAGTGCCACTGCTGAGAAGTCTCTCGCCTAGTGTACTGAGTGTCATCCAAATATCTTGGGTGAACCTCGCGTACCCTGCTGCTCACGCCCAAAGTGCCAAAGGTAAAAAACATAATCAACTGTACCTGTGAGTGATGTCGAAGCGAGTCAGGTGTGTGAGTCCCCACAGATACTGCCAAGTATCGCTCCTCTGTCTCTCCATCGATCCAGGGTGAACTACTCCCAAAGGTAAGCCCGAAGTCCCTGTCCATGAGTCTCTCTGGAAGCAATGCTCTAAGACCCTGCTGTGTAGCACCGTATGCCCTCGCATACCACTGATCATCCATACACTCCTCAACATGCCACTGCACACTGAGGCATACCTCGGTATGCTGCTGGATACCATGCGCTACTGCTATAGCACCCTGTATCGTCTCGTGCCCTGACTGTGTCCAGGCATCGGTCACTCTCCGCGTGCTCTCAATGTGATGTAGGATACTCCTACTCCACAATGCAGTCCCACACACTATGGTACACCACCATGCTACTCCATGTCCACCGACAATCCACCGCTCAATGCTAGAGGCTCCCACACATCCCTGGATGTGATGTCCTAGAGCTGTGCCTCTACATGTCCGACTACCACCAATCGGTAACATTGTCTCCACCGTCGCATCACTATACTTGCCGACGAAAGGATCATCACTCCAAATACTCCTCAAGGGGTCCGAGAAGTGAATCTCCCTGTGTGTCAGTAGTGTTACCACCACTGCTCGGCTCCGCTGCGTCCTTTGTGCCCCACACAAAGGTGAAGAATCCTTGGCCCCATACAAGGTGCCATCTGGTGGCCTGTCAATGCCACCTCCTCCGACAAGCTCCTACCAAGGTGTGCTGACCACCCCGTGACCCCGTGTATGAATGTCATGCCAAGACAACCTAGGGAGTCTGCCCATAAAATGGTTGGCCACTGGAGCTGACCGAAACTGCACATGCTCTACTGCTAGGCCAACTGTACTCTCCAAGACATAGTCAGCCGACCTGCCTGGGAAACGGTAGGTGATCCCTCCTGGATCCCAATGCCAATCTGGGGTTCCTGTATTCCCCATGCATAGAAAATCCTGCTGAGCTACACTCGGATCCATCACTATCTCCATAGCCCGCTCCACCGAGTACCAACTCAAAATCTCTCTCCATCCAACCTCAACATGTGGATGATGTACCCTGTGCAACTCTGATCGTCTCATACCGCTATCAAAGTCAACATATGAGATCTGACTAGGTGGCTCTGCCTCTCTCTCTCCAATGGAAAGAGATGACCCAACAACACTGCTAGTCCCATCCATGCATGCCTGAAGGGGAATGATCTGACGCTCCAACGTGCCCTCTGGTTGTACCATCAGGGAATCCAGCTGCTCCCCAATGCGGACCAACTTGGCCGCCGACTTGGCACAAGTCGCTCTCATACCCTCCAGCTCCTGGTCCTGCAACAAAATGGTCTCCCGTACTGACGTGGCCTTCTCTCTCAAAACTCGAAGGTCCGCCCGAAGCCGATGATACCGCTGTCTGTGACCATCATCCAATACCTCTGTACCTGTTAGTGCCTCATCAAAGGTGGATATATCTCCTATCGTCTCACCCATCTGTCGTGTGTTGCTACCACCTGAAGACTCGGACTCGACTCCGGTCATCACCTCAATGGATGGCTCTACTGAGGTAGGCTCTACCTTCTCCACTACCACATCAACCGGCATGGCCAAGGAGGTCTCCAATGAGGGTGAATCTTGTGTCACACTAGGTGTAACCTCAGACTCCCTGCAATCCGGTGTTCCCTCATCCTCCAAGTGCGAGGTAACCATTTTAATGGTTTCCCTCTCCGATACTCGGTCAAGCTGGAAAGAGTTATCCAACTTGTCCACCCAAGCTTTTTCTGAGCGCCTGGATGACCCGTCAAATGTCGGTAGATGGAATCTGCTAGCTGTGCGGTGGTAGTCTCCATCATGATGATGTCGGTGCCCCCGGTGATGATCGCGGGGTCTACTGTCCCGCTGGAGCTGGACAAAGTCTCCGAACGAGAGAGCCTCCATGAACTCCTGCCCGTATGCCTGGTACTCTACAAAATAGTCACCCATGTGGCCCGGCTCCGGCTCTCGCTGTGCTCCTGCCCCTATGTCTTCATCCAGAAAAGTGGGCATGGTAGGACGTGTGGGTGTATGTGATGCCATATGCTGAGAGGCATCATGCTCCGGCAAATGGTGGGATGTGCCTGATCCCTCACCAATCTGAAAACTAACCTCCAACGCAGTGAGTTTCTGTGACACATCCTGCATGTGTTGGAGGAGCGCCTCTATAAATCTCCTCTCATCATCATCACCTGCCATCGGCTCTTTCTGCTATGTGTCTACAGGCTCCTTAGAAACTGCACAGCTGCTGCAAAACCATACTGCTGCTTAACTTCGACCTCCGATTTACCCACTGAAAACTACTCAGAAAATTCCAGGAATTTGGGAAGGTGATCCTTGCCCAAAACCCAGAAAAACCCAGAAACAATTTCTTCTAATTCAAACCTTCAAAATTTGACCCTTTGTATTTTGGCCCTTTTTCCAATTTCGTTTTTGGTACTGCAACTGCTATTGCTCTCCAAAATCTAGAAAACCTTTGTATGAACTCTTTCCCAATGCCATAGACTGCTAGCTCCACAGGCTGAGCCAGAACTATGCTCTGATACCACTGTAATATCCCCAACGGGAAATAAACAGTAATACACAACAAAACAACAAGCAGCTATATAGAACAAAATGTCGGAACTAGAATATGGAACAAATACACCTAAAATACCAGAACGCTAAGCCATTTTATTAATCTGAGAATACATGTATATGGGTACAAGAGATAATCAGAATGAGTGCACCTATCCTTGCTCTAGGCAAGTGGAGACCCTCTCAGGATAAGAAATGGCTACAACAGAGACAGCGTCCTAGCTGCTGGAGAAAACTGCCGTAGAAAAACTGCGGCTGCAATGTACTGGAACTAGGGGCTGATCCCCACACCGGAATGAGCTGAAAATCGGAAGGCTAGCTGAACTCAACCCTCCGGACAAAACCCAGAAACTGTGAAGCAAATGCTCCACCTCCGAAAATCCTCCAAACAACCCTCCTCAATGAAAACGCTGTCTCTCCCAGGAACAGCGCAGAAGCTCAAGGAAAACGCTGGGAAAGGGGCCAAAATCCTCCTGCAAACCCTCCGGCTGAAACAACAATCTCCCAAGACTGAAAAACGCTGAAATCACCAACCAAATCACCTCACAACTGTGCTGCACAACAATGACTGCGTCCTCCCTTCTGGAACTGCGTCCTCTCTCCTCAACTGCGCAGTCACTCCAAGGGGTTGCTTCTCTGCAAACGTCCACCCAAAATTCCACTGCAAATCACCTACAGAAACTGAAGGAAATACCTTGCTCGAGCAGGCACTCGAAGTCCCCCGGAGCCAAGGGCGAGATCTCCGACCGGAGACACTCAGTTCGCACTAAACAGTGCTGCAGACCGACTAAACAACCGGCGTGCTGAAGTAGACAGAAGTCTAGCTCTCAATATCATCAACATATCAATAATGCCCAAATGAGGAGGCTCCTCCACCTTTTATAGCATTGGTTTCCCTCCAAAACCAACGTCCTCTCTCTCATTGGCTCCTCCACGTGGTGTGTGGCCCCCCTTAAGTTACAACGTTGCATCTACTAGGGAAACCCTTTATTTTATTTAAGTGAGTTGACCCCTCTTTTCTCACTTTTATTTATTAATTAACTATAGTCGGCAAAACTATACAAAAATCAAATATTCCAATTAGCGGTGCTAATTAGGAATATTACAATCCGGGCATTAGGTCTATGTTTCATCGAGCCAACAAGGTGGTCCACATATTTGTATTGCTTAAGGGCAAGCAATCTTGGGGAAGAAAATTTGTAATGTTCCAATTTTTAGTTTCCTCCATAGTACAGCCAGGTTGGATTTCAAACACAGGGGTGGCTGGGCCATTAGAGCAGGTTCGTGTTATTAGGAGTTCCGAGGGAGTTTTGAGGAGATTTTACGGGATCTGGTGGCATTCGCTTGGCATATTTCATCATCAACACAATTTGTCATACGTTCTGTCGCATTTTGACAACTTTCAAATTTAGCATTATTATGGAGCTTAAATTAATTAATTATGCTCGGGGTGGTGTTTCGAGAAGATTATCTAATGGAACATAGTGTAGTAGCTCGTTGGAACCAGAATGAGAAGATCATCAAGATGGGATGTTGAGAAGTGATTTATAATGGTCGGTGAGAGTATGGTGGGCGGTTTACCATTTTCTTTAATTAAAAATGACTTTAATTAGTCATTTAATTAAAGGAAAAATAATTAATTGAAGGAAAGGGTCCAAAAGTGACTTAAGTGAAATAGAATTAAATTAAAAGTCACTTTGATAGAGTCAATGGAGGATCTTCTAGAAGAATAATAAAGTAATAAAATAAGATGCTTCTAGAGGCTTGGAGATCTATCTATTAGATTTATAAAAGGAGAAGTGGATGTCATTTGGAGACATCTTAGACTTGGTATTGTTTATTGTATGAGAGGTTGAGAACTTGGTTCTCTACTCCATTGGTAGCCCCAGGACGGAAACCCTTGGGTTATTTAGTGATATTTGGCGTGTACCCATCTCCCCTTGGTGGATTCATCCAAAATTCACATGAGAGCTCAACAATGTAGTTTTAGTTCAGTTTGGAGGGCCAACATAGCAGTGCAACATATTATCTTGGAGGTCAGCTTTCATCGCAGCTATTTTGGTTAGAAGGGCTTATACAGTGATTGGAAGACGCTCTTTTCTGGTAGCTGCCTTGGAGGGATTTTGGAGCTGAGGTATTGGTGGATTGATTGGAGGTTCATTTTAGGAGGTTTTATGGGATTTTGGAGAGCAGTGATTGAAAATAGCAGCTGTAGTGTCAGACAACGAAATTGGAAGAGGGCCAAGCTACAAAGGTTCATATTTTGAAGGTTGGAATTAGAGAAAAGCCTCTTTGGGGTTTTTTGAGTTTTGGGAAAGGATCACCTTCCCAAATTCCTAGAATTTTCTGAGCAGTTTTCAGTGGGTAAATCAGAGGCCACAGTTAGGTAGCAGTGTAGTTTTGGAGCAACAACGCAGTTTTCTGGAGAAGTTTGCTATTGGAGTTGTTGGATTTGCTTGTACTCATCACCTGGTGCTTGTAGCTTTCCTTGTGCAAGCATAGGTGCATTGATTCCAACTTACTTGTACCTCAACATCATTATTAATAAAATCTTGGCCATTTGTGGATTTGGAGAAATTTCTGGTTAATGTGTATGAGTTTCTGAAAATTTCTGTGTATATTGCATGTCTTAGTTATCATTGTAAACTTTCCATTTGCAATATTACAGTGGTAGCAGAGCCTTGGTCTTGGCTCAACCTGTGGATTTTTCAGTTTCCAATTGCAGTGATTATTGTTGGTTGATTTTGGAGTTTAGGTGGAGAAAGGTTCATTAGCTTGCTAAATCTATAGGTGAACCTCCAAGGCTGAGTTTGTCAACATATCTCAGGAGAAACGTGTTAGTCACTGGGGCAGTGCAGAGGAGGAGAGGTTGGAAATATTTGTGGTAGAATGCCTTAGTCATTTGAGCCATTGTTGCTAGGAGTGATAAGGAAGTATCGAGGGAGTTATTTCCAGTAATTTGAAAGAATTGCGAAGCATTTGCTGGTGATTCTGCAGACAACATTTTTCAGTAGCTACTGGGAGAGCGTAGGCCTATGGAGGTCATTTTTGGAGGATCGTGATCAGGCCAAACTATTCCTGAGTTTTGGTCGGATTTTCTTGAGGAGTCCAGGAGTAAATTTTGAGAATTTTCTGCGCACCAGATGTGGGTTTTTTGGCCAATCCATTGCAACCCCTATTGCAGAATTGTTGCCGGAGAGCGTAGGGCCTTGGGGGTTGATTTTGGAAGGTCAAAACCAAGCCAAACCATTTCTCGGTTTTTCTGGGTTTTGGGCAAAGATCGCCTTCCCAAATTCCTAGAATTTTCTGAGAAATTTTCAGTGGGAAAATCTAGTGCTGAAGTCAGCAAGCAGTTGAATAAACTAGGAGACAACGCAATATTCAAAGGAGCAATTTTTTGCAGCAATTGTATCATTTGTTATTGCTCACTTGAGACCGGTAGCTTGCCTTGTGCATGCCCAGATTGAGTGTTTCATCTTTGATGAACCAAACACTTGAACCATTAAGCCCTCAATAATTAGCCAAACCTAGGATTATCTAGAACTGGTTGCTGAAGTTGTAGCTGGTCACAGGGATTTTTTTGGTGGAGCTGACTCTTGAAACTTTCCAGGGAAGCGTATATACCAAGTGTTATCCTTCTATAAGTTCTTTCAATCAAGCAAATTTACATTAAATTTGGTATATGTAGCTTCTATTTATTGTCATGATTGGTAGAATTTATTAAAAGCCCTATAATAAGTTGTATTGGCTATAGATCTATCCGTCAAGGGTTTGATAGGAGGGTCGTAAGCCTTGACATTGGTGAGTGAGAGTTTAGCTATTTGTGCAATGTTTGAGTGGTGAGTTTCTATGGTTGAATAGCTTGTTTGTATGCTGGGTATGATGAGCATATTGTTGAGTTGGATATGAATGTTTGGAGTCTACTGGTCATGTCACTGTTTGTTACAATCTTGTATGAGCCAGGTATTACTATATTGTTGTCAAAGTCCTGAATAAGTCAGCTGATGTACTAAAACATGGATGACACATTCATAAATACTCTGAATAAATTGGCAAAAACAATTGATAGAACCCTTTCCAAGGGAACACTTTCTATGCTACATCAACAATCGCCACAAAAAGAGCATCAATTGGGACACAAAATCTTCAAAATTGGGACAGACTTGAGCTGTATGGGGGTTACACACAAAGCCCTTCTCAAACTAGAAGAGCTTGATTCACTCCTTTCTGAAGTGGATTAGTCAAATGGGAGAAGCTTAATTTGGGTTCTAAAACCAACCATTCTTACCTTAGCACAACCCAAGTATTTGAGGCACCCTTGTATGGGAGTCAAACTTCCAGTTGCCTCTTGTCTTAATAATATCTTGATGTTGACTGCACCTATACCTCCTTACAGTGATAACATTATGAGGAGAGTCTTCAGGTTGATAGTAGAGACCCTGCAAGATTTGGCTAATAGTGAGGGCCCTACCTTTGGGAAGAAACTAGAGATTCTACAAGTCTTGGCCTTGGTTAGAGTTTATGACCTCATGTTTGAGTTGGAGTGTGATGACTTGATCCTACAAATGTTCCAATGCTTCTTTAACATTAGGAAACATCTTCTTGACATAGTTGTGGCACACATGCAGTCTATTCTGTCATCATATATGAGGGGTCGTGATGCCATTTGTCAGGTGTTGCACACTAGATTGCTGAGCATTTGGAGGAGAGAGAAGTTGGTCTCATCTGCTGCTTATGAGCTAGCCGAAAGGCTGGTTGAGCAGAACATTAGGCTATTCAGGAGATAGTTGACCAGGGAGGAGCTGCTCTAGTTTGGTTGACCAGGCAACAAAAATGAGCTGAGGAGGAAGGGACTTTGCTTCATTTTCAAAGAACCTTGGGGGCTTGATCACTCATGTTTGAGAGATGCAGATGAGGTGCCAGAGGTAGGGCATGAGGAAATTCCTTCTGCATGTCAGGATGATGACTTTTCTTTTGATGAGTCCATGGGGTAGTATGAGGATGCCACTGGGGAGCATGAGCAGTCATGCAGAGTTGTGGACAACATGCCAGGTTTATATCCCGGCGTGTATGGTTAGTAGTCAGGGGAGTCTAGAGGAGATATTCAGGATGATGAGTCACCTGTGATGATTCAGCATGAGCAGCGTATGGTGGAGCATGAGTCGGTTGAGGAGGAGGATATGCACATTATGCATGATGATATTTTGTGGAGGGATAGTTGGAGGATCATATTGAGCTCGTGATGGAGGAGGATAAGCGACCACCCTTGGGGTTAGCCATTGATGAGGAGGATACATATGGACAGACAACTAGCATGATCGCAGTATTTGTGAAATTTTCAAGAGGAAAATATTTCTGCAATACTTGGTTTATTTCTCCTACTTATGAGATAAGTTATTTATAGATGCTTTAGTAAATTCTTGTTGAGATTTTGTGTATTTGCGGTAGCATCAGTTGTGCTCTAGCTCCCAAATTTTGAGGAAGGACTAGAGTACACTTGATCTACAAGACCCAGAAATGGATTTGGGAAATTTCATCTGGTTTAGGAGATATTAAATTAATTAATTATTTTAATGTATTTCCTAAGTTAAAACTTAGGAAAATAAAATAATTAAAGTGAATTTAATTAAACATGTAATGAAATTGTCTTAAGTCACACGGATCAAGCTTTCTTTTAATCTTAGCCATTGATTAAAGATTTAATACTGGCCTTTGATTTGTCGACAAGAAAGTATAAAGGAAAGGCTTTTGGTCATTTGTAAGACACACAGAGGCAGAGCACTGAAGCTAAGCTAAGATTCTAGGGCAGGGTTGCTAAGAATTCTCAAGTGTTCCAGTTGCAGAGATGGGAATTGAGACCAAGGGGATGATCTGATCCCGGGGTCTAGAATACACAAGAAGTAGAGAAGCGATCAAGAAAGACAAAGCAAAGGAAGGCAGCAGCAGTAGCAACAACAGACGACAGCACCAGACGACAGTAGTAGCAGCAACAAGGAAAGCGTGATTTTCAAGAAACCCTTCAGGGGTTACACAAAGGCCCTTAGGGGTAGCGTAGTGACTGCGTCACCCAGTCTTGGGTAACGCAGTCCCTTCCAGTGACAACGCTGAGCATTTGGAGGCCTTCAGAGACTGACACAGTGTCTTTTAGGGGAAGATCTGGGGTTTCTAGGCCTAGATTTGGTTGAGTTTTGTAAATCCCGTTTGAGGGTGTGGATCAGTCAGTATTGTTGGTCTTAGAAAAGCCAGGTGTTGCAAATCTAGAGTTTTCTCTGTAGGGTTTTCTTGATCCAGGTGGATATTGGTGGCCACTCGTCTATTCCACTTGGGGCCCCACCATTGTCTCTTTCAGTTTTTTATTTTCGACATGACTTACTATTTTTAGCAGTTTTTCGGATCTTGAACTTCCGGAGCCGTTTTGAAGCCCTAAACAATGTTTTTGGGAAAATCGAGAGCAACATGGGTCCATGGACCCATGTTGCCAACAACAAAAGTTTTCCTCAGATAGATCTTTCTAACGAGGTATTGAGCACGTCAAATGGAGATCATTTACCAAAGTTACGTCCCCGGGAAGTTGAAACACCAATTTACCCAAACGGGGCCCATAGTTTTGGCGCTTCATCTCCTAGGGTTAGGGTTTTGGATGTTTAGGGTTTTCCATTGTTTCTAAATAATAAATAGGCCCTCGAGCCTCATTGCAACATAGTTCAGAGGCCTGTAGCCGCCACATCTCTTCTCAGAGATAAGCTACCAGCGTCCTAGCTAGTTTATTTCCATTCACAAATATCAGTTCTTTGATATTAATGAAATGAAGTGTTATTTTTGCTGCATCTTTGTATTTATGGTTATATGTTTATTCTATTGTGTTCCTGCATAAATTCGGATCAGTGGTATCAGAGCGGTCTTCTTTTTCTCGATCCTTCTTTGCATGTCCCCAACGAGGTCAGGGTATAAGGAGTTAGGGCTCGATCTGGTGGAACCTTTGCAAGATTAGCCTTGCAAACCTCGACAGCCGCCCATGGGAGACGAAAAGAAAGATAAGGGAGCAGGAGATCCTATCAAAATATTGCTCGAGGAGGCCCTCGAAAAACAAAGGAACGCGATGATGGATAACTTTGCCCAGATCCTTCAACGATTGCCTACCGGCGGCGCATCTGCATCTAGCAGCCACTCTAGAGGCGCAACTCCATTTAAGGTACAAGTAAATTTTGACATTCCCACATTTGAGGGTCAAATAGATGCAGATGCCGTAGATAGATGGTTGAATCTATTAGAAGGATATTTCTCGGTTCATGACTTTTCCGACTGGGAGAAGATTATTTTTGCACTCCTCAAAGCTACCCCCCATGTCAAGGACTGGTGGGAAACCTACTGTGAGAAAAAGGATGAGACAAAACCCTCTCTGTTCTTAGTTGTACCCACTTGGAATTCTTTCCTAGATGCCATCAAGGAACAATACTACCCCATGGGGAGCTATGAGGACAAGTACATACAATGGACCACGTTGTAGCAACAAAGGGATCAAGATGTGCATGAGCTGATGAATCTGTTCCATACCCTGCGCAGAAAGTTGGGTATCAAAGATTCAGAGAAACATCTGGTGCTAAAGTATCGCAGTTGTCTGCACAGATACATTTAGGAGGAAATGGAGTTCCTCGACATCTCCTTGCTTGTTACGACATACCGGTACATTACCAAGATTGAGCAGAAATTCAAACAAAAGAAGCGAGACTTTGGATCTGCGAATCAAAAGCAAGGGAAAGGTGCTCCCAAACCGCATAACAAAGGACAGAGCCAAGGCATGGCGGCCCAAGACAACCTGTCAAATCCACAAGCAAAGAACAACACCGCAAAGCCAAAAAAGGACACGGGAAAGTGGTCTGAGTTCCATAAGAGCTCCACTCACAACACAAGTGAGTGTTGGTCCAAGCAGTTGCTGGAGGCCGAGATGAGGGCTTCTGAGTCAGATGCATGCTTTGACTCTGAATCAAAACTTGACAAGGGGAGTGACAAAGGGAAACAGATTATTGATGCAGAGCCCAACGCCATTGTTGCCACTACGAAGATCCAGGAGGAAACAAAAGATCCAGAGGAGGAGGAACGTCTCTTCCACTCCCAGATGTGGGTAAAGGGCTCCCCGATATAGTTCATTTTCAACAATGGGAGCCAAAAGAACCTCATTTCAGTAGACGCCGTGAAGTGGTTGGGCTTGCTGACCACAGCCCACCCACATCCATACACCATCGAGTGGCTTCACCAAGGACAGGATCTCCGCATCAGCCAGTAGTGTCGCCTTCCCTATAGCATCAAGCCCTTCACGGATGAGGTAGTATGTGACATTGCTCCTCTTGATGTTTCTGATGTATTATTAGGCCAACCATACTTGTGGAAGCGACATGCTGTGTATGAGTCTCGGCTTCGCGTTGTTATTGTTACTTTGGGAAATAAGTTGTACAAGATACCAGAGGTACCACTGCCTGTCGCTATCTCTTTGGTTACTGCAAAACAATGTAGTAAGATCATTTCCCAAACCAGGAGATTCATTTTCCTGATGATCCACCCCCAGGGCAAGAAGAAGACTGTGGCCACGACCTCCAGATAGGGCTCCTCTGCACGACAACAACAAATGGACAAGGTTGTGGAGGAGTACGGGGACATTTTCACCTCACCCACAGGGGTTCCTCTGCACTGTCAGGTCAAGCACCCCATTGATCTAACCCCAAGTGCGCCGCTACCCAATGGACTGATCTATCGGCGCTCTGGTCTTGAGACGATGAAATCACGAGGCAGATTCAGGAGCTGCTACAGAAAGGTCACATCCGGCCAAGTTCATCGCCCTATGGGAGCCTGATCGTGTTGGTACAGAAGAAGGATGGGACGTGAAGACTATGTATTGATTATCGGGCACTAAACAAGATCACTATCCGGAATAGGTACCCGATCCCACAGATTGTTGACCTTCTGGACCAACTCAAAGGGACGAAATATTTCAGCAAGATCGACTTGAAGTTTGGGTATTACTTGGTACCAATCGAACCCTCCGATGTGTGGAAGACTGCCTTCAAAGCCAAGGTGGGCCTTTTCAAATGGTTGGTTATGCCTTTCGGGTTGACGAATGCTCCCGCAACCTTCATGAGGTTGATGGACGACATCTTGTGGCCATTCACCAACTCATTTGTAGTGGTGTACTTGGATGACATTATGATCTTTAGCCAGACTTGGGAAGAGCACCTCCACCACATCCGACAAGTCCAAACACTGCGGCAACACAAGTTGTGTGCCAATTTGGAGAAGTGCACTTTTGGCATGACCCAGGTTCAATATATGGGATACATTATTGATGAAAGGGGGGTGCATGTGGATCCAACCAAGATCCAAGTCATTCGGGATTGGCCAGCCCCAACCACTCTAACAGAGCTTCGCAGCTTTCTGGGTCTTGCTAATTTCTACCCCAAGTTCATGTTGGGATTCTCTCATATCACTTGGCCCTTGAGTCAAGTCACCAAGGGAGGAGCGAGAGAAAAATTATTTTGGTCGAAATTTCAACAGAAGGCGTTCATAGAATTGAAACATCGCTTCTATTCTGCCCCAGTGCTCACATTACCAGACTTCCAACAACCATTTGAGATCAAGACAGATGCCTCTGACTATGCTATTGGGATAGTTCTTACTCAACAGGGACATCCAGTGGCATATCACAGCGAGACATTGTTCGACACAGTTCGCAAGTATCCCACTTATGACAAAAAAATGTATTCCATTGTGCAAGCTTGTCGACAATGGAAACATTACATTTTGGGGAAGGAAACAATCATCCACACAGACCACCGGCCCCTGCAGTTCATACAGACATAAGGAAAGTTGCAGAACGATTGCCGTCAGAAGTGGTCCACATATCTGCAACAGTTTCATTTGAACATCAAGTACAAGAAGGGTAGCACCAATAATGTTGCATACTACCTCAGTTGACCATTGATCGTGGCACTCACCACCATTCTCAACTCTTGTGGGCACGAGACTTCTGATTGGCTTCTTCTCTACAAGAGTGACCTAGAATTCGGGCACACATACAAGGCACTCTTGGGGGGTACGCAAGTTCCAAATTTTCAACTCCAAGATGCACTTTTATGTCACCTGGGACACCTTTGTGTTCCGTCAAGCGAGCGTGCCAAGATGATATGGGAAGCACACTATAGTCGAGTTGTTGGGCATTTTGGGGTCGAGAAAACAGTGGCAGTACTGCAGAAGTATTTCTATTGGCCGAACCTTCGACAGGATGTCAAGAAGTACATCAGATCCTGCACTGCTTGCACCATTGCCAAACCGACCATCAAGAAGCAAGGCCTCTATACTCCGCTACCTACCCCTAGTCGACCTTGGGAATCCATCTCCATGGATTACATGTCGGGCCTTCCTTCTACTAAGCATGGAAACGACTGTGTTTTCGTGGTCGTCGACAGATTCTCGAAGATGGCAATTATGGTGGCCTGCAAGAAGGATATCACAACAAAAGCCACTACTAAACTCTTTTTTGAACGAGTGTGGGTGCACTTTGGGATCCCACAGTCTATCATATCAGATCGGGACGGGAGGTTCCTTAGCACATTTTGGTCCAGCCTCTGGTCAATGCTGGAACCAAGCTCACCAAGTCCACAACTTTCCATCCCCAAACTGATGGTCAAACAGAGGTCGTCAATAGAATGATCGTACACATTTTGCGCATGTACAATTCAAAGCATCCACGCACATGGGATGAGAGCCTCCCCTATGTACAACACAGTTATAACTGGGCTCTCCACAGCTCAATCGGCCACAGCCCCTTTCAGGTGGGCTTGGGATTCCAGCCACTATGTCCCATTGAAATAGCCATGCCATTTGCAGCTACTCAGGCCGATTCGGCTCATGTCCAGTCTGAAGCTGACAAAGCAAACATCTTCATCGAGTGCATTCAGCACATCCACCAACAGGTTCATGACATATTGGACAGAGCCAATGCTAAGTACAGGCAACGACATGATCAACATCGGGTGCCACACAACTTCTAGGTGGGCGACAAAGTGTGGCTACATTTGCAGAAGGTGCGCCTCACTGGACCCCACTGCGAGCTTCGCCCGCTCCGATATGGGCCTTACACCATCACCAAGGCTGTAGGGAACAATGCCTTCGAGCTCAGTATTCCACCATTCCTTGGTCTGCACCCAGTTTTCAATGTGGACTGCCTTCGTCCCTACTTCCCACCTCTATTAGACAGCATTGACATTGCAGAACAACTCACACCAACAGAGTTAAACCCAGACTGCATGGAACGAGCCACCACAGATTGTATCATGGACATGCAAATCAAGAACACTCGTTAACGGACGATCCAACTGTATCGGGTTGTCAAAGCTGGCCAACTCCTGCACCAAGGAAAGTGGTTCACCAGGGACCAAGTTCAGCAGAAGTTTCCTCATCTCATGGAGGAACTCAACGCAATGGGGACCATTGCCTTCTAAGGGGGGAGGAATGATCCAGGTGGATATTGGTGGCCACTCGCCTATTCCACTTGGGGCCCCACCATTGTCTCTTTCAATTTTTTAGTTTCGGCATGACTTACTATTTTTAGCAGCTTTTCGGGTCTTGAACTTCCGGAGCCGTTTTGAGGCCCTAAACGACGTTTTTTGGGAAAACCGGGAGCAACATGGGTCCATGAACCAATGTTGCTCACATCAAAAGTTGTAGTCCTCAGATAGATCTTTCTAATGAGATATTGAGCGTGTCAAACGGAGATCGTATGCCAAAGTTACGTCCCCGAGAAGTTGAAACACCAATTTACCCAAACGAGGCCCATAGTTTTGGTGCTTCATCTCCTAGGTTTAGGGTTTTCCATTGTTTCTAAATAATAAATAGGCCCTCGAGCCTCATTGTAACACAATTCAGAGGCTTGTAGCCACCATATCTCTTCTCGGAGATAAGCTACCAGTGCCCTAGCTAGTTTATTTCCATTTTGTCTGTAAGCAAATTTCAGTTCTTTGATATTAATGAAATGAAGTGTTATTTCTGCCGCATCTTTGTATTTATGGTTATATGTTTATTCTATTGCGTTCCTGCATAAATCTAGATCATTTCCAGATCTGGAACCTAGAGTTGTGTATTTAGAAATATTCTTAATAATAGAGCCCTCCAACAGCCAGAGACCGGTTTTCCCACATTGGGTTTTTCCAGGAACAGTTTGTCTAGAAATAACTGTGTCACTTTGTCTACGTGTGCATGTGTTTATTTTAGATCTGAATTGGTAGAGATCTGTTATGTGTTTTGCTTTGATGTTAACTTGAATTTAGTGAGTTGATAACTTGTATAAGTAGGAGAAGCTTAACCGGATTAACAAAAATAATTTCTGCATAGGAATTAAGATTTAGAAATTTCTACATGGTATCAGAGCAGTTGCAGATCTAGAAGGGTCACCAGCTGAAGAATCTGAAGGATCTAGCTGCCAAAAGCAACTGGAAAGGCAGCATAAAAGCAGATCTGAAGGGACAACGCAGTTTTTAGGAGTAGATTCACGCAAAGGGAAGGGTGACGCTGTCCAGCATTGTGTCCTAGCAAGCCCACGCAATTACTGCACAGAGGCAGCTTAGAAACATAGTTGGTTAGGTCTGAAGCCAACCGGTGTGATTCATATCTGAATCTGTCAGATCTAGAAAAAGTCTGCAGAAAAGTTGCAAAAATTGAGAAGAGTTGGTGGGGTTAAACTTCTGAAGTTTTCAGATTTTTAACCTTAGCACAAGTGACAAAGTTTGGGAAGAGATCAACTTCTCAAAGAGTTTCTTGCCAAAGGAAACTTGTAGTTTGGTCAGAGGATCAAAGAAGAAGCTGAATCATAGTTGATTTGGTATATTTCCAAGGAGGGAAATCAAGTGTCAGAGGGAGCAGAGGGTGCCTAGTTCGAAAAGGACCCTAGATCTAGATCTCTAGCATAGAGAAGAGGAGCTCCGACACATTCTGAGCAGATGGCTCCTCATGGACTGCGTGATCAGGATAGGCTAGAAGGCCTCTCAAACTTTTCGGTGTGGAAAGCAAGGATCCTGATTGTCTTTGAGGCATACGGTCTAAGGGACCATGCAGAGCAGACTCTGGCCACACCGACAAATGCAGATCTCCTACAGAAGCATAAAGAAGTTGTTGGGCATGCCAAGCGGCTGATAATGGACAGTATCAAGGATCATATTGTGCCACACATTGCTGAGAAGAGGACAACCAATGAGATGTGGAAGGCCTTGACTGCTCTATATGAGGGAAAATAAGTCCAAAGAAAGATGTTGTTGGAGGCCCAAATGAGGTCATTCATGATGACCAAGGGAGAAGACATCGAGCACTTCCTCTTCAAATTACAGTCAATCAGGGATCAACTAATTGCAACAGGTGCAACCGTAGATGATGCAGTGATAGTCAGGACTGCCCTCAATGCAGTCATGGATGAGTGGGAAACCTTTATCCAAAGTATCTTGGGTAGAGCAGACCTCCCAGATTGGGACAACTTGTGGTCGATCCTGCGGCAAGAAGAACTACGAAGGTTCACCAAGAAGCAACACAACCCTGCGTTGAGCAAGGTTAAGAAGGAAGAGGAGGAAGATGCAGTTGAAGAAGAAGAAGGATCTTTCTAAGATCAAGTGCTTCTAGTGTGGTGAAATGGGACATTTTTCCAGCCAGCCATTGTCTAGAAAAGAAGAAGGACAAAGAAGCATCTTCTTCCAAAGCAACAGTGGCAGATGATGGGTCCGGAGATGATGTACCCATGAGTGCTCATGAACCACGGAGGTGGGGTGACATGGACATGTAGAGGAGCTAAATGGATGTAAGGCAGGATCCTTGAGCAACTCATCTCTTGGATCACAAGTAAGCTACGGTAGCCTTAAGACAGTAGCAGGACAAGTGGAGTAGTGGGTGCATAGATCACAGATGAGGCATAAGCAAAGGCAGATCTGGAGGCTGGGAGGAGCAGCACAGAGCATAGCAGCAGCAGCGTAGAAGCAGTAGCAGCGCAGAGGCTGATGTGACTTCAGCAACGCAATGCAGTACTGCTTACGCAGTGCAGCACTGTAGCAGCGTAGAGAGCTTCAGAGGGACAACGCAGTGGAGCAACAACGTGATAGATTTCAGCACAAGGAACTGATGTGACTTCAATAGTGCAGAGAGAGTCTGATTACGCAAGCAGCGTTGTAGCTGTGCATCGTTCTTTAGATGCCAGCATAGATCTGTAGCCTATGGAGCTTCAGTGATGAGGATGTGGCCCATTTGACTTGTCTGTCAAAGATTGGGCAGGAGATTCAATTGTTTCTCTCAACCACTGAAGTTGCAGTGCAGCAGATCAACAGTGGCAGTGCTATGAGCAACACAAATGTAGCATATTGAGAGGGAGCTGCAGTACAGTGGTTGCAGTGGCAGTGGCAGAGTCATGGGCAACAATACAGAATGCTAGTAGTAGTGCAGAGTTGAGTGGCAGGAGGCCAAGCTTCAGCAGCACAAAACCAGTGCCCAAAATCATGTAATGCATAAGTGTGATGTATTGCTAGAGCATACCCTTGATGTTAAGAGGGAGTGTTGAGTCCTTGTGTATTTGGGGTAGCATCAATTGTGCTCTAGGTCCCAAATTTTGAGGAAGGACTAGAGTTCACCTGATCTACAAGACCCAAAAATGGATTTGGGAAATTTCATCTGGTTTAGGAGATATTAAGTTAATTAATTATTTTAATGTATTTCCTAAGTTAAAACTTAGGAAAATAAAATAATTAAAGTGAATTTAATTAAACATGTGATGAAATTGTCTTAAGTCACACGGATCAAGCTTTCTTTTAATCTTAGCCATTGATTAAAGATTTAATCTTGCCCGTTGATTTGTCAATTAGAAAAGTATAAACGAAAGACTTGAGGTCATTTGTAAGACACACAGAGGTAGAGCACTGAAGCTAAGCTGAGATTCTAGGGCGGGGTTGCTAAGAATTCTTAAGTGTTTCAGTTGCAGAGAGGGGAATTTAGACCAAGGGGATGATCTGATCCCGGGGTCTAGAATACACAAGAAGCAGAGAAGAGATTAGGAAATACAACGCAGAGGAAGGCAGCAACAGCAGCAGCAGACGATAGCAACAACAGTAGCAGCAAGGACAACGTGATTTTTAGGAAAACCTTCAGGGGTTACGCAGAGACCCTTAGGGGCAGCGTAGTGACTGCATCACCCAGTCTGGGGTAATGCAGTCCCTCCAGTGACAACGCTGAGCATTTGGAGGCCTTCAGAGGCTGACGCAGTGTCCTTCAGGGGAAGATCTGGGGTTTCTAGGCCTAGATCTGGCTGAGTTCTGTAAATCCCGTTTGAGGGTGTGGATCAGTCAGTATTGTTGGTCTTAGATCAGTGAGGTGCTGCAGATCTAGAGTTTTCTCTATAGAGTTTTCCATATCTGGAACCCAGAGTTGTGTATTCAGAAATATTTTTAATAATAGAGCCCTCCAGTAGCTAGAGACCGGTTTCCCACATTGGGTTTTTCCGGGGACAGTTTGTCCAGAAATAACTGTCACTTTGTCTATGTGTGCATGTGCTTATTCTAGATCTGAATTGGTAGAGATCTGTTATGTTTTTTGCTTTGATGTTAACTTGAATTTATTCAGTTGATAACTTGCATAAGTAGGAAAAGCTTAATCTGATTAACAAAAATAATTTCTCCATAAGAATTAAGATTCAAAAATGTCTACAATTCTGAAATAAACACATTTGCAGATCTTCACTATCATCAAGAGCATAAGAACAAAAAGATAATTTTACACAAGTAGCACAATAGAAACAACCACATGAACATAGTTATTTTTGACAATTGTCCCCAGAAAAACCCAATGTGGGAAAACTTGTGCAACATGTTAGTAATCAATAATTTTTGCTGATATCAAAAGATGACTAAATTATGATCCTAGATTTCTAGAAACAAGATTTGAGAAATATTGCGAGTTCTAGAAATCTCACTGCCTTCATTATCCTAAGTCAAAATGCTTCACTAATCTTCTCCTCTCTCTGCCTCCTAATGTTTACCTCACTGCTGCAAAAAATGGATTTTCCTCATTTGGCCTATTTGCCTCATTTCATCACCTCACCTCACTTTCATTCATGGCCTTCTTCCTCTGGAAAACCCATTTTCCCCTTTCCTCAAAACCCTCATAAACCCCCTTCATTTATCATTTTCCTTTAACATATTAAACGATGTAAAAAGCTCCCCTTTTACATTGTTTTAATCTAAATTTTAGCCTATCGGGTCCTTTTAATTTTATTATAAAACCTTGATTATGATAAAAAACCCGCCCCTTTTTTTATAAAAGGCCTTAAGCCCCTCTCTCTTCTAAGCCCTAGCCCTTTTACCCATGGGACCTCGGCCTCTGCTATCCCTTAGCCCCTTCCCCATTCAAAATAAAACTCCGTCCCTTTTCGTTTTTATTAAACCCCCGTGATAGGCCCTTAAAACCTTTGGAAAATTAAACTACGAGCCCCGCTTTCCACTCACCCTGCCATCAATCACAACCCGCCACGTCACCCATCCCAGGACCCCACCTCCAAACCTACCCTCCGCTTCCCCCATAGTGCGATCATCGTTGATCTCGTTACTGGAGATCCGACGCCCCAAATCCCATATCGCAAATAAAGTTGCGATGAGTTTAATGTTTTGCAACCCATGCGAAATAGGTGGTTTCCGCCGGCCACGTGTCATGCTCTAAACCATATCGCGTTCGTTTGATCCAAAACCGCTTACCACCCATTTCCCACGTGATAAACCACTTGTGGTTTTCCAAACTGCCTTTTACCTCAGCGCCAAAAAATTGAATCCTCCCGCCTCCATTCGATTTTCCACCTGGTTCCGCCTTCAGAGCCCTGCCTCCCGCACCCTCTCCTCCTCTGCAAAGCCCCTCCGACCAATCAAAACCCCAAAAAAACACAGTGAAACCCTCTCCCGCATGACTTCAACTAATGGTTTGTGTTTTGTGCAGGTTTAATGGAAGAAAGGCCCACCAAGCCTTTCTCACTGTCCCAAGATCGTTTGAATTAAAGTCTGGATGACGATCCAGAGGTTGATTTTACCATGTGGAGGGCCAGAGGCCGAAATTTAAGCTCCAACACCAGTGAATCATGATCATTGGAGATCATAAACCCTCCAGCACACCCGAAATGCATCCCTGCACAAAGTACAAACACAGACAGTAAGCACAATGGAAAGAAAGACAGTCAGAGGACTGTAATAAAGTAAAGGATTAGCCAGTCAAAGCAGAAGTCAAGGACAGAAAGAAGGCAGTGGAAAGACAAAAAAAAAAGGAATAAAAGCAAAAGGATCAAAAGAAATAAAATAAATAATGAAATAAATAGAACAGAGATCAAACAAAATTGAAGAAAATATGATAAAAAGCAGACAGTTTAAGGCTTAAAGACAGAGATTAAAGATAAAACAAAAGGCAGATTTACCCAAGACAAATTCGAATGACTCAACCTGTGGCAGTTATTCCTTTCAAAAGATATTTGTGCCACCTAGTGCTTTGTTTCCTTCAATAAAGCATTTAGCAGTAATTAGGCTGAGTCAGAGATATTTATATTTGCCAGGCAGTGATTGTAACAGTTATGAAAAGGCCTTAAAGTCAAACATTTCACCTATTTTTCCTTAGGAGTTAAGATAGAAGTGCCTTCAGCCTTGCATGGTCTTCAAGGTCAGGAATTCATTAACTCTGTAATAAATGAACACTCAAACCCTAGATTAATTTCACCTCCTCATTTGCAGCATAAATACTGCATCTGAACTCATTATCTTGTTAGCATTTGATGACTCTTTGAAGTAATACATAGTCTCTTGGAAGTTGAAAATAAATTGAAGTCTTGGAACTTGTGGATGCCCTGATTTGTTTGTTGATGGAGGAGTAGATCACTGGATCCCTGAGCTTGGTTGTTGGTGAAGTGCTTCTGATCTGTTATTGTTATTTCCTGTTTTCATTATGTTTCCACCTTTCTATGTTGCAGTAGAATAAAAGTTTTAGGCTAAGAAATGTCTTTTGAAAGCACCTTAGTCCTGTTTATTCTTCACTGCCTTAATGTTTTTTTCTGCTAGAACATTTTAGAGAATTTTTAATTGCTCTCTAGACCCCCTAAGCTTGTTTATTTCATAAATAGTCGAATACAGTTGGTATCAAGCATGATTTATGGTTTTCCCTGCTTCCTTGCTGCCACTTAAACACGGTTTTTGAAGACTCTCTCTAAAGTACCATTCTTTAAAGTCTTCCAAGGAGGTTTTGTTTCGATCATACCCTTTGTACTTGCTTAACTAATTGTTTTAGAGATCTTCATAACTATAATCAAGGATGTTTAGGAGTTCCCTCTTCTCTGATTACAGTTATATGTGTGTCTTAAGTTTTTTCTGTTCTTGAAGGTGAAATCACTAGAAGTTAAATGAGTTTCTCGCCTTCTATATTTCATTGGAAAAGTTTGTCTTGAATTATTATTTGCTGAAGTGTGGATTGTAGAATTTATGGTTTGCCTTGTCTATTGATTGCTTCTTCATGTTTAGTGATATTTAAGTCCCTTTGTTGAGAAGTACATATGATAAAGGATTCTTAATTTTCCTTTACCCTACTTTTCATTCTTACAATTGATGTCCATCTCATTACCCCTAAAACTTGAAGATCCACTGGCCAAGTTAGATTTGCCCTACAATGCTCTCTGATCCATTGATAAACTTATCATGAATTCCATTTGACTCCATTGCCAAATGACTTAGATATTTCCTCATTCTACCTATGCTTCTTGATCATTATACCCAACCAAAACAAACAACAAAACCTCACACTTAATAACTAGCCTAAAATCAACCCTATGAAGCAAACAAGTTCATATCTTTTGCAAAAAAATAGAGAGATCCCTCTCTGAGTCCAGGAAGGCGAGGTCCTAGGACTCCAAAGACTAGTTCCATGTTGCCTTGTCATTTGGTATACCAATCTGCCAAATCATGGGACACCAACACAACAGATGAGGGTTTTATATTTATCTTCAGAAATGGAAAATTCATTTACAAGAGTCTGATGAGTAGAGAAAAATTAGCAAACACCTGGCTGAATTTTCTAGATCCTCCAGACAAATTTCAGACCCTCGGGGTGACCTCCTTCACGCTCTGCGTCATCCAGCGTGAGAGCTCTGTGCAGTCTCTCCCTGGACTGCGTGATTCTGCGTGAAGGGAGTCTTGTTGTTGATCAACTCACCCTTCCTTTCATCCTCCTGACTTCTGCTTCCCAATAACTGACTCCTCCCTCCTTCTGCTTCTGCAACCCTGCCTCTGTATTTACAATCTCACCCACTGAAATCGAATTGTCTTGCTTCAGAATCGATTCCCTTCGGGTACTGAGAGTGTCCCCGGCTTAATTTCCAAATGGCCTTCAAGTCTCTTCTTATAGTCTTCTCGCTGATGAATCAACGACCAAGATTATATCATTAATCAATGGCTCAGATTAAAATATGACTACATCTTCATTTTCTAGAATATTCACACTGCTCTATTAATACCCTTTAATTATTTAATTTCCTTAAGTTTAAACTTAGGGTCTGTATTAAAATAGTTAATTATTTTAATAGTCATATCCGAGTGGAATTTCCACAAACGATTTCTGGGTTCTCTGGATAACTGATGTCCAAGCCTCTCTACCAAAAATGAGACTTAGAACACTTCCCGATGCTATAGAAATCAACACTCCCTCTTAGTGAGGAAAGTGTTTAAGCAAGATACCGATGTACTGCTCTGACTCTACACCATCTGTTGCACTGATGTTGTCCTAGTTGCTGCCCCTCATCTCTGCGTTGCTGCTTCCTGTACTGCTGCCCTGCCACTACAGCATCTGTATTGTAGCTCCCTCTTCCTCTGAAGACCACCCTTTCCTCTAATGGAAGGGGTTCTCGACCACCCCATCTTCTCTCCGAAGTAAGTGAACTTGATCTTACTTAGAGCCTTTGTGAGGATATTTGCCACCTGTTCTCCTGTAGGAGTGTATCGCAATTGTACCGCTCCCCTCTAGACATAGTCCTTGATGAAGTGACACCGAATGTCAATGTGTTTCGACCGATCATGAAATGCAGGATTTTCAGAGAGCTTAATGCAACTCTGATTATCGCACATAATCTCGGTCGGTTCTATCCGCTTCTTGAGCAGGGTTCAAGAGTAACTTGCGAAGCCATATGGCCTCACACCAAGTTGTGCTTGCTGCCATGTACTCTGCCTCGGTTGAGCTCAATGCTACGGAATTTTGTTTCTTGCTGCACCAAGAGGTCATTCCTGATCCGAGACTGAAACAATACCCACTGGTACTTTTCCGATCTACTGTGCTTCCAGCCTAGTCTGCATCTGTGAACCCACTCAACTGGACCTCATTACCCTTGGTGTACTTCAACCCATACTCAACTGTCCCTCTCAGGTATTTGTGAATATGTTTGGCTGCTGCCCAGTAAGCCCTCTTTGGTTCCACCATGAACTGATTGAGGGTATTCACTGCATAACAGATGTCTGGTCTAGTATTGACCAGATACATCAATGATCCGATGAGCTGTCTATACAAGGTGGGATCTGTGGAAATTTCTGAATCGTTACACTTTATGTAGAAATTATTACTGTTAATCTGGTTATGCTCCTCCTACTTAGACAAGTTATTAACTGAATAAAATTCAGGTTAAAATCGAAGCAAAACACATAACAGATATCCACAAATTCAGATCTAGAACAAGTTCATGCACATATAGACAAAAGTGACACAGTTATTTCTGGACAAATAGTCCCCGGAAAAACCCAATGCGGGAAAACCGGTCTTCTGGCTACTGGAGGGTTTTATTATTAAGAATTTTCTGAATACAACAAGCCTGGGTTCCAGATCTGGAAAACCCGACAGAGAAATAATAGATAAACAACTCACTGGCTAATCTAGGGCCAAAATAATGATTGATCCACACCCTCAAACGAGATTTACAAGACTCAGCCAAAATTAGGTCCTAGAAACCCCAACATTGGCCCTAAAGCCTCTGCGTTAGCCTTTGAAGCCCTTCCGTCCTTTAGCGCTGCTCCGGAAAGGGTTGCGTTACCCCAAACTTGGTGATGAAGTCCCTACGCTGCCCCTTAGTGTCTCTGCGTAACCCCTGAGGGTTTCCTACAGCAAATCATGCTGTCCTTGAGGGACTGCGTAGCACAGTTGCTGCCCTTTCTGTTGCTGCTCTCCTGCTTCTCTGCATTGCCTCTCTGAGTTGATCTCTGCCTCTTGTTGATTCTAGACCCCAAGATCAGATCATCCCCTTGGCCTAAATTCCCCTCTCTATAGCTGAAACACTTCTGAGAATTCTAAGCAAACTTGCCCTAGAATCTTAGCTTAGCTTCAGTGCTCTGCCTCTGTGTGTCTTTACAAATGACCCCAAGCCTTTCCTTTATACTTTTCTCGTTGGGAAACCAACGACCATGATCATATCTTGAATCAATGGCTAAGATTAAAAGAAAACTTGATCCGTGCGACTTAAGACAATTTCATCACATGTTTAATTAAATTCACTTTAATTATTTAAGTTCCCTAAGTTTAAATTTCCCAAATCAGTTTCTGGGTCCTGTAGATCAATTGTACTCTAGTCCCTCCTCAAAATTTGGGAGCTAGAGCACAACTGATGCTATTCCAAATACACAAAATCTCAACAATCCCTCTTAGCATCAAGGGTGTGCTCTAGCAATACATCACACTATGCATTACAAGGCTTTGAGTACTAGTTCTATGTTGCTGAAGCTTGGCCTGCTGCCACTCAACTCTGCACTGCTGCTACCCATGACTCTGTCACTGACACTGCAACCTCTGTATTGCAGCTCCCTCTCAATATACTGCATCTGTGCTGCTCATAGCACTGCCACTACTGATCTGCTACAATGAAATTTCAGTTGCTGAGAGAAACCACTGAATCTCCTGTCCAATCTTTGACAAACAAGTCTGATGGGCTACATCCTCATCACTGAAGCTCCATAGGCTATAGATCTGTGATGGTATCTGAAGGATGATGCACAACTACAACTCTACACTACGTAAGCAAACTCCCTCTACACTACTGAAGTCTCATTAGCCCCTTGTGCTGAAATCTCTCAAGCTGTTGTTGCACTGTGCTGTCCCTTTGAAGCCTTCTGCGCTTCCGCAACTCTGCATTGCGTAAGCAGCTCTGCTTTGCGCTGTTGAAGTCACATCAGCGTCTGTGCCGCTGCTGCTTCTATGCTGTTTCTACTCTGCTTTGCACTACTCCTCCCAGCCTTCAGATTTGCCTCTGCTTCATCTGTGATCTATGCACCCACTGCTCCACTTGTCCTGCTACTGTCTTAAGGTTGCCGTAGCTCACATGTGATCTACGAGATGACCTGCTCAAGGATCCCACCTTAGAATATTTAGCTCCTCTACATATCCATATCACCCCACCTCCGTGGTTCATGAGCACTAATGGCTGCATCATCTTCTGACCCATCATTTGCCATAATAGCTTTGGAAGAAGAGGTTTCCTGGTCCTTTTTCTTTTGAGGACAATTGTTGGCAAAATGTCCCATTTCACCACACTGGAAGCACTTGATCTTTGAGAGATCCTTCTTCTTCTTTGGCTGCCTCTTTGATGCCAAGGCTGCATCTTCCTCATACCCTTCTTCACTTTGCTTGATCCCGAGCTGTAATTCTTCTTGGTGAATCTGCAGAGTTCTTCTTGACGTAGAATTGACCACAAGCTGTCCCAATCTGGGAGGTCCACTCTGCCCAAGATACTTTGGACAAAGGTTTCCCACTCATCTCTGATTGCGTTGAGGGCAGTCCTGACCATCACATCGTCTTCCACCTTAGCACCAGTTGCAATCAACTAATCTCTGATTGACTGCAGTTTGAAGAGGAAATGCTCCATGTCTTCTCCCTTGGTCATCATGAATGACCTCATCTATGTCTCCAACAACATCTTTCTTTCGACAAATTTTCCCTCATATAAGGAGATTAAGGCCTTCCACATCTCATTAGCTGTCTTCTTCTCAGCTAAGTGTGGTACAATATGGTACTTAATTCCATCCATAATCAGCCGCTTGGCATGCCCAATAGTTTCCTTATGCTTTCGAAAGAGATCTGGATCGGTCGGTGTGGCTAGAGTTTGCTCTAAATGGTCTCTAAGATTGTATGCCTCAAGGACTATCAGGATCCTTGCCTTCCAAACTGAAATGTGTCGGAACTTCCTTTTCTCTTTGCTAGAGAAATGGATCTAAGGCCCTTGGTGAAACGGGCACCTTCTGTTCCCCTTGACCACTGATTTCCCTCCTTGGAAATCTGCCAAATCAACTATGATTTAGCTCTCTTTGATCCTCTGATAAATCTGCAAGTTTCTTTGGCTAGAAACTCTCTGAGAAGCTGATCTCCTCCTGCTCTTTGTCACTTGTGCTTAGGTTAAAAATATGAAAACTTCAGAAATTTAACCCACCAGCGCCTTGTGAATTTTTGCAACTTTTCTTCAGTCTTTTTTGGATCTGACAGATTCAGATTTGCATCACACTAGCAGGCTTCAGACTAATCCAACGTTGTTTCTGAGCTGCCTCTGCGCAGTAATTGTGTGGGCTTGCTAGGAGATGACGTTAGACTGTGTCACCCTTCCCTCTACGTAAATCTGCATCTAAAAATTGCGCTGTCCCTTCAGATCTGCGTTTCTGCTACTTTTCCAACTGCTTCCTACAGCTAGAACCTTCAGTCTGTTACTGGTGACCTTCCTAGATCTGCAATTGCTCCAATACCATGTGGAAATTTCTGAATCTTTACACTTTATGCAGAAATTATTACTATTAGTCTGGTTATGTTCTACTTAGACAAGTTATTAACTGAATAAAATTCAAGTTAAAATCGAAGCAAAACACATAATAGATCTCCACCAATTCAGATCTAGAACAAGTTCATGCACACATAGACAAAGTGACAGTTATTTCTGGACAAGTAGTCCCCAGAAAAACCCAATGCGGGAAAACCAGTCTTCTGGCTCTGGAGGGTTTTATTATTAAGAATTTTCTGAATACAACTAGGTTTCAGATTTGGAAAACCCGACAGAGAAATAATAGATCTACAACTCACTGGTTGATCTAGGGCCAAAATAATGACTGATCCACACCCTCAAAAGAGATTTACAAGACTCTACCAAAATTAGGGCCTAGAAACCCCTGAAGCCTCTTCATCAGCCTCTGAAGCCCCTGCGTCCTTCAACGCTGCTCCAGAAAGGGCTGCGCTACCCCAAACTTAGTGACGTAGTCCCTACGCTACTCCTTAGGGTCTCTGTGTAACCCCTGAGGGTTTCCTGCAGCAAATCACGCTGTCCTTGAGGGACTACGCAACACTTGCATAGCAAAGTTGCTGCCCTTCCTGCTGCTGCTTTCCAGCTTCTCTGTGCTGCCTCTCTGAGCTAATCTCTGCCTCTTGCTGATTCTAGACCCCGGGATCAGATGATCCCCTTGGCCTAAATTCCCCTCTCTACGACTGAAACACTTCTGAGAATTCTTAGCAAACCTGCCCTAGAATCTCAGCTTAGCTTCAATGCTCTGCCTCTGTGTGCTTTTACAAATGAACCCAAGCCTTTCCTTTATACTTTTCTCGTTGGGAAACCAACGACCATGATCAGATCTTGAATCAATGGCTAAGATTAAAAGAAAACTTGATCCGTGTGACTTAAGACGATTTCATCTCATGTTTAATTAAATTCACTTTAATTATTTAAGTTCCCTAAGTTTTAACTTAGGAAATACATTAAAATAATTAATTAATTTAATATCTCCTAAACCAGATGAAATTTCCCAAATCAATTTCTGGGTCTTGTAGATCAAGTGTACTCTAGTCCCTCCTCAAAATTTGGGAGCTAGAGCACAACTAATGCTACCCCAAATACACAAAATCTCAACAGGATCAGCCTCATCATCCTCCGATGTGTCTATCTTCTTCCAGTTAGTAATCATTGGCGTGGCCATGGGTCTACAGTCTTCCATTTGAAATCTCTTCAGAATTTCTGTGGTGTATCTTCCTTGTCCTAGGAAGACCCCTTCCCGGTGCGAAACTTCTAATCCAAGAAAATAATGCATCTGCCCCAGGTCCTTCATGTCAAATTCTGTTGCCAGATTCTCCTTGCAGTCCTTGATGAGTTTGGATGATCCGGTCAAAAATAGGTCATCCACATAAAGTACAAGAATAAGCGGCTCATCTCCTACTCTCAAGTAGTAGCAGTTGGGATTTGCGTCACTCTTGACGAACCCCATCTTCTGCAAGTAGCCATCAATCCATCCATACCATGCCCTGGGGCTTGTTTTAAGCCATACAAGGCTTTCTTAAGCCTGCAAACTTGAGTCCTTTGCTCATGTGTCTCGAAGCCCTTTGGCTGTTCTATGTACACTTCCTCCTCTATCACCGTGTTCAAGAACGCTATCTTGACATCCATCTGGTGAATCTCCCATCCCATCTGCACAGCCAGAGAGATGACAGATCTGATAGCAGTATATCGAGCTACTGGGGCAAATGTTTCTTCATAATCAATGCCTTCCTTCTGTGCATACCCCTTAGCTACAAATCTTGCCTTGAACTTCTCTATGCTACCATCTGCAACATATTTGATCTTGTAGATCCGTCTGTATCCTACAACTGATCTGTCCTGTGGTCTAGGGACTACTTCCCATACATCATTTGTCATGATGGAGCTATACTCCACCATGGCATCCACCCATACCAGATGTTGAGCTGCTTCCCGAAAGGTAGATGGTTCACCAACCTGAGATACTAGTGCCTGATATCTGTCTGGTTGTTTCCTTATCCTCTTTCCTTCTCTAGGGCCTCCAACAAATTATTCTGCATCCTTAAGAATTTGTTGAAGTTCTCTGCTCAGTCTTCCATCAGTTGTGGGTGGTCTTTCCTGTTCTCCCTCCTGTTCTTCTTCAGAGGAGCTCTCCTCAAAATCATTGTGCCTTGGAGAGGTACTTGACCTCTCCTCTATAGGTCGTTGAGGTTGCACCAATGGATCTTACTCAATTTGCGTATCTGTGGCCATTTCTCAAGATTTCTTGAAGGCTCTCTCCTCCAAGAATTTCACATCCCTTCTTACCACGATTTTCCTACTCTCTGGAATATAGATGAGATATGCCTTTACATTCTCGCTATAGCCCATCAGAAAACCTTTTTCTGCAGTTTGATCCAACTTCTTTCTCTTTTCATCTGGAACGTGGCAATACACCATGTTGTCAAATATCCTGATGTGGCTCACTTCTAGCTTGCTACCTGTGAACACATTCTCGGGAGTTACCTTCCCCAAAGCTCTATTAGGAACTCTATCCGGAATATATACTGTTGTATTGTAGGCCTTTGCCGATAAGAATTTGGGCATATCTTGGTCATACAACATTGCCCCTGTAGCTTCTATTATGGTCTGATTCTTTCGTTACGCAACTCCATTTTGCTCTGGATTGTATGGAGCTGTCCATTCTCTCTTGATGCCTTCCCTTGCACAGAAATTTGTGAAGTCTTTATCGATATATTCTCCACCGTTATCTGACCGCAACTTCTTGATCTTCTTTCCTGTAGAGTTCTCCACCAATGCTTTGAAATCTTTGAATCGATCAAAGACTTCATCTTTGGTTTTCAAAAAATAGATCCAAGTTTTTTTGGAATGATCATCAATGAAGGTGGCAAAATACTTTGCCCCACTAAGAGCAGTTGTGGACATTGGACCACAAATGTCAGTGTATTAACTCTAATACACCTTTGGCTCTGCTGCTGCTTCTTGGAAACGCTGCCTTAGCGTACTTCCCTAGTATGCATCCCCTGCAAACTTCATCTTTCTTCGTGTTGAGTTCGGGAGCCCCTATGACAGTATTTTTGAGAATCCCCAAGGCTCCATGATGTAGATGCCCCATCCTTCTGTGCCATAATTCATTCAAATCTCTATCATCTGTACTGCCAATCAGGGCCACTGGAGATTCAAGTTGGAGCTTATACAGCTTGTGACTCTTTACTCCGATTTGTGCCAATTTGCTCCAATTAGGGTGTTTGACATACACCTTATCTTTAATAAAGTATACGTCATAGCCCTTGTTCTAAAGTTGAGACACTGAGAGTAAATTCATCCCCAACCTTGGTACATGTAGAACATTCATGGCTCGAAACTTGTTGCCATCCTCGGTTTGAAAAGTTACGGTACCTCTCCCTATGGGGGTACATTTTGCCTTGTTTCCCATAGTTATCTAGAAATTCATCTATTCTTGGTAGCTTGAAAAACATTCTCGAACCCCCGTCATATGAGCAGATGCTCCACTGTCAATATATCAAACACTTGGAGGAGTTGTACTTGACACAAGCAAGATCCTCCTCTAGTCTGGATGCCAACACTTTCATGTTGTGTTCTCTCTGCATTTTTGCATGCTCTGGAGGACTGCGTGAGTCCCTTCCGAATGATGGATCTTTGGTCCATGGTAGATCCTCCCTTTCTGTTTTTAGCCCTTTGCTCTGATACCATGTGAAATTTTCTAAAGGAAAATATTTTTGCAATACTTGGTTTATTTCTCCTACTTATGAGATAAGTTATTTACA